>CM037075.1:9026767-9631413 GCA_020882685.1 Aphelinus atriplicis
TCACGATACAAATAAAAGTTTGGAATGAGTAACAAGGAGTGTATTTTAAGAATCCTTAGAAGACTTAAATACTAATTCCCATAGTACAGTTTGGCTATACAAACTCACGTTGTTGTGCAGTTACAAGCGCAGCGAGAGCAATATTTGTCCCAACATTAGCTGAAGACTTATCTGATACAGGAGTGGGAGAATGTACTAAAGCTGCGTTCGCATAGCCATATGATTTACATCATACCTATCAACAGGCTGGCGTTGATGAGTATCAAACGATTGAATGCATCAATAGATGGAATTTATTGACTCTTTCAGATGAATAATTCAACTCACTAATTCTTATATATTTCTATTTTCTTTCCTGATTATTGGTCTATTGTCATAACTTGAAGGATAATCAGATTCAAAAGTTTAGGAAGTGCTTATAAAAACGAGCTCAAATGTGATGTTACTCAGCTCTTCAAATACGTTTTACTGATTGACCTAACTTTTGGGAATGACTGTGTAGCCAGAACATCCTTAAGCTCTCGTACGGGTGACTTCGTATCTGGTAAAAGGAAACGTTCAGCCTCTGAGGACTCAAGAAGTGGGGAATCGCTCTCGTTGCTCCTCATAAGTCATTTCCGTATTTGGAGAATTTCTGGTAATATGATACTTTCCGGTTCTATCCACGTGTTTGTCGCGGTGCTTCTAAATGCTACAATAATTAATGATGATATGAATAAATATATTTGCCACGTGACACATGGTTTGCAGGATATATTCACAAGTTCTTATGAAGAAGTATGTTATTTAAATTTTTCGATCACAAAACTCAATCTACAACATATGACAATGAGTTCAAAACATTACAATATAATACAACACAAAGATATGATCAAGTCTTTATACTTTGGATTCAAATATGAGATTGTGATTTTCAATCTCACCTATACACTCAATAACATCAAAGTAAGTATGAACTCACTGCAAAAAAGTTAGGTATGCAAAATGTACCGAAACTCATATCGCAAGCTGAAAATGGGATCTGACAATCCCCAAGATATTAATAAATAATCCATGTGAATGAACTATACAATTAAATTTTCATCCGATAAATTCGACAAACTTCTACAAAACAAACTATGTTTCATTAGTTGAATAATTTTGTCCATGAAAGAAAATGTATCATCAAATTCGTCTTCAATTCATTATGGAGAAAGTCTAAAAAATAACTCGAAAATAGAATTATTTTGATGTTTTTGAAGTACTTACGGGAAGATCCGTGAAGGCAGTACCTAGATGATGACCGTTTTTAGTGTAAAATGCTGTATTATCTACTAAATTGACACCACAGCCTATCACATCACCAGTAGTGAACGTTGGACCGTAAGGTTGTCCAGTGCCAGATGAACAAAAACTGTGACCATCGTCTCCATGATACCCGTAAGAGTTTTTATCCCAACCAGGCAGCCGATTCACATTAACGCCATGTGCTGAAAGTCCAATGCCCATGTATCCATCGCGACCCTTACTCACAATTTTCACTTCAAAATAATACAAGCCACACGCAGCTGGAATAGGGTGCGTTGTTCGGACACTGGCAGCATCTTTATGTGTTTTTCCATAGCCTGAATATCAGAAATATAAGGAAAACTTGTAAATAGAGATAATATAAGATATTTCGTTTACGATTATCTATTGATTCAGATATATTAATATGTTAGGATATTTGCATCGAAATTACTTTCAAACTTCGAAATTCCAATTCAATAAGAACAAAACGTACTGAATATTGTTTATAGACTCTATTGCAAGTTGATAACTTAAACTTGCTGCGTTTCGAAGATTTACAACGAGAATTTCCTGAAAGTATTTTATCTTTATTACCATGATATTCTTCAGAGATCAAGATTTATTTCAGAAAAAGTCCGGACGTACATTTAAAGCTTCTGTTCAAAAACTTATTGCCCAATTCAATTCAAATCTTTGGAAGTTAATTCGATTTTCAATTTTAAATCTCGAGAACGTGAAATTTTCATTTACAAACAACCATAAAAATAGAACTGTTCATAGAAGCTTTGAGTCATAACAATTCATCTATGAATATCGCTACTCGTCATTGAGTGATAGATGTTACATTAAATTGCCATAATTGCTATATGATAAGAGAGTAATTATAAAAGTAGACAATCCAAATAAGAAAGATTCTTTTATTTGGACCATTATGTCGGATCTCTATACAGCGTTGTTTATTTCCTTGCGTATCAATAAATATTTCCATAAGAGAAAACGATTATTCTTCCAAGGATGGGGCTGGTCAATGTATCGACCACCCACGGAACATGAAGTATTTGATGTTTTATTTTTGCAAAAATAATGCTTTGTGACGGGTCAAAAATCAAAATTTCGAATCGAACTTCGGAAACTCGATTTTCGTGATATAGTTCGGAAAGCATGAAATCTCAAAAGTGTCGCGCTGCTTTTTGTTGCGCGGTAACTTTCGAAGGAATCGCCCGATCTTTCGGAAATTTTGCACACAGGTCAGTCGTAAAAACTTGTAGTTCGAGTTTGTTGTTTAGCAAAATCCGTTGATTGGTTCCCTAGCAACTGTTGCTAACGAGTTTTCGGGATGTTTAACTGGCCGTAAATGCATGTTGGGGTGCGAATACACAAGGATCAACGAGGATTTATTTATTACAGAATAATTTCTGTAGCAACCCCAGCAATCGCTGTTTACATCCCTAGTAACTGTTGCGACGAGGAAGGAAAGAACAGTTTAACTCTTTCCTAGGCCACTGAGTTAGACATGGTGCCGGGAAACCATTACTACTTCAAATAGTTTTCTTTAACGTCCACAAGTTTTAAAAGATAAATAATGATTTTATCGGCCAGATAAAATCATAATTTGATTTATGTTATACGTGATCATAAACGCTCATTTCACGCATCGAATTCCGTGCGTGAAATGCGATTTCACACACTAGTGCGTGAAATCGCATCGGTTTCCGTGCGTGAAATATTTCACACACTAGTGCGTGAAATCGCATTTCACGCACGGAAATCGATGCGTGAAATATTTCACACACGGAAACCGATGCGTAAAATATTTCACGCACTAGTGCGTGAAATTGCATTTCACGCACTCAAATCTCGATGAGTGAAATTCGCGTTTGGATCACTTATAACATAAAATATCGTATGCAACTCGTGAAATCGCATTTCACGCACTAGTTGCATAATATACTATTTATTGCCAGAAAGATGAATTCATGCTCCAGGGATGTGACGAACGGCTGTCTTCTCAGTAGCGCAGATGGCAGCGCAACTGACCGGAAATCCGAAGGACGATGGTTCGAATCCAGCTCGGGGAGCGTTGAATTTTTTTCTCTCACAATATCACTTTGGTATAGTCCACCAAGCCCAATGAAATCATTATTTACGACTTCAAATGGTCTCGTTCGTCGCTGAATCCGAATCTGCGCTCCAATCACAAACAGAAACAATTTGTGACGGTTTCTCAGTTGGCCGCATGATTTCGAGTGAAAAGATCTTATAGATTGGGTATTTTTGAGAAAAATGATTATCACCCGCCATATTGGATCCGCTATGTAGAATTCTCAAGATCTGATGCCGGATTTGGATTCAGCAACCCCAAAAACCTCTAGATATGTATTAACCTCATGGATATATTTCCGAGTATGATTCGGCTGGATAACTGACAAGAAATCCTGAGAGGAATCGAGAGATTCTCTCGGAAATACTCAATCTTTGAAAATTATTTACTCGAAATCGATGCGGCCCTTCGTAGAGCTGTCACAAAAAGTTTCTATTTGTGCTTTTACATAGAATTCGATCAGAATTTTTTTTAAAAATCTTGAGTTTTCCGATATGTTAGCTGCCATATTGGATCTGGCGGTAGAGAGTTGACTAGCTCAAGATACTCCATCAGACCATCTTTCTCGTAAAGAAGTTTGATATTTGGACAGAGCTCTTGGACGAAGGTCCAAGAGGGATTGATTTGAGAATCGAACTTTGGGAGCATGCTACAAGTGATTTCAAAAGACTATTCAAACTCATGATCAATACTGTGTCTGAAAAATTAGAGGAAATGACTGTTTTGGATTCGTCAAGAGTTCATGTCCATCAATTTCTTTCAAGGTCATTCCAAATCTATATTTATATAATTGTTCGCGGAGGAAGGATCGAGAGAGTTTTTCATATCAATTTATTCTAAAACTAATGCGATTCGACATTTTGTTGAAACTGAAATCTCATTTCCATTTCGTCTCATTTTTTATTCTAAATTGAGACTCAAAATGGAGAGAAGATATATACATACACACTATTCCATATACCTATACATATGGATTATGAATTCTTGGCTCGGACCTCAAACTTCTTTCGCTCCCTGTGATTATTATCTCTGCCGATCGAACGTTGCGGCGGTTGAGACGAGGCCAAAGTCTGTCTGCGACGCGGTTTATTGTTTTATGACCGGACAGATGACGCGCAGCCGGCGCGGCGCGGCTCAGGTCATCACGTGCGCGCGGCCTGTCCCCTTCCCGAGCGCGCCTAAAATATATGTGCGTGCGGTCGCGTCCATATTCAACTCGGGCGCCTCTTTTCTTCCCCGGCCGTCATAAATTCATCGGCGTGTAATGTCCACTTTCTACACCGTCCATGAATCCTCGTCGCGAATCTTGTTACTCGCGTTTCTTGATATCGTCCATTATTAACCGGAACAATTATAACATAAAGTTAATCCTACCGGAATTCTCATCTAAATATATTTCAATGAAGAACTTAATTTCCATAAAAACGGATAAGGCGGGTCGAAAGGAAATTGCTTGTGCTTTCATGTTCCGTATTGGAACTTTCGGAGGAGTTGATGCGTTGGCGTTGGACATGGAAAAATTGAAGTTGCGTTTTTTTGGTATCCGATAATCTATTGGAAAAGACTGTGAAATATTTGTATGGTGCGAATTTGGGTTTTTCTGATTTATAGATCAATCAAAAGGCTTTTCTATTCCATGGTTAGAATTTTGAAAAAATAATGCGTGGGCGCAAAATATTGGCGAAACTGATTTTAAGCAAGTTGTGTCACATAAATCGTTAGAAATGTGTTAGACGAACCGATAGAGCTGATTAAGTGCTTCAAGTTCTCATTGTGGGGAATTAAAAAATGTCAATGCGTGGGAACGAAGTACTTACTTGAAAATTAGTGATTTAATTTGTAATTTTGATGCGTTGAGGAAAATACGTGGAAATATGATATGGTGCGATTTCAAGTATGTTGGATCGGAAAAACATTGAATGGGCTTTCAAAGCCATGGCATGAATTTTGGAAAATTTGATGCATGGGTGCGAAATATTGAAAAAACTGACTTTTAGAAAAATGAGACACATAAATCATTAAAAAATGTCATGAATCAGCGTCATGGTGAAAAATTCTGATCTGACGGATCGATAGAACTGATTGAGCGCTTTTAGTTAATTAATCGAGCAAAATTGAAAAAAATTGATGCGCGGGCGTTAATTTTATAAGAGTAAATGCCCTGAGAAAAAAAGTCAGTTGAAACAACAACCATTCGCCAATAAATATGCACAATGATATTTTTCCTTCAATTCAATGGACGTGGCAGTTAACTTGACGATCATAAAGTGTTGATACAACCATTAAACGTATTCGAGACTGAAAGGAAAAATTTTTAATACATATATGGGTGATTCTCTGTCAAGTGAGAGAGTGAAAATGAAAAAAAATTCTGGAATTTTTTTTATGAATTCTAAAAGACTCCATCATGTCCCCTGAATTTTCTCAGAATTTTTGAGACCATATCTCCCATCCTGACAGAGGCTCAAACTGGTGGAGTTAGCAATATTAGACATTTTTTCAGGACCTTTGACCTCAATTTTGAGCTATCTAGAGATGTTTCAGAGCAAAACTCAAGAGAACTTTTTTTACTGGAAAAATGCCAATTTTTTTAGAAAAATTGGTTCCAGGGTCATTGGTAGACATATAGCTATCACTTAACTTATTTCCAGGCTTAAAACTGATCAAAAACTGGTTTTGATCACCCGCAGCATAATGTGATACATACCAAAAGAAAGCTTATTTCATTACCAAAATGTCCTGACTAGTCGCAGAGTGCTGCATTTGATCTATTTTTTGTAATCAACCAATACATTATGAGAATTAATGAAAATATTCTAAAAATGGGTAACCGCATATGCCACTTATTAGTATGCTTGTTACTCTGGTTTTCTTATAGAATTTGATTGTTTCGTGGCACTTGTACTTGGATACAAGTTGTTACTACTTTAATATCCAAGCCCAGAGTAAAAAGTCGTGAACCGTGTTTTTTTTTATTAAATTTAGTTCACATATAAGTGGCGTAAGCGGTCACCCATTTGTAGAATATTTTCATTAATTCTCATAATGTATTGGTTTATTACAAAAAATAGATCGAATGCAGCACTCTGCGACTAGTCAGGACATTTTGGTAATAAAATAAGCTTTCTTTTAGTATGTATCACATTATGCTGCGGGTGATCAAAACTAGTTTTTGATCAGTTTTAAGCCTGGAAATAAGTTAAGTGATAGCTATATGTCTACCAATGACCCTGGAACCAATTTTTCTAAAAAAATTGGCATTTTTCCAGTAAAAAAAGTTCTCTTGAGTTTTGCTCTGAAACATCTCTAGATAGCTCAAAATTGAGGTCAAAGGTCCTGAAAAAATGTCTAATATTGCTAACTCCACCAGTTTGAGCCTCTGTCAGGATGGGAGATATGGTCTCAAAAATTCTGAGAAAATCCAGGGGACATGATGGAGTCTTTTAGAATTCATAAAAAAAATTCCAGAATCTTTTTTCATTTTCACTTTCTCACTTGACAGAGAATCACCCATATATATATATATATATATATAACTGGATTTTATATATATATATATTATATATATATATATGGTATATATATATATATATATATATATATATATATATATCCAGAAATGAGTTTGGAGCTTCCAAAGTAGCTTTGCATGTCTAAAAGTCTATGGTCGGTAACCTAACCTGTGCCATACATGGGTCATACAAGCCTCCAGTATAGGCAAGTATAACGTTCATAAAGTGGTTTATAAAGTCATTTAAACACAGGCAAACTATATATATTTGAATTCGTTATCGAATTGCGCATCTAGTGATCATACTTTCAAGTGAATCGATTCATATTATCTATTTTCATGAGTGAATAACTTGAGGTTGTAGTTTGAGCCCATCCGGCAATAGCTGCTTGGACCTTAGCTATACAGTTCATACAATATGAGTGGATTTCATGAGTCCAACATTCATGAATATTACCCATGTTTAGTGAACTTCAACATTTTCTTGTTCATATTAAAAAAATCATATGATATCTATGCACTGCCTAGTGTGTTATAAAGTGTACGTGTAATGCATAGCTTACAATTTACTTTTTGGATTAATCTTTCTTATCGAGTGAATGCAATTCATGACAATGTACTTTATTAGTAGTTTCTTGTACATTTTAACACAATAGAGACAATATATTGACCATCAATACATGTAACTACTGAAAGTTAGGTGGCGTCAAGTAGTATAGTAATGCTTGATCTATATAAATATGATATTGACAACTCAGGATATGTATTAGTATGATAGAATGTGAGTTTTTACAGTGGATAATTGTAATAATACCACTGACAAGTGTTTGCAAAAATTGGAAGTTTTGGCGGTACAAGGCTCCCCTTGAATAGTCATTTTAGCCTGTTTATACCCCTATTTTAGTTAATATATTAATTTTTTGGGTGCTTCCAGAGTCCAGGCCCATTTTTTCACTATATAGGCTGTATGTGGTATGAGTTAGGACAACTTTTAGTACCCATGTGGTGTGGAGCTTGACGAGCGAACTCCCAGGGTTCAAAAATAGAGGCTCCAATGACCTTGGAGATAATTTTTCTATAAAATTCAGGCAACTTGCAGAAAAAAGTGTCCCATTCATTTTTTGCCTCAGAGGTTATTTTCAGGATGTAAATTGAAGTTGAAAATGCCTCTAAAAATGTAAAAACAGCAAAATCAGCAACTTTGCCTATTTATTAAGCAGGGTTAAAGTGCTCGAAAAAATCTGAAAAAATTCTGGGAATTCGGCATGATGCCCTAGAACTTAAAAAAAAATGTTGTGCCAAATCAAATTTTTTCATGTTCGATCCCACAGAGAATTGCCCATACATTGATTATTATTATTATCATTATTATTATTATTATATTTTATCTTGATAATATTTCGCTCGCACTAACAATGCAGTCGCAATACTGACATGAGACACATCGCAGATACATGTACATATATACACCTATAATGTTCGCATACGCGTGTTGAGGGCCATATACTCAATCGGCCTTATATACAAACCGTCCTTGTTTCCCGTCACTTGCGAGAAAGACGCGAACCCTGGCGGCTAATAGAACTGACTCGGAGACGTTGTTCAACTTCGGGTGACCGATCGAAAGGAAATCACGTCCATTTCTTCTTTTTTTAATTATCAAGTCAAATGTTAACTTAGACATATATTTTGTTATATCAATTATGATTACGTCAGATATTACATTAACTTTGATATATTTGATAAGTTAACACAAATACTTATTGTTCCAATGAATACGTTGTCATTTTAACCAAAAAAATCAATTGTTACAATTGATCCTCACCTATTCAATCAAAGTAACTTGCTTCAGTCAATTCAACATACATAAATACTTTGGATTAACTAAATACTCATTAGTCCAACTGATACTTCTTTGTTTCAATATCATTTTCTGTTAAATCAATGGTACCGTGGCAGCTGTGCGTAATCATTGGCAGTGGCAGTTGTTTTGACTGACTTCTTTTCTCAGTGTGCATGTTGGCGAGAGTTATTCAATTGCAATATAATATCGAGATACAATCATGTCCCAAGTATATTTATTCGAATGAATTTTATTAAAGGATTGACGTAAATTGATCGTCATAACAAAATCTATTTTCAAACAAATAATTGTTTTCTAACGTCCACAAGTTTCGAACAAAGAATCATAAATCCTGTCGGGCTTGGTGGACTATCCCGAAGTAAAAAAATCCCACGCTCCCAGCCAGCTTCGTCCTGATCTCCGCTCAGTTGCGCTACCATCTACGCCATCGGGAAGACAGCATCTCGTCATCCCAGGAGCATGAATTCATTCATCGCAATATCACCTACATGTACACGATCAAATTCGATCGCTGAATCTACACGGTCAAGGTCCGATCACATTATTGCATATTCCTTTTTTACCTATATTTCTCCGCCCCCTCACCCTCCCCCCGCCTCAACCCAACCTATTAGGCTACTACATCTTCTCCACCTGATATAGTATTTTGAACAAATAATTATTTTCTAACGTCCACAAGTTTCAAACAAAGAATTATAAATTCTATCGGGCTTGGTGGACTATCCCAAAGTGATATTCAGGAGGACGCTGGTTTGAATCCAGCCCAGGGAGCGTGGAATTTTTTTCTCGCAATATCATTCTTAGTAAAATTCAGATTCTGAGTGCATGTACAATTTCCACATACATGCATATAAAAATCTGTATACATAATATATATATATATATATATATATATATATATATATATATATATATATATATATATATATATATATATATATATGACCGTGACAATATATATATATATATATATATATATATATTGTCACGGGCGGATAATTCATTATCAGGCCCTGTGAGATCTCTCTCCACAATATTATATTGTTTGTTAATTTTAAGTTATGTTTCAGCGCCCAGCGAGAGAGCCAGCGCTGTCGACAAGGTAAGAGAGAGAGACCGCGCCGCGTGACGTCAGCCGGACACGGCCAAAGCAAGCTCGGCCGGCCCAGCGCGCGGCGGAAGCTTATCAGTTTATTGCCGGCCCTCGCGCGCGATAGCACGTGCCCTCGAATAGCGAGACCGCCCCGAGGTGCTACCGCGCCCCAGAAAAAGGACAGCGACATCCCCTAGGTCCACCAGCTCACTACCCGTGCGCCCGCGACCGAGCTGACCGCGACCGCCGAATAGAGCCGGAGACCCACGCAACGCCGAGTAAGTGCCGCTCGATCATCATCTCTCTCTCTCCCGGCCAACACGCGTTTGCGCTCTCTCTCGCTCCGGCCCGCGAGACGCGACCCGAGGCTCGATGCCTCATACTTGTGTAGAATCTTCCCTTTATCTTAATTAATAAACTTTGTGTTCGTCAGAACCGTTGTGCATTCTTTATTGCCACGCTATTCCTGCCAAAGATCCCATTCCCGCGCACACGAGTTTCACCACCTCGTGCGCGCATTTGTTATTATGCTCCAGGCCCTAAGGCCATTACAGTATTAATTATTAATAATAAATACGGCGGTGATAATATATATATATATATATATATATATATATATATATATATATATATATATATATATATATATATATATATATATATATATATATCCACATAACCTTATATATATAGTAATATGAACGCACAGTGGAGCGCCACGCTACCGCGGGATCGAAGGGTATAGCAGGTATAGGATCACAGATATATGGGAGTCGCAGATCGTTTTTGTCTGCAGTCCATATGATAGCTATATGTTCACCAATGACCCTGAAACTAATTTTTTTTCAAAAATTTGACATTTTTCCAGAAAATTAATTCTGTTGAATTTTTACTCTAAAACATCTCTAGATAGCTCAAAATTGAGGTCAAAAGTCCTCATGAAATGTCTAATATAGCAAACTTCATCACTTTGAGCCTCTGGCAGGACAGAACATATGGTCCAAAAAATTCTAAAAAAATTCAGGGGACATAATGGAGTCTCCTAGAATTCATAAAAAAAATTTCAAAATTTTTTTCCCATTCTCACTCTCTCACTTGACAGAGAATCACCCATATGTATATATATATGTCAAATTTAATGAAAAAATAAGAACACAATCATCGGAACGGAGTCCGGAAAAACATGTAAAAAAATAATATATGTATATATGAAGCGTTTCACGTCAACTCTCCAGAGCCTCCGCGCAAATGCCAAAACCTCGCATTTTCGACGCTTATTTTCGACTGTATTAGGCCAATATCTAAACTATGTGGGATATGATATCGATGTAGTTTTTCCTCAGCTTTCCGATGGTGAATTTATTTTTTTTGAATTTTCACATTTTCAGAATAAATGAACATAAAACATGCCATATTTCAAAAAGTTATGTTTTTTCAATTTTTTTCAATAGTCTAGATCGAAAGCTGAGGTTTTTTTACGCTGATATAGCCCGTAAAAGAATGAACCTTTTCTTTTGTATTCGAGTAATTGAGCGCGAGCCACCTAACTCGAGCCCGAGCGGCCGGAGACAGCGCGGCGAAGCCCCGCACGGCGCATTTTCTTATGTTCGCTACTCAATTCTTACAGGTTATATCAACGTAAAAAAACCTCAGCTTTCGATCTAGACTATTAAAAAAAATTGAAAAAACATAACTTTTTGAAATATGGTATGTTTTATGTTCATTTATTACGAAAATGTGAAAATTTTAAAAAACTAAATTCACCACCGGAAAGCTGAGGAAAAACTACATCGATATCATATCCCACATAGTTTAGATATTGGCCTAATACAGTCGAAAATAAGCGTCGAAAATGCGAGGTTTTGGCATTCGCGCGGAGGCTCTGGAGAGTTGACCTGAAACGCTTCATATATACATATATTCTTTTTTTACATGTTTTTCCGGACTTCGTTCAGATGATTGTGTTCTTATTTTTTCATTAAATTTGACATGTATATACATATATATCTGCATCAATATCCACAATTCTTCAATACCTGCTTTTTTTTATTGCCACACTGCAACGGAGCATCTTAGAGCAATTTTCTCTTCGAATTCAGAATCAGCATGGAAAACTCATGAAATACTGATAATTTCAGCATGAACAGATCATTTTTCGAAGAGTTATCACAAATTGTTTATATGGTGACATGCATTTTTTCACCTTTCGCTTCTTTCTAAATACTATTCGGTCTCGTTTATGGTGTTTTCGATAATTTTCCTTTATTCTACGATAAATTGTCTTTCATTTGAGACCCCATTTTTTTGAATCGGACGCTTCACTGGTACATGATTTTGACACGGAAATGCTCGAAACTTCCCACTGTGCGACGCTTCACCGTACGGAGTTTCAGCGGTATTAGCACATAAAATCAATAATAATGACCAGCCAATCCGCTATGCAAGTCGCACGCTAAGTACATGCGAAAGCAAGTATTCTCAGATAGATCGTGAAGGATTAGCAATCATTTTTGGTGTAAGAACTTTTTTTGAATTTTTGTTTGGTACTTAATTCATTTTGCAATCGGATAATATGGCATTAACGAGAATTTTTGATCCAGAAAAATCAATTCCATCAATAGCCGCAGCTAGGATTCAACGCTGGGCAATATTCTTGACTGCATTCAACTATGAAATAAAATATATTAGAAGCTCAGAAAATTATGCTGATTGGTTGAGTAGAATGCCACTAGATACATTTAATGAAAAAACTAGTGATCTGCCAATCTTGGGAGAAGTACCAACTGCTTTTGTTAACAACGTTAAGGCATATGACTTTGCGAGCCTCGACTGGAAAAAGTGCGTAATTGTACACGAGATGATGTAATATTGAGTAAAGTTATAATCTTATGTAGAGATGGTTGGCCTGAAAAGGAACCAGAAAATGAGGAATTCAAATCTTATTGGCAAAAAAGAGAAGCATTATCAATAGGAAGCAACTGCGTACTATGGGAACATTGTGTAATCATCCCAAAAAGCTTACAGAATGTTATCATGAAAGAATTGCATTTCAGTCACTTCGGGAATGGCAAAATGAAAGCTCGTGGATTTGTGTGGTGGCCGAACATTGATCAAGATTTGGAAAATGTGACAAAATCATGCTTGAATTGCCTACAAACAAAAAAGAATCCCATGAAAGTTCCTTTGTAAACGACAATCTACAAACGAATGCCATAGCAAAATCGGTCCTGCGAAGATCAGAGCGCTTAAGGGGGGATATACAGTTAGAACGAGAAAAAAACTCATTTTTGAAAATCGTTTTCAAGGGTAGTTTTTAATCGAATCTATCGAAAATTTTTGACAGTTATAAGTTGATCCATGTAGTATACAAAAATATTTTTTTTAAATTTTTTCTGACGAAATGGCGGCCGTTAGAAAAAGGCGTTGAAAAAGTACCTCTATTTTGCTTGTGATCCCCGAGGGGGGTTTACACATTTATCGGCTGTGTAGTGCGGTGCCGGAACTATTGAAAATGAGTACTAAGTGCTCATTTTATAACCCTCACCCACCCACCTAATCATAATTTCAACAAAAATATTGTTTTCGACACGTGCTCGTTGTGTTGTGAACGCACGGCATAATCGCCAAACCGCTCGCCGGGCGCGGCGCGGCCGCCGCGGCAGAGCCAATAGGTGTCGCGCTCGTCTTCCGCCACCGGACCTCGTCATCGCCATATCACTTCGTTGCTGCAAGATCCTGAGAAGTCGATAACTGCATTGAAATATTGCAGAAATATTGCATTGAAACATTTCATGCAATATTGCTGCAAGATTTCTGCAAGATTCTTCTGCAAGCTCATGTAAAGTCGAAGGCTACATTGAAATATTGCACAAATATTTCGATGGAAGATTTCATGCAATATTGCTGCAAGATTTCTGAAAGATTCTGGTCGCTTACATCGAATTCAATGTGGGAAAATGTATACAAATTCTCACTATGAGACCAGGCGCGAGCCCGTGATTCTTTGGACGCGGCGCAAAATTCTTGCCGCCAGACCAGCACACTTTCTTATAATACATAATTCCGTCAATGCTGTATTCAAATCCTGACCTTCCGAAAGGAACCATAATATTGCACCAACCTTGCAGACATATTGATTAAGAGATTTAAAGGGTTTTAAAAAATCGGCTCTCAGATATTGCAGCAATCTTGCAGCAATCTTTCCATGCAATATTTCAAAGTTGTATTTCTAGAATCTTGCAGAAATATTGCATTGCTCCTTGCAATAGGTGGCGACTCGCTTCTCGCAAGTAAAACTGTATGCCTCTGTCTATATACCAGCATCCACAATGATGGGTACTAAACTCGATTCCAACTCTTATTTCTGAGTCAAACTGGAAAAACTATTTTTGTGGGAATCTCTACCGCATTCTCAAACTAGAGAGTCATTGAAGAGTTCCCGCTAATCTCAAATTATTTACAGGTTTGTCAGCACTGGAATATTGTAGCAATCTTGCAGCAATCTTTCAATGCAATATGCTCAATCATGTTAAAAAAATTTTGCAGAAATATTGCAGTGCAAGATTTCTGTAATATTTCCAATTTTCCTAGCCAATACTGCAATATCTAGTATCAATCTCTAAATGCAATATTTCAAACAGATATCGCTGAACTGTTGCTTGAAAGATTCGGAGGCTGTCGATGAATCGGCAGTGAAATATTGCAGTAATCTTTCAATGTAATAATCATCATAATATTGTTAAAATCTTGCAGAAATATTTCATTGCTTTCTTGCAAGCCGGACATATCAATATTGCAGCAATATTGCAGCAATATTGCATGCTGAGTGGGACATCTATTTTAAAAAGATGTTTCTTTGTGATAATTTTTGTGTTCCAGGTAAGCTGTACAGGGCCGGAAATCGTATTGAAGCGAGGAAAAAATGTGAGTAGATAAGTTTTAGTATAATTAGTTACAGTATGATATTGGTCGACGCGTGTTCAGGATTAAAGTTTTCATGAGTGAAAATTAATTCTGACACTGAATTGTCGTCCACTGATACTACATTTGTTGCCTTTGTGCTTGGATACACGTTGTTATTGCTTAAGTGAGAACAGTGAAAGTGCAGTGCAGTGAGGGAAATACGTATCAGATGACATGTTGCCATTTGGGACGAAAACAACGGCCCCAACCAGGATACATAAATGAGTATCTTGGAAGTTTGGGGGCGTTGGACCCTAAAATCCTGGATTCTTTCTATTCTTGCCACCAGGAAACAGCAAAAAAATTTTGGTCAAGATTGGTGACCCAAATTCCAAGCGGTCTGCTAGTTAGTTAAAAAAATTATCAAGAAAAGGGGTGATCAATTTTGGTAGAGTGGTTAGGATTTGATAGGTCGCATAAATCATGGATACACAAGTCAGAATTATGATTAAAAAATTATTTGAAAAGAGGAAGCTTCGAGAGCCCCAATACTTTCGCCCCCGACTGTAAGACATATCCAAATCCGTCTTTAATGTTTCTTTGACATCAGATTTCGAAAAATCCAATGTAAAAAAAGCATAAATGACTCGATTGTCTTTCATTCGTACTTCTTCTTTTCTTTCGTGTTTAATTGATAATATACAAGGATAAATACATTTTATGTATACACAAATTCAACATCATTATTCTCTTGTTTGATTATTGGCAACCTCATATGCTGCATGGCATCTTTTAATTACAAGGCTCCGCGTGTTAGAAGATGGTCAGGAATGCGTTTCGACAAGATCATGTCAAATTATACTTGGTTCAAACCTGTTTCAGCTTTGAGACTGAATATGTTCCGTAAACGTAAGTTATATTTTTCTTATAAAGAAAAATATAACTCACCTTTGAAGGAGGCGAAGAAGAAAGCAAAGTCTCGTCAATCGTGTGCTTTACTCTCTTAGGAGCTGGTTCGCTTGTAGCGACATCATACGCGAGAGCCTCGTTATATACGTGATTCTCCACCACGCACTCTGTCGCCACCCTCGAGCCGGAGTAGCCGCCGGCCGCTCGCGTCGCCGGTGAGCCGCCGATCAAAACAAGGAGGGAAGGTGAATAGTCAACAATAGTGGGAAAGATGACTCGTCCCTCTCTCCACGCCCATCCGGTTGGCAAGTGTCGATGCCTGCTTCCAAACGCCACATTCCGATGCCAGCTTCTGCGTCCAGACGCTGCTGCTTGTATCCGCATCCTGACGCTGCAGCCTGCATCTGCATCTTGACGGCGCATCTTGATGCCAGCTTCCATCTAACGGATGGCGCGATGGCCCCAAGCAAACGTGTCTGGTTGGGCATCAGACAGCGCTTATAGTCGAATGGACTGAGAGCTATTTCGTTCTTTGTTCTCTCAGTCGTCACGATGTGTTTTCGGGATCGGATGCCGCACTGATCGCGAAGAATAACGTCTTTTTCAAAGAGACATCGTTTGTAATCTTGGAAATTGATTCTTTTTTCGACGACACAAGAGTTCACGCCCTTGTACTTTTTATCACTTCATCATCTTGCCGCCGAACACTGTACATTTTTCTTCGCAAGCCAACAAATTCGAGCATGATTTTGCCATTACACTCGTCCTTCATGAGGCCCAGTTCTTTCTTAATGGCAAGCGGCATCTTCAAGACATTGTCTGGGGAGAAATCTAATGTGTCGAATTTATGAATGTCTCTTTTCATAATTTCATAAATGCTCGCCCGTCGAATCTCGAAGAATAAACTGTCCGTATCCGTGTACAGTAACTTGCTGTGATTCGGTAAGGATTTCTCCACATAATTATAATGAAATTCGTGAATTATGATCTTGGAGAGATCCAGCACAGCCTGCCTAACGTGAATTGGCTTCGACATAGGAATTAAAAAGCGTTTCAACTTGATTATGACGCAATTCTCGCTCAGAAACGTCGAACTGTGGAATTTAGGACTGGCTATGTACGCAACGGCTCCAGAACAACCCTCAAATTCACCCACTATTGTGGTATACCTTGACGTCGACTCTCTTGCGCTTGTTCTTCATTGTTTTTCCATATACTGCATTGTTGAGCAGCTTGAAGAACAATTTTTCAAACTCCTACCGCTCTTCTACCGCTTCTACCGCTTTTCGGTGTTAAAATCGATGTAGAGTTTGAGCCACGCTTTCTGTTTATACCTGAGAATTCGATAGATTTCTCTAAAAATTAATCCATTCTCAAGAGCTTGTTGGCTGGAGAGCGTGGTAATGGAACATATTTCTTCTTGTCGTGAAGCGTCGTCAAAAGTTTTTCATCTTTCGCACCAGGAGGAGCAATATGTTGAGGGCACAATGGAAGATCATTGTGTAGATCATGTATGTATTCTGGGTATTCTAAATCGACTTTGAACACATAACCGAAATAACTATCCGCTAGAATATTCTGGATACGGATATTCTTGACGTTTTCAACCCACTGAAAGTCACCATAAGGCAATCTTTGGTGGCCTTTTGATGGCTTTATGGCCTAGTCGTAGAGATTAGTCACGTCGGAATACATCAAGTATTTCGACTCTTCCTCGGTGTTGTATCCCTCCTTCATATAAGGTAAAAGTACCAATTATGGAACGGCTTTAAACATAGTCTCAAAGTAATGAATTTTTCTTAATCAAAATACGAGTAACGGATGGAAAAAAAATTTCAATCGATAGCCCAACAATTTTAGAAGCTAATGAGATTCCTAGGATAGAGTAATAATGAAGAAAAACATTAATGATAAATATAAATAAAATGTGCTCAATTGCACCCATTATGAAACAGCGAAACAGCCATGTACTTATTATGGAACACCAGTGTCCCTAAGGAAAAGTATAAACGAATGTAATAAATAGAATTGTTGATGAAAGTACCGATTTATTGATTTTATAGTTATTAATAATATAATAAGATATGAACAATCCCTTCCATTACCAAACTAAAACAAATAGTACATATTATTCAAAGTTGAGATCCCATGAAATTTATGAACAGATTAGAAGTTTATTTTTTTTCTTTTTTGAGTTTTTTTTTAATTCAGTAATTTGTTGATTCAATTTTTTCTTTTCATCAGTCAGTTTTTTTCTCTTCCATTATCCTTTATCGCTCGAGTTTATCTTTCTCTTTTTGCTGTTGATCCTGGAATTTCTTCATTTTATTTTCAATTCATGCATCAGATCAACCTGCTGAAGGTAGTCTCGGTGTTTTTGATGATATAGCTTTTTTCTTGTTTTCAGCCAAATGCTCAACTGGAAATACTTTTTGAAAGTTACTAGTCGATTCACTTGTTTGATCAGCTAATAATTTTATAAATAGAAAGATTAGATTTTAAACTCTTTTGAAATTCACTTAATAAGCATCAATATATTTGTTGTTTACCTTGATTAGCAATACAATTCGAGTTTTCTTGATCATAACGTAATGAAGGTACTTCATTTGTAGTAGGATGTATTGAACGAACTTCAGTAAAATTATTCAGTTCTTCACTATATTCATTGGATTCAGTATCAAAATTAAAAGCAATCTGATTATCATTTTCACTGATTGACGTACGTGAATCATTATTGGATAACATTCCTTCATATTTATTATTACTTGAACCATTCTGTTCTTCTATGAAAAGCTCTCTAATTTTACTTTCTAGAGAAGAATAAAAAATGTTAAATGGATCCATTTTTCAGATAAAATTAGAATCATCTCCAAAACAAACCTGATTGGATGCCTTGATAATGATTAACTTCTGAAATTGGTCCATCTACCTCATTTGATGAAACTTAATCCTCTAAGACTATTGAATTAGATCCAATAAGATTATTGCTTAATACAGTCTGATATAAAGCATCATGAGATGTTATATTAACAATAGATTGTATCACAGGTTTTTTCTTAGAAATATCTAGATAAAGAAAAATAGGCAAGTAATTAGTAAAAATGAATGAGGTGTTTCCATACATGGAGAGTCGATCACTAGAATAAGATTGTAAATAAAATTTTATCCTTGATTATAAATGAAAATCCATATTTGCATAATTTTTTATGAGAATATCCCAGATAATGATAAAAAGTATATAAAATAATATGTATCAAGAATAAATGAAAAGAATAGACTTTAGATTTTAATACACGACAGTATTAATTATTATAATCCATACCAGCGGTTTCTTTAACTCCTATCCAATACTCAAAAAGCCCTTCCATTTCAGTGTCTTCACTCCAACTTTCTTGAGGCTCTGACATTTTGAAACTCTCTAAAATGTCCGCACGTAGATTAATTTTAAAAGTTACGATGTGTTTTTGAATATCTTCATGAATAGGTGTTGTGGGTTCCAATGATTGACTATCCTGAGTTTCGTTTGAATGGTTGAATTTCCTTTTTTTTTCTTATTTAAAATATTATAATCTACTGCATCAGCATTGAATGACACTAAACCACTAGATTTGAATCCATTTGGAATAGTTTTATCAAGATTTTTCATAGATTCATTGTTTGTTTTAGTAGTAGAGCAAAATTTTCATGGGTCATCCTCTTCACATTATTCTCCACTTTCCACAATGGTATAGTTTTCAGCCAAACATCTTTAAATGGATGAAAGAAAGCAATATCGAGGGGTTGATAGAGATGTGTAGCGTTAGGATACAAAGTAAGCAATTCTATTTCATGTTCTCTACAATATTCAACTAGAGGAATGGTTAAATGAGAAGAATGACCGTCAAAGTATAAGATTATAGGGAAGATCGTATCAATCGCCTTTAGCCAAGGGTGAAAAACATTAACTATGTATTCATAAAAGCACTCCTTCGATACCCAACCATTCTCAGTTTTACCAATGCCCCAATGGCCTGGAACATTCTTCATAATTCTTTCTGGAATGTCCTTGATGTAAGGGTAAATAATGAGAGCAGGAGCTAATAAGCCATCTGATCTAAACATGAAAGAAACTGTTCGATTTTCTTTTTCATTTTTTTCAGCTAACTGATATACAGCACGAGCACCTTTTTCTGCTAATACTTTTCTTGGCTTGAGGCAAAATAATACCCCTATCTCATCGCAGTTGAATACTCTTTCAGCAGGGAGATTCAAAATACCTTTTCTGTAAATTATTTTGTTAGCTGTGTGAACCAGTCTCTTATGTGCTCTTCAGTTGCTGAGGCCCGGACAGTAGTGAGATTTTGAGAAGTTCGCATACTGATATTGGGATAAAGCTTCTTACAAGATTCAAACCAATGTTTGCCAGGCTTTCCTTCTTTGAATGGCGTTTCTCTCCCTTCTAATAGAATGTATGACTGAATGTTGAGTTTTAACTGATCTACTATGACTGGATTACCATGTTGTGCACGCCATAAGATCCAGTCAACCAGTTTATTTTCTTCATTTGTGAGAATAGTCTTGGGTCAAATGCTGCAATTAATTCTATTTCATGCGACGTAGCCGAAAATTATGTACTTATTATAAAACACCTATTAAATTCAGACTTAGGAGTATATTAGTAAAAGAATTCAGTTTTAAGCTGAATCTGTAGGTTTTCAGCTTTCATATGAACTATGTTTCATGTTGCTGAGACATTCGAGTCAATAATTATGATGAATAATAAAATGACCTCGGAGGTTAGATTTTCTATTCCAACAGGTCTATTTTTCATGAAGCCAACAGCTTGCTATATCTAGGGATTTTTTTGTAACTAAATATGTACAACGTGATTTTACTACAATGTAATCGACTTGCAGAATAATACATAATATTCATAGGGGTTTTTATTTCCTTCCAACATGTCCTGGTTATTTTTTATTTTACGATGTATCCCATTGTTTCATAATAGGTACTCAAATGCATGGGTGTTTCATAACTGGTAGTTTTACCTTATGCATTATTTTCTTTTGCATACCGATCGCAACACTGGCTTACACCGCCACGAATGCCTTTTTCGATAAACATCAGTTTGTAGATGTCTGTAATAAGTTCGAGCTCAACTCCGGTAAATTTGAGCATAGCTTCCCACGTGAGGCCTGGCGTTGTGGTGTGCGGGGTCAAGGCCATACTCTCCGATGCACATTTTTCTGAAGCTCTCGAATACACTGGCTAAGAGGAGCACGTCGAGTTTCATGTATAAATCTGAGTAATGGCAGAAACATAGCTACTTTAATATTTCTCTCGGATTTTGAACATATTTTCGTAACATCTTCAGAAGGATATACTAAATTGCCTCTACTCTTAACTCTAATTATAGCGTCATCTAAATTTGTTAATTGTCTTGATTGAATAATTGCATTCCTGCAATCAATGCAATTAATTTTCTCCAGTAGCCTCTTGACTTCAAACCCAGCTATATAAGATATAATACATTTGGAAAAATTTGATAAAAGTCTAGGATCCGAGAGGTACGAGTGACTATCTATAACTTTACTCAAATCATTCCAACGCTCTGCAAATTGCTCTGTCAATTCAATATCTTCATAACGATTCGCTAAAGATGTACTGGAGTTTATAATATCTATGTCAATTTTCGGTGTCAAAAGGACGAATATCGTGGTGATGAGTAATTTTTTGAAGGCGGCTTTGAACTGTCTCACTGTTGGATTGTCATTGCATCCATTATGAATACGAATTCATCTAACAGCTGTTCTAAATGATCTTGGCTCAATTTGTACGTCGGAATGAATGATAACAGTGATTTTTCTTCACAAAGCGTCAAGTACATTTGTTTTATGCTTTCAATGCATATTAAAAAGCCAAGAAAACCTGGATATTGCCTCTACGTTTTAAAATACTCTCTCCAATCTCATCTCTTAATTCTAATATATAATTTTGACAAAAATTAAGTTTATCGAAAATTCAATTCTTATTATTGGTATTGATGGGTTTTTTGAAAGATATGTGCCTTAAATTTTTTGATTTCAAAGTATGGAACAGATCATTCGAAACCCTCAAAAACCCTTAAAAACCATCAGTAATTTCTTACTGAGCTCTGAGTCTATGCTCGTACTCTGTCTCTTCGATATCACTGTCCGTGAGCTGAATCCGAAAATGTTCGCTTGATGGGGAATCTGTCACATCTAATATTGCAAAACTATCGACGAAATCATACGGGAATACGCCTTTCCGCCTGAGAAGCTCAAACTGCTCATTCGAGTAATTGGGAAATTCTCTTTCGACGATTTGATAATCTTTCAAATACGATACCAGTTCGTTAAGTGATGCAGGCATGAAGCGGAAAGAATCGATGAATCTCAAATTTAAATCACTACCATCAAAAAATTTGATGAACAAAATAAATCGTTCTTTGTTTTCCAGAATAACTTGTACTCGTCCTGGGAAATTTTCAGCTCCGACAATTTCTTCGATAATAAAATGTGAGTCATGCCCCGTGAGATTGTGAAAAATTACGGGAATCAATCTCGCATCCTTGACATTAATGTTACAGCTTTAATGAACTGCGCCTCTGAATCTGCTAGTTGACAAAGTGAGTCGAATGATTTTTCAGTTATAACGAATAGAAGATTGGAATTTTTATACTTACTTTCCAGTGAGATGACTTGATGTGTGATCTTCAACTTTGGTCTGATTTTCGATGAACGGCTTTTTACATATGTGACAATCTTTTGCAGACGTGAAGATATTATTTTCCACTTGAGAGAGATGCATTTCTTTGGGATTCTTATACTTTTCATCCAAGTCATCAACTAATTTTTTCATCTCTTTAATGAACCATTTTGCAGGAGTCTCTTTACCATTTTTGTGCTGGCGATATATACTCCTAGCTTTTATATATACTCCTACTATCATCGAAGCTACGTTTTATATAAAATCCAACACTATACGCTTGATGAACTTGGGATGAGTATTTTTCATTGACTGGTTTTAGCAAGCTCTCGAAATCAGCGTACACGACGGATAGAACTTCCTCACTTCGATGATAATTTTTAAATCAAAAAATTCTCTTCACTAGGTAAAACAATTTTATACTTATTGAGCTTCCAGCAATTCTCTTCACGTTATGGCAACTTATCTTGATCATGGGAATAATGAAGGCAGCGATCACAGAAAAAAAAATTACTTCTGTGGGCAGTTAACTGACTGAATAGCAGTCGAGATATATTTTTCACCCAAACATAGTGTAGTTTTGATGTGATGTAAGGCACCTCTCCATTATCCTTTTTACTTTCATCAGTATAATGATCTTGCACAAAGAGTAAATTCATTTGCTTTTGTTTTTTTAATACTGTCGAATGAGCTACAACAACTTCGAAACGATGACCATGTTTTTTGAGTGTGTAAAGATTTATTGATACGTCATTTTGACGCTCAAATTTCGGAATGTTTTTTATTTAAACCGGAAATTCAATTCCTTTGAAATTCAATTCATTCTCGAAATCTGTATAGTTCGATACTCGTTCAGCATTTTTGTTTACCGGGTGTAGAGCTGATAATATCGGCTCATTTATCGTCGTTATTTACTATGTCGGCGTTCGCTTTTTTTTGTTGGATTGACTCGGGCAGAGATACGTATGATCCAGCTCTCATCGAAGGTAATTTGTTGATATTAATACTCAAACTGAGTATCTGCTTCGGACTCCATCCCGAATGCCTCTCTTCGAACTCTTCAATATTACGAAGAATCGGATTTTAAATATTTACGATGAATCATTCATTGAGATCTAATACTTCACACTCTTTGTTCCCGAATCAGTCTGCTCGATAATAAACTCCGCTGCAAGCTCTGCAGTCACTTTCAAGTTACCGTTTTTTTCACGAGCCTCGTGAATTTTTCTCGCGTAAACATAAGATGGATCGCACAAAAATGCAGCAATATCAATATGGTGAATATTATCAATTACACCTGTTTGAATGCGCTTACTGAATGCACTTTTGAATTCATCCTATCTGAGATTTGGACAATAGTGTGGCTCAGGTTGTTGTTCCAGCGACTTCTCGGAGTATGTTGAAGCTGCTCACAGCACAGACCATTTCAACCCATCTTTGGGTATCACTGTCGACAGCGTCTCCAATGGGGATGGCTTGATTCGAAGCCAAAAACCTCTAATAAACGATAATGTGAGTTTCATAAGCTCACATCTCTATTCATAAGCAGTGATCGCATGAGTCACAAGCGGGTGGTATGGAGGGGAGTTTCCGCGAATTAATTGGCGGCGCGAGCGGCCGGCGGCACGCGCGGCGGCTTGCGGCAGCCCGGGCACTTATAAATAGTCGCGAAATTGCCGTGCGTGACTCAGTTTGCAGAAAAGCAGCATCATGAAGCGTATCAATGAATATGTTGTCGACGTACAAGGATCCAAAGCCTCTAACAATGAATTTGTGATCAAAGAGGTGGCGATTGTTCATTTAGAAGAAGATGCAATACCATCGGTTTTCTTCTTCGAACCCCCATTTGAATGGAATAAGCTTCTACCAAAAAATAAATCAATCAATCATTGGATAGAGTTGAATTATCATGGATTGGCGTGGACTTCGGGAGATATTTTATACAAAGATTTAGATGATATAATGAAACTTGCTGTAAAAAATACTAAACGTGTCTACGTGAAAGGATCCAGAAAAACAAAATGGATTCGACAATCTATTCCAAATCAGTACGAAAAAATTATTTTCAGAATTTTGATTAACAAAAATTTTCTTAATAATTTCAATCATTTCCAACAGACGAGTCTTCAACTTGGTAATTTGAAATGACCGAGTTTGAAAACCCTACCTTTGGATAGAACGTTATGTTCTCATCACTATGAACATTGGACCGAGATTTGTGCTGTAAAAAATGCACAAAAGCTCAGAAATTGGTTGCTCAAAGATGGTCAAGTAGCGCGAGAATCCAATGATGAAATCGATCATTTTGGTGCTCTCAGAATGAGGATGAGAATGATACATGATTTACCATTGAATCAATTTTAATAGGAAATGGAAGTTCAATGGAAGAATTGGTGAGTTATTCATATTCATCTGGCATTGAATATTCATATGTGACTCAATAGAACTCATACATAGCGATACTTTGGTTGAATCTTACAAAAATTGAGGGATGAGGGGCTCTCTGCTACTTCCGAAAATAAAAAATTATTGACTAAAATACAACTATCCTATTCATTTCATGATAGAGCATGAAAATAAAAACCAAACAATTTTCGCGCTTCTCGTATATGAACCTAAAGAAGCTGACCCTGGACCCGAACGATGTCCAGGTAGTCAGGGTACCCGATGACGGTGTTCCAAGGGTGCGCTCCGGGTATTTTTGGTTGGAAAAGCTGATCCTGGACCCAAGCGATGTCCAGGTAGTCAGGGTACCCGATGACGGTGTTCCAAGGGTGCGCTCCGGGTATTTTTGGTTGGAGAAGCTAGCTCTGGACCCAAATGATGTCCAGGTAGTTAAGGTCAGCTTCCTCAAGCGAAAATACTAGGAGCGGACCCTTGGAACACCATCATCGGAGACCGCAACTACCTGTACATCGTTCTGGTGCTGGGTCAGCTTCTCCAACCAAAAATATTGGGACACCCTTGGAACACCGTCATCAGTGACCCTAACTACCTGGACATCGGTCCGGACCAGGGTCAGCTTCGCTGAGGGAAAATACCAGTAGCGCACCCTTGGAACACCGTCATCGGGTACCCTGACTATCAGGTCCTCCAACCAAAAATACCAGGAGCGCACCCTTGGAACACCGTCATCGAGTACCCTGACTACCTGGACATCGTTTGGGTCCAGGGTCAGCTTCTCCAACCAAAAATACCCGGAGCGCACCCTTGGAACACCGTCATCGGGTACCCTGAACCTGGACATCGTTTGGATCCAGGGTCAGCTTCTCCAACCAAAAATACCCGGAGCGCACCCTCGATACACCGTCATCGGAGACCGCAACTACCTGGACATCGTTCTGGTGCCGGGTCAGCTTCTCCAACCAAAAATATCAGGAGCGCACCCTTGGCAGAAAATGCTGTACAAAACAGCAGTTTTTATATGCATGGACACAGTGAGATTTGCTTTGGTCCATCACAGGAGAATTTACTGTGGTCATTTTAGTGAAATTTGCTTTAGTAGCGCTTACTGTAGCCGGTACAGCAGAGACTCCTGTAGTCTACAGCAGATTCTACTGTTTTATTCTCTCCGAGTACAGTATAACCTAACCTTCGATTTTGGGTGTCTAATTTCTCCTCTAATTGAATTTATGTAGCTCTGAAACTCTCTTTCTCAATCAGTTTAACTAGATTTTTCCTAATTTTAACCTCTAAATTCAAAGAAAATGATTCTTTGTGTTTTCATTTTCAGGTACTTCAAGAGCATAATCATAAATAGACGAGGCTTGGAGTGTTACTTTTCTCCCTTTATAGGGCATTATTTTTGTGAATGATGGAGGCTACACATTCAGTGGGAGCTGGTGATTCAAGGAATAGGAACAGGTTTGCGCAAAAACTAATCCCCAACAAACTTGCAGTGTTGTCGACATGCATGTAAGGGATAGGTTATTTTGCAGCATCATATCTACGAAACGCATGTTACTCGAGGTGAGTAGGTACATTTTTTCTCAGTTTCATAGGCTTAGGAAATATCCACACGCATGAGAATATTGTAAGTCCAGACACAGTTTTGAATAGATATGACTGTTTGACGTCAAAAATTCAACTGTTCTGGACTGTAGGGAAGAAAGAAGTAGTGTTGACGGTATTTTCTTCCTTCAGACAAGTGTATAATATATATTCTGAAATATATTCATGGGTGGGCTCAAGATAAATGCGGGTTTTGTTGGTTGGGAAGCGGTTTAACATGTTTCCCATGATAACCTGGTTAGCGCTTGAGACCCTTATACCTCCTGTAAGGGAAGTAGGCCTGAAACCAGTGATAATTTGTCAAGATAGTTTTAGAGCTTAGCTTTGAATCTAATTTATGAAAAATTGATAGGTGTATATGGTTGGCGGGTATTGGTATGCATTGAAATAATATATACAATGTTATGCCCTGTACCGCTGAAAATTGAAAAATATCATGATATGTTTTATTTTTTTCTCAGGAATGGCTAGGCGTTAGTGGCAAGATCCTGTGGCTTTCAGGAATCCCTGATAATAGTATCAGGAGAGATCCCTCAAATTTTGGTCAAGATTGGTGACCCGAAGGGTGTGCACTCTCCTAGTAAGACAACTGTGGACTCATCCGTGGACACATCGGAAGTAGATGAGTTATCCTCGGGTGGAGGGAATGGATCGTTGGTTGGATGCTCGGAATTTCAACGTTGCGTCTGCTCACTCATCTTGCCGATTATTGAATGCGTACGCGATAGCGCCTCACTCTTATAGCACACGAGTGTTTGCTCCGCACGAATCAGCCCTCATTCAATCTGCCCCCACTACATGCGCGCTACAGTGAAATGGCGCACCTGCTACATAAAAGAGCGCGCAGTATTTGCACTTGTCAAATGTAGCAATCGTCGGTACCAATATGGATGGTTCGATAGATTTCAATATGAGTGATCTTCCTGCGATTGATGGACTCAAAGAGGAAATCACATCCAGACCGCAGTCGATGCCATTGGGGCAGCCCGAGCCCGAAAAACCACTAGTATCACCACTCTCGCCATCAGTGGTCACGTTTCTGGACGAGCTCTTTAATGAGCGATCGGGATCCATCGTCCAGCAGCCGCAGCCAACATCTCTCGAGCAATCACCCACGCCGCTAACCGTCGAGCAGCAACCGGACGTCGAGCTGCCGCCGATAGTCGAACAGCCACTACCGCTGATCGATCTTACGGCGCCTGAATCACCCGAGATCATCACGGTCATTCAGAACCAGCCCTTTCAATCAGTCATTTTCAGGACTACAACTATTTTGAACGTGAATTACAATTATTTGTAACAAGTACGAGGGAGTGAGAGAGAGAGAGAGAGAGAGAGAGAGAGAGAGAGATGTGGAGTACACACACTCGAATTTTTTAAATTATTAAAAATGCGGTGCTCATGTCGAGCACCGATGTGTGAAAGCGTGCGTGCGAGCGAAAGAACGTACGTTGTTCGAATATCAACTCGCATGCATGCTTTCACTGGATAAATATCTTTGAACACGTTTTGCATTCTCAAAGAGAAAGCTTTGTAATGGGGCAAAAATCGATCCACCGAATCAGACCTTGGGACCTCGATTTTCGTAATCTACGGGTCGAAAAATATGAAAATCCACAAGTGTGTGTGTGTGTGTGTGCGTGCGTCCCGTTTTTTTTCGTCCTCGATAACTTTCAAAGGAATGGTACAATCTTGTCAAATGTTGCACACCGGTTAGTTATGTCAAGATCTAGCTTTAGTTCAATTTTCGGCAAGATCCGTTGGTTATTTCCCTAGCAATCGTTCTTAACGTGTTTTCTCACAAATCCTCATAAGTGGTCATTGGGGCTATGAGTCAATGAGAATTAATGAGAATCGATGGGATATATCCTACAGCAACCACTGTTGATATCCTAGGTAACCGTTTGTTTACATCTCTAGCAACCGTTGCTTCGGAAGCCGGAAAATCAGTTTTGAGTCACACTCGATGGCCAAAGACATTCAATTGTTATATTTGCTACATAACAACCGTTGTTTACCTCCCTAGTAACCGTCACGAAGGTAGTGAATGATCAATTTATCACCAATTTCTATCATTTTTAAGTTATGCATTATTGGTAGGGCGCGACGAGCGTTCCACCAAAAATGCAACGACCTGCTGGGGATTTCCTCTCGTAGAGTCCGTTGTTGCTCGGTTAGCTTGTGATAATCGTCGCTGATGTGTGCGCGAGAGAGATAAAAACAGAGCGAGTCCCACCGTGCCAATCTAGCGTAATACTCGCGGAGAGCGCGCAGCGCAACAATGTTTGGCGGAAGAACAGCTACTGTTCACGTTAATTTTGCACGCGATGGCGACCTAAGAACACCACGTGAAGAGATCCAGAGAAGGAAAAGTGAATACGCAAAGTGGTAGAGCATGATTAATCTCCCCCCTCAAAAAAATACCCTCTGACCAGCTCTTTTCAGAACTTACAAATAAATGGCTCTTATTAGAGTCACGAAACATGTAGAGAGAGCCTGAGAGTGTGAGAGACGGAATATGTATGTGAGAGCGCGTGAATATGTGCGCGAGAGCGCTTGAATATGTGCGTAAATATGTGCGCGAGAATGCATGAGTATGCGTGAGCATATGCGAGAATGCGCGCGCCCGACCATAGTAGTGATAGCGCTCAGGGACGCGCTCGCGGCGGTGGCGAGACTCCGAGAGTGGATTGAGCGACTACTACCACGCGCGGCGACGCTTCCGGTGAAGCTTCTGGTGATGCTCACAATGGTGCGAGTGGTTTCAGCATGCGCGCGACAGTATTAGTGACTATTCTCACGGCGGCGCTCGCGGCGGCGCTCGCGCCAATCAAGTTCTATGGGAGGTATTGGGTCTAACATCCTTATGTCAATGAACTTGCGCAAGACAAGTGGATCTACATATATCAATAGCCAAGCGCAGATTTGCTCCGCTCAAATCAGCGCCCAATACTCTCCCACTTCTCACATGCAAGCCAATGTCGATCTCGCTCTCGCTTGCTGACGCACAAGTGTAAGGGTATTGAATGCTGATTTGAGCGGAACGAACCTGCACGTGGCTATTTATAGATCCACTTGTCACGCGCGAGTTTATCATCAGAAGGTTGTTCGATTCAAAGCCTCTCACAAAGCTCGATCGGCACGAGCGCCACCGTGAGCGCCGCCATGAAGCGAGTGGATTGATAATGCACGCGAATGCAGTAGACTGCTTTCACGACGGTGCTCACGACCGCGACGGCACTCGCGGTGGCACTCGCAGTCACACAGGTGCCGCAGACGCAATCACGCTATCCGTGCACACGTCAGCTGATCATTTTTCGTAGAGGATATCCAGGTAGAGCGCACGATGAACTATACCCCCTCACCCTCGCGAGAATAGTCCCCCCCCCGCCCGCATGTGAGCTCGTATCATCTGAACCAGTATCCTCATAGATTTTGACTGAGCCAATATCCTCATAGCCTATCTACTCACAGACGAGTGGTGTCTTGGTAACACATTTTTCATGAAGGCATGATATCGTCATTGCGTTGTCTCATACAGGATATCCACGAAAAATAATTGTTAGTAGAATTTTTCACGAACATTATTCTGGAAATGCTTGTGATAGACATTGTGGTAAAAAGAGTTGTGGAATGAGCATTCCTGATCCAGAATATCACAGAAGTAAAGTAATATTTTTTTCCTCTTCAAGAAATTGTCTTCCTAACAACTTATTCGACTCATTACTTGCAGTGACAGGATGTTTCTGTAATCAACCAAAGATATAGAAATGCGACAATTAGTTCTTCAACCCGGAACACTTGTACTTCTTGAACCAGAAATGCGAGCGCCGGCTCTTTTTAAGTCTATTCGCTGGCTACTGCTTAGCACTGATTCTCCCTGCTGCTTTTGTGACATTATATGATAAGATTTTGAAACTGGATTGATGCAGGTGGAATCAAAAGAAATTGAACTGTATTAAACTGGATTCCGCGGAAAATTCATCCTAGCGATCCAGATGGATATTGAAATTATCCACGGAATATTCGATATTGGATCCTAAACATCCCTCAAAATTTCTTGACATCACCATAGATTCTCTCAAAATCCAACTGGATTAGTGCAGATGGAATTATAAGGAACTGAATTAACCCAAATTTCGCAGGAAATGCATCAATCCAGGTGGATTTTAAGGAAATCCACGTAGACATCAAGAAATTTTGAGGGGTGAATATTGAGCTAACCGTAGTAGTCTTATATACCATCATATACATTGGTGTGTTTGTTTTGAAAAATCTTGTTGAGCTTCCTATACGTGTGACGGAGATGTTGAGTGTCTTCCTTCCTATTAAGTGTATGTTGGTACATATTGATGTGGAGCATTCCGAAATAAGTCGTTTCTCATAATTTGCTTCGCGGTCTGAAATTTTAACGGATTTAATCGGATTTCTTGAATACAACAATTATTGATACCAAGAATAAATTAAGGACGTTCCCCGGGCTTCATGGTACTCAATCGAAATTCTAGTCAGTACGCATGATTTTCCCCCCATCTCCCAAAAAAAAGTTTGAGCACATCTACGCTCTTTAGCTCCGCCTCTTATGCGCAGACGTATACAATCTGTCTCTCTGCGCAGAATATTTTGATCTGGCAACGCAGCTCTTATATAAATCGGGTTGAGCCGACAGGCAATTGTACAATCGGTGTGTTTTCCTCGCAGAAAGTCGCTTGTAGGTTAGAAAATAAGACGATGTCCATGTTACGATTGAAGAATGGGAGATTTGTTAAAAAAAAAGTCTTCGTCCAACGAGAGAAGTGTTTATTGGGCATGATCAACGCCAAGAATAATCGTTAAAACGAATTGTTGAAAATGAGCATGAAATATCCAGAAAGAACATCGGAAGGGCCTACACTCAATTTTGGACATTTTGTGTGTCAAATGCAATACACATTCTACAGTCCAAACAGGAAAAATAGAAAATAATGTAGCCCATGTTAATGCAGCTATTGTGATGGGTAAGTTATCTTATAAATTACTTACAATATTTATTTGAACCTTCCCACCTTACAATGTAATACAATTGGCATATTATCATTGCAGGAGCTGTACATTCAGGTGTGGGGAATACCGCTCTCAACAAAATATTAGCTTGTGTAGACATTGCTACCTCACATCATTTTGCTTTTCTATTGCAGTGATTAAAATTAATTTACATATATGAATCCGATTCTATATTCTTTATAGAAAAGTATCAAATATTTTCTGAAGATTTTTATTATTTATATTTTATATTATACTGATCAATTTTTTGGACAAAAATGTCATATTATGATTTTATTATTAATTTGAGCTCATTTTCAATAAAATATGAAGACTTGAGAAAGATCTTAAATCATATTAGAATAATTTTATAGTGTATCATAAATTTGAAGAAACTGAGACATATTTTAAATTTTTATTGATAACATGATTCACGTTAAGCTTTGCTTTTACTTTCCAAATATCTGTTTGGAGTATGTATCATCATTTGTGACACTATAACATTACATTACTTATATTTTATATTATATAAATAATATAGTTGCTCTTAAAATTTTTTAATTCTGATCATATGATTGATTATATAATCAATAATAAAATATCTAAAATGTACAATTGAAATGAACAGAATATTGACATTTTTTACAATCTTTTATGCCACATGAATATCTTTACAGGCCACAGGAGATAGTAGATGACATTTACCCACATGTAGGTAATCTTCGCTCATCGGTATCTGAAGAAACTAGTATGGAAAATGCTGAGATACAAGATCAACGTTTTGATTCAGCATTGGGCAAAATAATTAATATTATAGTTGGATTTGACACCGGGTGGTCAAAACGGGGGAACGGTAGGAGCTATGATAGCTTGAATGGTTATAGCACTATAATTGGACTTTTATCTGGAAAAATTCTCGATTATACAACGAGAAATCGCAAATGCAAAAGGTGCGACTTAGGGCACTCGAAAGATGACCATGACTGTCGTTTGAATTTCCGTGGCAGCGCAAAAGCGATGGAAGCGGACGCGGAAGTTGAATTGATCAATCATAGTAAAATTTTACAAGATGTTGGCTTACAAGTCAAAGTTATTGTCGGTGACGAAGATAGCTCAATGATAGCGGCTATGCGCAATGATAATCCAACATTCAAGATGTATAAATTAGCCGACAAAAATCATTTAATGAAAAATCTTTCTAGCGAGTTGTATAAAATGGCTGTCACGCAATTGAACAGAAAGGGTGTAATTGCACATATTAAGAAATGTTTTTCTTATGCGGTCTCTCGAAATAAAGGGCGAGGGGATAACTTATCAAGAGATTTAGAAAAAATACCGGACCATAGCTGTTTGGTCGTCACGAAAATTGTAGTTCGTGGTGTACATCTAAAGAAAAACATTCCATTAAATTATCCGATCAGGCTTTAAATACTGCTTTAACAATTTTTTTTGAAAAATATTCTGCCAATGCTCATAAATTTTCGATCTCAGCATCTAGTCAAGCAAACGAAAGTTTTAATGATATAGTAGCTCAGAAAGCTCATAAGAATAAGTGTTTAAGCACTAGTGCTGCTTGCGATTTTAGAGTCGCAAACAGCGTGTGTGTGAAAAAAGAAGGGGAAAGTAGTATCCTGAATTTTCAAAAAGCTTTTAATCTATCAATTGGTACTCACACAGCTCGCTATGCTGTAAAAAGTGACCATAAAAGATTCAAAAGAGCTAAAAGAGATAAACTGAAATCGAAGAAATTGCGGAGAATAGAGTTAAAAAGAGAAAGAGAAAGTCTGAAAAAAAATAACGAGAATTTAGAAGGTACTGCGTACAAAACAAATTGCGGTTTTGATCAATTAATAAATCATCTCGATGAAAATGCTGGAGAAATTTTGAAAAATGATACGAATATTGTATATTTTGATTTAGAAACGGCAGGATTAGCTATGGATGATGATATTCTTCAAATTGCAGCGATGAGTGAGGAAAGTGTTTTCAATGTTTACGTACAATCTACACAAAATATTTCACCGAGCGCAAGCCAAGTGACTGGTCTGCATCATGTAAATGGAAATTTGTATCACTATAAACAAGACTTTGAAACTATTGAACTTGGTCAAGCATTATCATCATTTAAACAATTCTTGAGTATAATATCCAAGACCAAAAAATGTTTATTGGTTGCGCATATACTAGTTTTGACACTCCTCGGTTACTACGAGCAATTGCAAATAATAAAATGTTAGAAGAATTCAACATCATCTGTGGCTTTTGTGATACATTAGTTGTATTAACACACACACACACACACACACACACACACACACACACACACACACACACACACACACACACACACACACACACACACACACACACACACACACACACACACACACACACACACACACACACACACACACACACACACACACACATACAGACACTTTTGGATTTCCATGTTTTTCGACCCGTAGATTACGAAAATCGAGGTCCCGAGGTCCGATTTCTCTTTGAGAAAGCAAAATTAGTATCCATGGATTTTTGAGGTCGCTTATTACGAATCCGGCCTCAGATTTGAAAAAATCGAATTTTGCCTCTAAGATTGCCTACCGAAAATTTGAAAAGATACTGGATTTTAATAAATATCGGTATCCATGGATTTTTTTTTGAAGTCACCGATTACGAATCCGGCCTCAAATTTTAAAAATTCGTATCGTCATATGGTGAGTATGACGGATCAAAAGGTGTGGTCGAGGACTACATTTTCTGAGAAAAAAAATTTTGAAAAATCTGAGTTGTGGTAGGCGTATGGAAAATTTAAAAAAATTTTAAATCAATGTTCCCGTATTATCTCCTTTAAAAACGTACAAAGGGTTGGTTTTTCTAAATTTCGTTCGAGCATATCGTTAGAGGAGCTTGAACGCTTTCATAATTAATGTTAGAAAATTTGAAAACATTGATGCGTGGGCGTATTCTATGTGGAAGAAAATGGTGTGGTGACAATTAAACATTTTCGTCAATTTTCTTATTCATGCTAGACCAAAATTATACAGTTTCGAGGTATCTTTGGTAATGCAGATCGAAAGGTGGGATCGAGGACTACAGTTCTATAAGAAAATAATTTTGAATAATTCAAGTTATGGTGGGCGTATGGAGAATTTAGAAAATTGTTTACCAATGACCGGGTGGGACCCCCTTTTAAAAACGTACGAAGGGTTGATTTTTTGAAAATATGTTCGAGCAGATCGATAGAGAAGCCGGGACGCATCCTACATTCGAATCGACAAATTCGATAATATTCATGCGTGGGCGTATTCCCTGTGAACGAAAATGGTGGGGAAATGGGGGGAATTTTGGTATTTATTTAAATTATTTACCGATAATACAATTAAAAATTCCAATGTTCATCCATATTTATAATAGAGCAAATGAAAGACACGAGCGAGCGATAGTGAGTGAATGATTTGGACTAGTGAATAATAATTTTCACAACGTTTTACAACTTCAAGTTTAACAACCACCTGTTGCAGTTTGAAATGACAAGAATTTATTATATGTATTCAAAAATTGGATTATACCGTTTCCATAAGATGCGAATGAGCATCTGAACCCCATATGACAAAGCCAGAAAAACATACGAATTCTACTGAATTATACTGTTTTAAGCATTGATTGACTCTCAAAAAACCCTCATATAATAATTTTCATCAAGACTCAGGGTATTTTCTCGAATGGTCTATATTGGGTCTTAAGAATCTGAGGCCGGATTCGTAATCAGCGACCTCAAAAACCCATGGACTCCATTTTTTATTAAGAACCAGTATCTTTCCAAATTTTCGGTAGGCAATCTTAGAGGCTAAATTCGAATTTTTAGAATCTGAGGCCGGATTCGTAATCAGCGGCCTCGAAATCCCATATATACTAATTTCCAACAAAGTTACATTTTGCTTTCTCAAAGAGAAAGCTTTGTAATGGGGGAAAAATCGACCCACCGAATCAGACCTCGGAACCTCGATTTTCGTGATCTACGGGTCGAAAAACATGGAAATCCAAAAGTGTCTGTATGTCTGTATGTGTGTGTGTATGTGTGTGTGTGTGTGTGTGTGTGTGTGTGTGTGTGTGTGTGTGTGTGTGTGTGTGTGTGTGTGTGTGTGTGTGTGTGCGTCCCGTTTTTTTTTCGTCCACGATAACTCTCGAAGGAATGGTCCGATCGTCTTGAAATTTTGCACACAGGTTAATCGCGGCAAAATCTCGGGCGAGTTCAATTTTCAGCGAAATCCGTTGTTTATTTCCTTAGCAACCGTTGTTAAGGTGTCTATTTTTTCGTTTCTTTCGTCCACGATAACTCCCGAAGGAATGATCCGATCGTCTTGAAATTTTGCACACCGGTTAGTTGTGATAAGATCTAGTCCGAGATCAATTTTCAGCAAAATCCGTTGGCTATTTCCCTAGCAACCGTTCCTAACGTGTTTTCTCAGAAATCCTTATGAGTGCTCATTGGGGCAAGCCGGAAAATCAGTTTTAAGTCACACTCGATGGCCAAGGACACTGAATTGTTCTATTTTCTTCATAGCAACCGTTGTTTACTTCCCTAGCAACCGTTATGAAGGTTGGAAATTATTAATTTAAGACCTATTTCCGTCATTTTCGACGGCAAAGGACACAAAATCTTCCCAATTAGCTCCTTAGCAACCGTTGTTCACCGCCCTAGCAACCGTTGCTAAGGGAAAGAAAAATTCATGTAAGTTTCGTTTCCAGTATTTTCAACGTGCTATAGAGAAAATTGGGAAAATTTGGTGTCTTTTGCCGTCGAAAATGATCAAAATAGATTTTTGAATTGATCATTTCCAACCTCAGCCGTCGAAAATGATCAAAATGAGTCTTCGAGTTTGCTAAATACGGACTTAAGGGCAGGACGGATCGATTTTAACCACCATTAAACCGTATGACAGTCACAAGATGAATTGATCGAAAAATTAAACAGGTCTAAATGTCTCGCATCGTGTATAACCTAGAACCGTTTGCTTTGTTGCATTTGATCAAATAATAAGAGAGCCCGGGCAGACATCAACAGTCGCGACAAAGTTTGGTCAATTGAAAAAGAACGACACTTTACACAGTCACAAAGATATGAATTGAACTGATTAAATAATATTTTTGTAATTTTTGAAAAATAAATGATAGTATCTACGCTACGGATACGCTTTGGGATGCGTTTGTGGGTGATGTTAAGGCCTCTTTGAGAAAGCATACTGCTAAGGCACTTGGCAGCGGTTTTTCCAAGGGATTGCTGATTGAAGTGTAAGTACGATTTATCGGTAATTTAAAACTTTCAAGGCGTTTTTCTCAAAACTGCATTTTTGGAGTTTATGCCGGTGATAACTCGAAAACTAATTATCCGATTGAGCTGAAATTTATAGGATTTTTTTATTATAGTATTACCTATCAGATGAATTAAAAATTATTGTAATATTTTATTATTAAATATGGAAAAATGTGAGAAAATGGCGGGAAAAAAATTGAAAAAAATTGAGTTTTTCGAAAAAGATACGCCAAAAGTGCAAATTTTTTTTTTAATTTTTCTTTGATAATTCATCTACTAACTGTGAATGTAATTAATGTAATTTTTTTCGATTTTTTTATTTCCGATCAAAATTGCGACCAGGAGAGCCGGCACAAGCAAAATAGAGGTACTTTTTCAACGCCCTTTTCTAACGGCCGCCATTTTGTTAAAAAAAATTTTGAAAAAATATTTTTGTATACTACATGGATCAACTTATATCTGTCAAAATTTTTCGATAGATTTGATTGAAAAGTACCCTTGAAAAACGAATCTCAAAAATGAGTTTTTTTTCTCGTTCTAACTGTATATCCCCCCTTAAAAAATATTTATATTATGGATTTATAACGTCTTCGTGTTATGTTGGTGTAGTCTAAACCAAAAACATTAAAGTAGAAAAATCTCTTATTCATTTAAATTTGACTATATATTCATGAATAATTGTATAAAGAGATTTCACAAATATGTGTTTCTCTCTTTCTCTCTCTTGTAGGAGATAAAGCAAATCGACAAGTAATTGAAGTTACTAGACACGCACAAAAACACATCTCTACATGACCAAAAATACTCGAGTTTTATGGCAGAATTTCAGTTGGAAGCCTTCCGAAAATGGACATTTACATGAGTAGGAAATTTTTTTTTTATCACAGTTGTAGCAGTGTCAATTTTGAGTCCCGGCGTTTGCAAAGAATGACACTTTTTCCCGTCGGGTACGAAAAACAGTATAAGCACCCCACTCATCTAGGCTACTTCGACACGCGCAAACGTTATTCGTACCGAAATCGCCTAATCTCGTTCGGATGCATGATATACTATTACGTCAATTTAGCCATTCTGAAAATGAGCTTTTTCGTTATATTCGAGTAATTGAGTAACGAACATGAGAGAATGCGTCGCGACGCGCCAAGACTCGTGCCTAAGCACGTAGAAGAGCGCGGTGATCCAATGATATAACAAAAGAGTCTCATTCTCAGAAAGGCTACATTGGCGTGAAAAAACGTTAGCTTCATCTAGACTATTAAAGAAAATAAGAAAAACTGACTTCTTGACATATGGCCTGTTTCATGTTTTTTTTTTCTGTAAAAACGTGAAAGTTTTTGAACAGTGATACTTTTATAGAGTTAAAGTAGTCACCCTAGTAAAAATAATTTTTGTACATTATTGTACAAAAATGTACAAAAACGTATAGAAACGTACAAAAACGTACAAAAACAGACAAAAATGTTTATAAGTGTCCGATTTGGAACAACTTTGAAAAACTGTTCACATACTCACTACACTTCTGTATAATTTAGTACATTTTTCTACAATTCTTATACGTTTTGTACGTTTCTGTACTGTTTTGTACCTTTTTCTACGGTTCTGTACGTTTTTGTACGTTTTTGAACATTTTTATACGGTCACGTATGCCTTTGTACATTTTTGTACGTTTGTATACGTTTTTGTACGTTTTTGTATGTTTATTTATATTTATATACATATGTATACGTTTTTTCACTTTTTTTTTGCATTTTCATAATTACTAGGGGGGTAACCTCCAACTCGCTTCGCTCGCCAACCCTCTACTTTTGATTCCATATTTTTATGTCCACCGAAGAAAATAATTTACATGGAAGGTTAAGGTCAAGTTGGTAAAATCAAGGTCCCTTGCTTGCCTCGCTCGCTAAACTCCCGCCCTCGCTGGTTACTATAGATCTCTATGTACTGCAAATAAGTCATGTCAGTAAATGTACATAATTACTTGAAATACTTTAAAATCATTCAATTTTGAATTCTGATTTTAATTATCTAGCAATATTTGATTTGAGCATATGATGCTGTATTCATGAGTACCCATTACTTTAAATTGATGGGTCTTACAAAGAAAGACAAACGCAATCTGTCCGCGAAGAAAGACACATCTCAATTCGTCCGCGAAGAAAGACGCATATCGTAATCTGGCCGCAAAAAGGATACATGTCTTTTTGTAATCTTCTGTTATTTGGGTTAGCCAAAAAAAAGTTCCTGTATTCTCGTGGATATACATTTTCCATTATATAACAGAGGAACTTGTTGGTAGTATAATAATTTATTAACATGTTAATTTGTTGTGCAAATTCATTACATTTCTTATTTTATACTTGTGTTTGAATAAATATTTTCAATTGATATTTTGAATATATTGTTCAAGGAATGTGATTTAGGATTACTTTTTTCAATATTTCTTCAATATTTTTGAGAGACAAATGTGTGCTCAATAGATAAGATTAAGTGAACACTTCCATGTTTCAGAATTGATTGAATATATTAGAAAATACATTCTATATCAACAGAAAATGTCAGATTGAATTCCACTATGTTAATCTCCTACAAAACGTACAAAAACGTACAAAAACGTACAAAAACTTACAGAAACGTACAGAAACGTTCGAAAACCTACAAAAACGGATATACATATATTTCTTGTTCTAAATGGGACATTTATAGATGGTTTTGTACGGTTTTGTACGTTTTTGTATGGAAGTTATTTTTACTAGGGCACACATTATGAATATGCATTAACCCTTTGAGGCATGCTTTTTTTCTACTGCATATTTTGGTCTGAATTTTTGTACTCGAGGGTTTTTGGGGTCGCTGATCACGAATCTGAGGTTAGTTTTTCAAAATTCAAAATGGTGGATCCAAGATGGCGGACAAAATTTTTGAAAGTCAACCAAATTTGATCAAATTTGGTTTACAGGGGTTCTTGAGGTCGCTGATCACGAATCGGAAGTCAGTGAAAATGGTAACTTGAGAATTTTCAAGATCGTTGTATATTTTTGTCTAAAAAAGTTTCCCGAGGGTTTTCAGGATCTAAGAATACGAATATAACATCAAACTTATTTACAGCTTCCTCGAAAATCCCTCGCGAGTAGATTTTCAGCATGGAATACGTTACTTTTGGAATTTCCAGTCTGCTATGTTGATTCCACCATTTTGAATGTAGGAAAATTGTAAAACTGATTTCATATTCATTATCAGCGATCCTAATAACCCCTAAGTAAAAATTTTCAGACAAAATTACGCTATTTTTCAAATTTTTGGCCCGCCATTTTGAATTCGCCATATTGGATCCGAGAAAATCAAATTTGTAATTGCATATTCATAATCAGCGACCCCAAAAACCCCTGATTGAACATTTTTGACAAAAATACGTTATTTTTGAAGTTTTGGTCTGCCATTTTGAATCCGCCATTTTCATTTTTGAAAATCTAACACAGATTCGTAATCAGCAACTATCAAAACCCTCAGATACAAATTTTCATAAAAATCGAACGACAAATGAGCTGGAAAATGATTTTTTTCTAAAAGATCTCATTTTTGCGCAATTTGTTTACTTATAACTATGTAACAACAAATAAAATATCAATTTTTGTTAATTAGTATTGTAGAGAAACTTCCTAGCTATCAGGAGAATCTATTACCATTCATATACACCGATAAATAAAATTTTTATAAATAAAAATCTTGGACGAAATAGGTGGTTAATATATTATTTGATATATTAACCACCATGCCGCAAAGGGTTAAGGAGAGGTTCTCATCTAGCACCTCGAAAATGACCCATTTTTCTCTATTTTTTTTCATAGAAGGAATTGAATAATGGTATGGAACTTTTTCACACGTATTTATATATCATTTGAGAATACAAAAAAAATTTTTATTAAAAAATAATCATTATATAATGAATTAAACACACGTTTATGGGCACGCCTCTAAAAAAAGTTTCCGCATGGTGGGAATCCTAGAGCCTCCAATTTTTATCTGAGATTAAAAAACAAAAAAGTTTTAGAAAATATATAACATTTGTGGGATATTATACCAATGAGACCGAAAAAAGGTAGAAAATTAACAAAATGGCGGACTTGTGAAATTTACGTACCGATTTCGCACTTTTTTCTGCTCTTAAAATCGATATATAGACAAAAAATAATGATAAAATTAATGGTTTTATAGGTATAGGATCCCAGGAACTCAATTGCCTTTAAAATAAAAAAAAGGTTCAAGTCGATCCCTCGATTAGTTTTTGAGCTAGGATTCCCACCAGTTTAAAAAAGGTCATTTTGAGATAAACGCGTTTAAAGATTCGGTTAACCATAACAATAACGTTAATCATAGGTTCCATTATTATGCTATAACTTGTTTAACAATAATATTTCGGTCACACGCTTTTCGGGCATATTCTACACATCATAAGGTAGCAAAATCAGCAAAAAAAAAATCGAATTTTTGAAATTGCTTGATGAGAACTTCCCCTTAAGTTGAGGAAATGTTCATTATTTCTTGTGTAACAAAGATATTATATGGAAGTACTGAATTAGTACTAATAATTAATTTATAAATTGATTAGCTAGATATATTCTGATAGATTTTTAATATCATTTTTTCTCTACGATAAATAAATGTTGACTAAAAAAAATGATCAATGTAGCTATATTTTTTTAACTGAAATTCATGGTAATCCAATCATTTACATTTCCATCATAATATTGGAATATGGGAGTATATAAGACTAATTTATGCTGTATCATCTACAGTGTACTAATAGGTGCATACATTATATTGCTCTGCAAAAAGAATCAAAATCCTCAGAAAAGCTTTTGAAAAAACTAAGAAAAACTTGCATCAAGCATGGGACAGAATTTTTTTGTTTGTCTTTCTTTCTTTTAGATTTGATTTGTTTTCTCAGATAGGAAAGATTGAAATCATTAAATCAGTTGAATCAAACTATTTCAGTCCACTATCGTTGATAGTAAATTTTGATTTATGAATCTCATTAATTATTTGAAGAACTGATCAGAAACAAAATTGATGTCACTTGGCCATGAGAAATTCATTTTATGAGAATCTTAGTTTTATAACAATTGAATGATTATCTCAATATTTTCAGTACTTGTGTGATTGTAATAATGTGGAACCAATAAATTTAAAAAAATCCAGCTAGGACCCCTGGGCAACAAGCATAAATAGCAGTTGTAATAAGTTGAAGGTACTCGCTTGTGGTTGCATCCATGAGATATTGAATGATTCTTCATTTCATTTCAGAATCCCTAGCTTGCATTACAACTAAAAAGTAATAATTCCTACTATTTGATTATTATGATTCTTCAACAATAGTATGTCATGAAAATGGTGCAAAGTAGTATTGATTGAATGAATCACAAACTCGCCACAAACGAGTGCCTTAAACATATTACAACTGCTATTTGTTGTTGTCAAACTCAATTTTGAGGTCCAGCGTGTGAATTCAGCAATCCGACTGCATGTACAGCATTATCGAGGACTTGGTATAAGAAAACGTTATATGGAGTACAACGAAATATGGTATGCCATTGAGTAGCAGGAACTAGAATATCGAGGATCGAGAATTCAAGGACATGACACTCTCTACCTATATACGAATCCATAAATTAGCAAACCTTGCTCAGTATTGTCTTTCATGGTACAGACTACTCTCCGAATAGGGCATATATTGCAGAGTAGTACCTATTTGGTTTGCTATTAGTTCTTCAAATAATTGATTAAATTTATGAATCAAATCAAAATTTTCTATTATCCATGACAGACTGTAAGTATGCATGACTCTCTAACTAACTGAAAATAAATGAGAATGAGTATTATAATGTTTTTGAACATCCTCCATTTTATGAATAAGTATAGTTAAGACAATCTTTGCGGGCTACTACTTGAATGATACCTACAAACATAGTTGGCAAAACGTTACAAAAATGGAATTGTAATTATTTTAATGTCTAAGCACTGGCCCTCAAAGATCGTTTCAACTATATTTATTTGAGAATAAGTATTGATAAAATGGTAGCTTGTTTCATCTGGAGATTTCCCTCTGGGAGAATTCATGTAGATTACTATATCAACTTCTATACAGTTTATGTACACAATATGAACCTACACAGCTTTTCATAGAATTTTCTTACAAGTTTCTCAAAATACATGATGCATAGTTACACAGTTTTCTATGCAAATGAGAATCTCCTGTTTTGATTTTGAAATAAATATATAAACTTTCACAATTTCTGATATCAAACACAAATATTATCATCCTGATCATACATTCAGAAATGATAATAAGACAAGACAATAGTTATTCATCTATTGATTTCTGATGATTCAAATTTGTTTCATTTCAAAATCAAAACAAAAGAATCTGATATCTATAGAAATCTAATCAATTTAGAAAAATAGAACTCATGCTATTTTTCCATAATTTTGTTCGTTATTGACAATGTAATATTCCAAAATGAATGTTCAAGATTCATTATTTTTTCCTGGAATTCGAAGATCACAAAAGTTAATTTCTTTTGGGATACACAAAATAACAATAACCTAAATAACAAATGTAGCAATGTTTGATCTTATCAACTTTAGAACCATAATACCAAGTTACCCAAACTCCCTTCCACGACTTTTCATTTTGATAAATTCAATCCAAAAAATGAAATGTTTAAAATTGTTATGAGACTGTATATTTTTCTATTCCATTAATTTCATATTCATATTGCTATGAAATATTATCATCTTTATTCATTGTCGATAAAATATATGTATATATATATATAGTGAAAGCTTAATGTACATAGGTATTATTGTATGAATGAATGAATAATAAGAAATAAATGAAAAATAAATAGAGTAATAAGGAGATAAAAAGGCAAGTATTATCGCATTTCTCACCTTTATAATGTACACGAAGATTATTTTGTGAAAGACCGATATAATTATATTTATCTTTTGGACTCCATGACCTAGGCAGTGGAGTTTCTTCTTCATCAACCATTGGATAAAGTATTTTCAATGGGTCAAGCAATTGATTTTGAGGAAGATTTGAATCTGTATTGTTATGCTCATCACTTGTTTCTGCCATTATTGTCATCTGTATTATTATTAGTGTTCAAAAATTCACTGTTCGATTGATTACTTTCCTTGTCTTAACTTTTACCTGGAAACATAAGAAAATTAATTGAAATGATTGAAAATATCAGACGTATTGGACATTTGGATGGGTTGTATGCACACGTATGGCTAGGTATGTACCAACACAAGCTTGTAATTCTCTTTTCTTCCAAAGAATATTCCCAACAGGGGACGTTCCTGAACCAAAACAATCTTCAAAATAAGCTTTGTGCGGTTAGGGAGAGTAGTACAATTTCCAACGATATAGGGAAACCAAGCAAATTTTTCTCCGAGAACATTGTGCCAGAAACAGTGAGCGGGTCACTAGTTTATCCCAGCGCCATCATTTGACTGTTTCTTGTAGCTGTCACACACAACTGACACACTGCGCAGAGAAATCTATTTGATTTGTGAGGAATAAGGAATTCGCCATTAGCAATACCAGGGAAACTATGATAGTAAAGAAGGTCCATAGGGCATAGCTCCCACTCCCCTAGATCACCCATCTCCGACTTCCGAGCACGGACGGACTCACGGATGTAGTCTAGAGACCAGGGATGGCGGTATCGCTTGTGGGGTAGCCGCTGAGACGGGAGGGAGCCCCCAGCACATTTCCTCGTGTTTGCGCCAAAAACTCAGTCATTTACACAGCTGCGCGTGTCCATGTGCCTTTGCGGCAAGAGCTACTAACATATAGTATTGCAACTTCAGGCCGAAAACGTATCATTTTAACGAATTACCGATCGATGTCGGTATAACACGCTGGTTTTGGGCTCATTCGATGAGTTTTACCTTCAGTATTAAATCCCAAGTGTAATTTTTGATGTAAAATTGGGGCGCCATATAAATAAACAATAAAAACATGCAAAATTCGACGATTTTTCCCGTTTTCCTCAATTATCTCGGGAAGTCGCACTAAAGCGTATCAATACTTCTATACTTTTTTGTAGATCTTTCCATGCTCTCCCAATTTGATTTCTATAAATTTTCTGAGAAAACGTTTTTATTCCGAGTAATAAGCAGAAAAAAAAGTGAAAAACGATTTTTATTAGTTTTTTCCATTTACTTGCAAAAAACAGACAAAAATTACTCCACTCCATTGTAGATCATGATAAAGTCTATCGATTTTGTATCTATCAATTTTTTGTAATAACCCTCCTATTCCGAAAAATAAGCAAAAAAAGGAGAAAAAAATGATTCTTTATTAAGAGCCATCAGAACTCGAGTCGAATCTAGAGCAGATAACGCCAAAGTAACTACTATCGGATTTATGAGCAAATCAAAAAAGAAATCACCCACGTTGTGTCTTTTGTCAATTGCAATTGTTCATGCGGAATTAGTCAAACAAATTTTCAGGAAATTGCTTATTCTGGAAAATTGAGTACACCCAACGGTTCTACGTGAAAAATCAAAGCAAAAATGTATGGAACATTTTTGTATTGGAACATTTTTCCGTAAGATTACGATTTTTTAGTGTGAAATCGTTATAAACAAATGAATTCCCGAAAAAATTCGTTTTATCATCCTTTTTTGCAGATAGATGAAAATGAACTTGAATACTTATTTATAGATTTTTGACAAATTCAACTCTCAGAAAAAAGTGCTCTATACATTTTTTCTTTGGTTTACACGTAGAATCGTTGGATGTCCTCATTTTTCCAGAATAAGCAATTTCCTGAAAATTTGTTTCAATAATTCCGCATGAACAATTGCAATTGACAAAAGACACAACGTGGGTGATTTCTTTTTTGATTTGCTCATAAATCCGATAGTTACTTTGGCGTTATCTGCTCTAGATTCGACTCGAGCTTTGATGGCTCTTAATAAAGAATCATTTTTTTCTCCTTTTTTTGCTTATTTCTCGGAATAGGAGGGTTATGACGAAAAATTGATAGATACAAAATTGATAGATTTTATCATGATCTACAATGAAGTGGAGTAATTTCTGTCTGATTTTTGCAAGAAAATGGAAAAAACTAATAAAAATCGTTTTTCACTTTTTTCTCTGCTTATTATCGGAATAAAAACGTTTTCTCAAAAAATTTGTGCAGATCAAATTTGGAGAGCATGCAAAGATCTACAAAAAAGTATAGAGGTATTAATACGTTTCAGTGTGAATTTCCCGAGATAACTGAGAAAAACGGGAAAAATCGTCGAATTTTGCATGTTTTTATTATTTATTTATATCGCGCCCCAATTTTACAACAAAAATTACACTTGGGTTTTAATATTGAAGGTGAAACCTATCGAATGAGCCCAAAACCAGCGTGTTATACCGTCATCGATCGGTCATTTACGAATTCGGGTCTGAAGTTGCCGTACTAATAGCGATATTGAAGTGGAGGAACTACCTTAACAGTTTTTCTTTCTCGTTCATTATATCGAATCAGTTTCTTTTCGAGGATTTGAAAAAGGCAGTACTTGTTTATTCTGTACAATTAAAACATGATTAAAACATGTTACATAATATACTATTCTCGCACTAGTCGTGTAATATACTATTAATCATTTGACATGCATAAGTAGATTAAACTTTATATTTTGCAGGTGTTTGGGGCCCATCTCCACTGATGAATTTACAGTGTTTCGATCTCGTTAAGGGGATGATCGTAGATTTTATGCATGCTTGTTTATTGGGAGTTATTCAGCTTCTTATGACTATTTTATTTTCTAATCCAAGGGAAAAATATTACATTGGTTCACCAGCAGCTATCGACCTTATTGACAAAAGGTTAAAGAAAATCACTCCACCTTCTTGCATCGGCGTCGTTCCACGTAGTATAAAAGAAAGAAATGTGTGGAAAGCTAAGGAATGGCTGATGTGTTTGGTTTTTTACTCAATCCCTTGTCTAAAAGGTGTATTACACACTAAGTATCTGAGGAATTTAGCTAAATTCAGTGTCGCTATGTCAATACTTCTTGAAGATTCAACTACTATTGCAATGTTAAATTATGCTCGCAAATTATTAATAGAATTTGTTGTCGAATTTGAAAGTTTGTATGGAAAGCAGTACATGAATTATAATGTTCATCTACTTTTACATTTACCTGATTCTGTGCGGAATATAGGCCCTTTATGGTCAGAGAGTACATTTCCGTTCGAAAGTGAAAATAAATGTCTTCTAGAGAAGAAGAAAAGCAACCATCGTATTTCAGAACAAATAGTAAATAGAACTTTCATTTACCGAAAAATTCCCATTTTAGAAAATGAAAAATGCATATCAGACAGAATTAAATTATTTTGCACTACTCTGTGCGAGAAGAGATTGAAAAATACTCTCACTGTAAATAACTGTACGTTAATAGGATTAGGTAAAGCTTATTTATCAACAGAACCAGAAACAAAATGTCTTAACAAATTAATCGACGTATCAAGTATTATAGAGTGTAAAAAATTCAACAGAATTATATACGAAGGTATTCGATATACATCATTACAGTATTTGAGGAGCCAAAAAACTAATAATTCAATAGTGCAATTGAAAAATGGCAAAGTTGGCGCTATCTTAAAAATTTGTATGCTTAAACATGGTGATCTAGAAGATGTAATTATTTTTATAAAAGAATTTAGCATTATGACTGCTCCAATAATAAATGATCCAGAATTGAATATATACCATATCAGGGAATGTAATATCCAACAAGGCTTTGTGGTAGCTTATGAGTGTTCTTCGTTATATAGATCAGCTCTACTTGTGAAACGAGCACAGAAATATTTTATATTGACGATTCCGAAAGGATGTTTAGGTAAACTACATTAAAATTACTAACAAAAAAAATCACTTCCTGTGAATACAAAATTTTCAAACATAATAGTAGTAATAATAATTTAGCAATAAAACCCAATATTTTAATTGTAGAAATGGTCATGTATATAATTGTAATATATGTATTGTAATATATGATAAGAATTAAAATTGCAATGACAATCCATTTCATTTTTTTAATGTATAATAATTACATCCATACGTTTTTTATGAGAAAATACGGAGTAATCTGTTTTAGTCTCTGATGTATACTACCTATAGAGAAAGAGAATTGTTCCTCAATCTGCATTCGTTTTCACTTCAAAGTACCCACGATTTCAAAATTATCTTGAGAATGTACAAATTGGCACTTATGTGAATTTTTTCTTCAAATTTTTAGTTAAATATATCGACCTTAAATTGCTTATTCCAATTGTAATTTTCTATCGATTGTAAAAATAGATAGAATAGATCGTAAAAAGTATAGGTATTTCCACGGAGAATCTATCTAAGAAGCTGCAGTTGAAATTTCAAGTCAATTGGATGAAAAGTAACCGAGATTTACGTTCACATTTTATCATGGTTTTTCACAGTTTTTCACATTTCTTCACTTTCTTGAGCATTGCAAAAAATGATATAAGTGACAAAAAATTATCGAAAACTATTAAAAAATGTCTAAAACCATGAAAGATTGTGAAAATTGGTAAAAAACAATTCTCTGAGGGCATTTTTATGCACAAAGAATTATGAAAATGTTAAAAATTGTTACAAATTGTATTTAAACGTAGATAATTTAAGAGAGAGAACATATTTAGACCGCGAAACTGGGGTAGTATGTAACGGTTATAAACAATGTTTCACATTTATTCATATTGTTCTACGCTCCATGAAGAAATCACATAGACATATACGAAACGTAACAATTTTCCACAAAAATATTTCCACCTGGGAATCCTTGTTTTTTTTCCAAAGATTCCCAATACGAAAATTCACGTGAGTAGTTAAGAAATCCATATGGGATATTCCAAAAATCCATGTGGATCAGTTGAGAAATCCACATAGATTCTCCCAAAAATCCATGTGAATTTCTCCAAAAATTCCCAATACGAAAATCCACGTGGATTCTTCCAAAAATCCACGTGAAATATTCCAAAAATCCGTGTGGAATATTCCTAAAATGCACGTGGAATATCCTGAAAAATCGCGGTATGAAAATCCACATGGATTCTTCCAAAAATCCATGTGGATTTTTTCAAAAATTCCCAATACGAAAATCCACGTGGAGTGGTTAAAAAATCCTCGTGGATTCTTCCAAAAATCCACGTGGAATATTCCAAAAATCCACGTGGAATATTCCAAAAATCCATGTGGAATATTCCAAAAATCCATGTGGATCAGTTGAGAAATCCACGTAGATTCTTCCAAATCCACGTGGGATATTCTTAAAATCCATGTGGGTTCTTCGAGAATTCCATGTGGATTTTCCCGATGATTCCCGATACCAAATTCCATGTGGGATTAGTTGAGAAATCAACGTGGAATATTCCAAAAATCAACGTAGAATGTCCTGAAAATTCGCGGTACGAAAATCCACGGAGACAATTTTCTTCAACAGGGTTGATGTCAAGATAAATAATAATAATAATAATAATAATGATAATAAGAAGAAGAAGAAGAAGAAGAAGAAGAAGAATGATAATAATAAGGTAAGGTAGGAATCTCTCGTGAAATATCTGATGTATAAAAATAGGCGCTTCATCGAATTCATATGAAATTGTGGCTGTTGATTTGACTGACTTTTTTATCGTTGCATGAATGAGCATTGGAATATTTTAGAAATCTTTCAGAAATCTTCCAATGAAATTTTCCAAGATATATTCCTGGAATCTTCCAGAAATCTTCCAATGAAATATTCCAAGCTATATTTCTGGAAACTCCCAGAAATCTTCGAATGAAATATTCCAAAATATATTTCTGGAAACTTCCAGACATCTTCCAATGGAAGACTTATTGGTTGTTTATGAATGACCATCGGAATATCTGAGAAATCTTCCAGAAATCTTCCAATGAAATTTTCCAAGATTCATTTCTAGAAACTTCCAGAATTCTTCCAATGGAAGATTTATTGGTTGTTTATGAATGACCATTGGAATATTTCAGAAATCTTCCAGAAATCTCCCAATGGAATATTTCCAATAATATTACAGAAAGCTTCCAGAAATATTCCATGGAATATTCCTACGCAGCCTTTTCGCGGACATATGAATATTTCAGAAATCTTCCAGTGGAAGATTTCTGGAAGATTCCAAATCCACCTTCCAAATACTTCTGAAATATTCCAGAAATATTCCATGCTCTGTGGGCATGCTCTGTTAGCAAGAATTTTTAACGATCCTATATCGTATAAAGAAGCAATATCAACTGAAGAAAAAGACAAATGGCAAGAAGCTATTAACAATGAGTTGAGCTCGATGCATAAAAATAATGTATGTAAATTGGTTGAAAAATCTGCGTTAATGAAAAAAGGAAAGAAACCAAATATTATCGGTTCGAGATGGGTATTCAAAAGAAAAGTTGGAGAGGATGACGATACGAAGTTCGAAGCACGATTGGTAATCAGAGGTCTCAAAGATAAAAATAATTACAATTTTAGAGAAACGTGTGCTCCAGTTTCAAGATTAGCTTTAGTCAGATCGATAATAGCAGCTATAATTAATGAATACAATTTGAATGTAGTTCAACTAGACGTTAAAACAGCTTTCTTAGATGGGATTATAGATGAAGAAATTTATATGGAAATTCCAGAAGGAACTCAGTAATCTGAGAAAATTAAAAATTCATTTGTGTGTAAATTATTTCCAGCACTTTATGGATTGAAAATAAGTCCTAAAAAACGGGACGAAAAATTTACGAAAGTAGCTCTCAAAATAGGTTTAGAATCACATGATTTTGAAACATGTTTATTCACATGTCACGAAAGAGATTCGTTTTTGATTTTACTTCTGTAGGTAGACGACATGTTGATCGCTAGTGATTGCACCAATAAATTAAATGATGTAAAATTAAAAATGAAAAATGAATTTGAAATGGTTGATTTAGGAGAACCAAAAGTTTTTCTTGGGATTACTTTAACGAGAAATAAAGAAAAGCAAACTATAATTCTGAATCAAGAACAGTATGTAGATAAAATCCTAGAGAAATTTAACTTCAATAATCTATATCCACAGAGAACACCAATGGTTATACTAATCAAGTTGCTAATCGAGAACGGAAAAAAATAGAGAACAGAGTACTGATGAGAACACTTTAATCACAACTCAAACTAAAGAAAATGCACCATATAGAGAAGCTGTGGGAAGTTGATCGTATCTTGCAAGCACGACAAGACCGGATATATCTTTTGCAGTAAATATTCTAAGTCATCATCAAATTAATCCTAATTCGAAAGATTGGGAAATGGTTAAGCGAGTTTTTCGAAAATAGTTACTTGTTTTTTTTTCAATTCTTCTAATATGTAAATAGCTCTGTTTTATGATAAGTGCCAAAAATATATCTGGTAGTACTTTGTACAAATGATTTAAAATAATAAATTATTCGAAACATTTTATGGAAAATCATTAAATTCTAAAGACTATCGTTCTGTAGAATATATAAAATAACAATGGGCCTAAATGTATAACTCATTGTAAACATAATTTCTTATACTTTTCTGATCAGGACATACTCCATAAATTTTTAATGAATCCCAAGAACGTACTCTAGAGAGGGCCACATACAGTCCATGGTTGAAAACATCTTTTCTTAAATCAATACCAATTTTATCAAATGTTTGTCCTTGCGCTTTATTTAAAGTCATGGCGAATGCTAATTTGATAGGAAACTGTCTTCTTTTAAATGTAAATGGATAATCAGTCTCTGATGAGTATAAAGTAATTCGATTCAAAAATACTATTTCTCCTTTTTTATCTCCAGTAAGTATTTCGCATTTTAACAAATTATTGCATAAATCCAAAATGAATAATCTAGTTACGTTGCATAAACCTTCGCTAATATTGAGATTTCGAATGAGCATAACAACGCAATTAATTCTCAACTTCAACTCATAAGGGGGAAGAGATGGAGGAGATAAAGTATTCAAGTACTCTGGTAACAAAATATCATCAAAACTTGAATTATCACAGTTTTCTGTACTGTCAACACTTGTATAATATTTTTCTGTCGCTTCATCAAGTAAATTCACGGCTTTTTCATTTATTTCATTCACATCGGCGTTTCTTGCAGATAAGATTCCATAATTAATCAATTATTACAAAAATTGTAGAAAAATGAGTCAGTGCTTTTGTAAAATTGCTGTTTTCCTATATACATACCAAAGTATATGAAAAGAATAGAAAAAAAAAAGGATCTGAAAGTTCTCAATTCTCTCAGAACTGACTCATCTTTCTATAGTTTTCTTATTAATTGATTATAAGTAGAATATTGAATTCTAAAATCTATTCAATCATTTGTGAACAACTGTCATCACTCGGTTCAACCTAGAACTACTCATTATTGAATTTAGTATCGAATATTTTCCATTTAATCAGTTAATCCAAAAAGTGTCGAAAAATGAGTCAGCGCTTGATGTTAAATTACGATTTTCTCTCATACATACCCAAGTATATAAAAGTTGCCAATTTTCTCAGTGCTGACTTATTTTTCTATAATTTTCTTATTAACTAATTATAAGTAGAATATTCAATTCGAAAATCAATAATGAGAACATTTGTGGAACATATTCATCTGTCGGTTTTTATTACTTATTCACTTCACACTTATTCATTGATCAATTTGTCTTATTTATTTATAATTTCTTATCAACTTTCTTACTCAGAAGTCATTTTATGAGTCCTACATATTGAGATGCAAAATGCCTGGTGCAAATACAAATTTAAATTACAAAAGCAGCAGATTCTGATACTTTAGTTTTCTATAAAGTAGGGTTAGAATGCTGAAAATATGGAAAAAAAAATCAGAAATAATATGATAGTCAAGAGTTTGACAAAGAAATCGACCCTGTAATTGTTTTTTTGCCTAGGCGATTTTATAAAGAATTACCAATATATACATGAAAATGTTCATAACCTATCACTATACCGCGCATAGAGCATAAAACTCAGAGCTGTGAGCCAAGCTCTCCTCAACGGCAGAGACTATAGGTGAGCCGACCAATAGCAGCACTCTAAAATCAATATGGCTGTATCTGTCAGCCAATCCGCAGAGGTTTAAGGTGTACTGAAAAATGGCAGCGATCATTATAGGCTTAGCTAGGCTTAGCTCGATTAGGAGCTGCTTTTTATAGAGGGATAGAGGGATTTAGCGAAAAGAAGTGATTTGCAAGCCTTCTCAGATGCAAGCTTTGCAGACTGCAAAGATTCATTAACGACGTGTGGTTATGTTATTCAATTATATGGTGACTCAATAGCTTGGCGTACCACAAACAATCATATGTTGCTTTATCGACTTGTCAAACTGAATATGTTGCGATTAGTGAAGCTTGTCAAGAGATGATAGCTTTGAATAAGTCATTAAAATTGATATTGAGAAATGATTTTTATCCCATGAAACTTTGGTGTGATAATAAGGCAGCTGAGATAAGTGCTAAAACGAGTGGGCATAATAAATTGAGGCATATCACAGAGATAAAAGAAGACTTTGTAAAAGAATGTATTAAAAATAATTTTATTAATATAAATTGTATTTCTTCTAAGCAACAAACTGCTGATATATTCATACTTTCAACTTTGTATAAAGAAATATACAAATTTGAAAGAAATTACTTATTTTGGAAAAGATACAGTTATTGAACACTCTATTAGGACTCAATATAACTTATCTGAGGGCTTAAAACATTTTCTACACTGAGAAAAATTCTCTTATCTGAATCTGCTATATGATATAGTAAACGTAATTATAGAAGAATCTACTATAAATATTGTTAAATTAACTTTATTTGTGTGAATAACCCTCATGTTTTATAGTTTTTTCATCAATGTTCAATTACTATTGGATTATTGTTCATCAACCAATAATTATTGTTTAATGAACCAGAATTATAAGTCAACTGTGGACGCTCAATCATATCTACTATAAATAAAAGTACTGTATAGAGTAAAATCTACTTTAAATATAGTATAATTAATACTTTTTCCATGGTATACATGAGTGAAATTTGTATAGTTGGATTCATAATATCTCATAGCTGGGTCAAAATAGAACTATATTTATAGTCGGATTATAGTTCACCCAACTATAAACTGCTCTCAGTGTATGCTTGGTAAATGATGTATACTTGTATTCATTCAGTTTCAAAACTAATAAACGTTCAGACAACTCCTTAGCTCAATTATTAGATAGTAGATACATTCGTATTTTGAAATTTATAAATGAAGATAGTGGTGGGGAAGAATTAAGACTGTACGTAAGAATATTCGAGTATCAGAAAATGATTTTGTCAGCCGCGAAACGCGTTTCCTTATATAAAAAAGTGATGGCCTTTAGAGTGAAGGCATTAACTTGTGATTTGATTGGTGTAGACCTAACCACGTGATTTGTAGTGGGTTGTATATAGATATAGAGTGAGATGTGTATATGGGTCATTCTCATGAAAACGGTATTTTTTGATGGCGAAAATGGAGAAGTCGAATTCATCAACTTTGAATTTTTTTCTCCATTATTTGTGTTCTATGATACCAAAAAAAGCTAAAACCACTTGTGGCCCTTCGAAATCGTCATCATTCATTTTTTTTCAACCATTTTCTGTTTTTATGATTTTTTAACTATTGCGTTAATGGCGCGTTTAATCGATATAATATGAAAAATACATTTTTTTCTCAATCTGACGAATTAATCAGATAATGCAGAAAAAAGTGCGTAAGTTTGATCCATATACTTTTTTTGTCAGATGCCGTTTCAGCGAAGGTATTTACATTTGAAAGTAAGAAAAACGTGGTTACTGTACGTGTATACTGTAAATTGACTATAGTCAATAATACTGTCAATAATACATACTATCGTTCAACAGTAAAGGGACTAGAGTAAACTGTGCTGTCTGTGAAGTATATTGGTAAAGGTAGGAAGGCTCAGAGCTGCGAAAAGTGCAAGAGAGCCACTCACAATTCCGAGAAATTCGAGCGCGGGCCGGAGCGTCTGAATAATAGCGAAAATAGCGTTAGTCGATGACGCGCGTTAGTCGATGACGATTCGAACAAAATCATCGATTGCAGGCCCCAGAAGCAAATTTGGAAGGTGTCCACGTGCATGTATTATAGATTCTATAAGTACTAACATATGCATACAGCAGAATTACTCAATTCCACATCTGACTAAGTCTGGCCCATAATATAACAGCGTTAGTCGATGACGGCATATGTTTGTACTTAATCAGTTTTAAGCAAACTTCAAGAGCTGTGGATTCGATGGCAAGGTGCAAAGTGCCAAACTTATCATTACTATTCGATTGCTGGGATCATTGGTAAGAGAACTGATCGATTAACGCGATCTAAACAGTGCTTTAAACTTATTTTTCGAACGGTTTAAAAAAAATCCTAAAAATAAGCAAAATTCGTTGACACAAAGTAAGTGGCTCAAATTCGCAAAAAAAATGCAAAAAATATAGATTGCAATAGAAAAACTTGAAAATGCACATCTAAATTGAGGGAAAAAAATTTTTTTGTAATTTTTGAAGAGCGAATGATAGCATCTACGTTAGTTGGAAGGTGAAAATTAGGGTATGCGACAGGTTTGCCTATGACAATTTTGGCCTGTTTTGGCCATCTTTAACACCCTAAATAACAACTTTTGTAACTTTTTATTGTTTAACCTTCAAGGCCGTGGCTAATTCGAACTATCTGTAGCCGTTCGGGATGTCAAACAGTTTTTTTCATGCTCAAAATGTCGAGGACATGGAAAATACCGTTTTCATGAGAATGACCCATATATTTCTTTCAGTGTACTCAATTTCTTACAACTGATAATCTTCATCAATATCAATTCACATTGAATTCACGTGTGAAGTGACAAAGTTTAAACCAATCAAATATAGACATATAAACCGGTGGTTATAGCCGTTTTGGTAGGAAAAACACATAAAATTATGAATTAAATCTCTTCACATTTTGATAACCATCACTCTTCATATGAGGATAATTATTGCTTATTTTTCTTGAAATGTTTGTTGGTTTTTACATGTGAACTCTGGTTGGAACTTACGTTGGAAAATTGTCGATAGTCGCAGGTTGGAAATTACGTTGGATCGAACGTTGGTTCTTACGTTAGTTCTTACGTTGGCTTTTACGAAAAACAAACAATTTTTTTCACGAAGAAAACTTACGAAATTGATTACTTGAACCAACGTTAAGTCATGTAAAAAAATTATGAACTAGCGCATTTGCCTTTTCGAAGCGCAGATAATCTCACACTCTATTCTACCTCTCGGGCTAAATTTTCATTATGATCTTTGGGAAAACTTTGCAGGCTCCATAGTTTTGGTAAAACTGATAATTACCAAATTGTTCCCATAAGAGTGTTAACATATATGCTTTTGACAGTAAGTCCACCATATTGGTCTGAGTACCCCTTCTCTATCACCCATTTCACTTCCCGATCTCGAAGAGGGGATTTAAAGCACTAGGGCTGTCATGTGTATTAAGTTTACTTTGAGAATCCGGTCGTTCAACAGGAACAGAGCAAGAGAAGAGTCTAATCATATACACAGTTTCAGTTGTCTCGCGTCTTTCACTCAATTCACACTATTAAATTCAGCTTATGCCATATAATTTGATGGAAACATTCAAACTTTTATATCAAAAAGGTTGAATACCAAATTGTACAGAATGGGGAAAGATGATTGTAGATTTAATTATCTGATTTTCAATTCTGAAGATTTCAAATAATTTGACAAGTTTTTCGGCTCTGACGTTCACAAAATTAATATCATGTTATATTGAATTCCAAAGTAAGTTCTAATAATATTGATACAAATAAAATTCATAAGTGTTGTGAAAAAATCGGGAAATCACTATAAGATAATCTTCATGGCACCCATAATTAAACGTGAATCAACTTATAGGTTCTTGTGGATTTCAATTTTCTGATCTTCGTGTGGGGAAGAAAAATATCTATTATCAAAATATTTCTCGAAGATAGAAATATGCATTTGGATAAAAAAATTGACATCGACCAAACGAACATCTACCATATTTACAGAGAAGAAGGCAACAATAATTCTCGAGATCATCAACGCCGCTTCAATCAACATCGAAAACGTGTAGCTGATGATCACATTCACCACACTCCAGTAAATTTTGAAACCAATGAGAATTTTTTCCGCAACTCTAAAGTGATTACTTCAGGTGAGATTTGTCTGAAATAGAATAGTGCGAATCCTGAAAATATGTGTGTAAAGAATTTATCATCTCTTGATTAGCTATTTTGCAAGATCTAGACATTTTTCAAAATTTGATGTGACATAAGCTAAAAAAATGTCTAATCATTGGTAATTCACGAAAGAAATTCCCTTTGTGAAATCCACTAATAAAAACACGGAAGATATTTTGTTACGAATGCACTTATGTAGCAAACACGAGGGTAAGCCCCGAGGTCAGTTTTGAGGACCCCTCTTTTAACTTATGTATGTTTGCAGAAATCCGTAAATATATATAAAAATAACTTCACAGCTTGCTCATTTTGCGTCCAGGATTGTTTAGATATTTTGATGCACAAGAAGCAATATTTAAACTCGTCAAGTATTAGTGTATATATTAGTATACTTCGTGTTCATATTTTTATAATGAAGAGCGTATATACGTATATACTTTGCAATAAAAATCTCAGTTGTCTTGTTCGTAAAATGCTCGCAGTTGCAATTATTGTACTCCACTGAAATTATGTGTCTTAGATCTCAAATAATTGATCAGGAAAACTTCCAAGAGATTTTGTCAGTGCGAAGGCATGTGATTTTCATTTGGAACGACCGTCACGGAATAGAGAAAAGTTTTTTGTAAAAAACCAAACGAATAGAAAGAAGAAAATAATTTCCATTAATAGGATATGTCCCAGACGTTCCTTCGTGAAAGTGTGAGTTTCAATGTACAATGAATTAACTCGCGTTTCTACGAAAAAAACTAATGTCTAAGACAAGCGCATTTGAGTGATGCAAATCATCTTCTTTTTAGTCATTTGCAAAATTGTATTTTTATATAATAGTTTTCTAAGTTATTTTGTGGCTCAAAAGACTCGCAACATAGTCACGAGTTATACTCATAGGTTATGTTGACCCGCAATAATAAACGCTACGCATCTGTGCATAGGCGCATGCGCTACTCTTTTCTAGCGAACTTCAGACCAGTCGTTCAAAATTGTATATGTTTGAGCTACTAATCTGTGATGAAGAAATTTTTTTCGTAGAATATTTCATTACAACACAGTATTATTGTTATCAACGAATGAATGTTATCAACGGATATTGTTATCAACGGATGTAAACTAAGTTTGAGATTTTTAGCTCCTTGAGAGGTTGAAATTCAATAACAAAGTTCCTACCTTTCCAATACTGTTGAGAGACAGACAGACACCATGGTGATGCTAAACAAAAGGCCTATAAACTGCCGGTAACACCCAAATTAAGTTTGGTAAGATGTCTCCCACTTGGGATGCATATAATTCTAATATTCTCTCAAACATCCTCCATTGTTACAAGAATTGTGAGGAATATGATCTTTGAGGGCCAATCCAGTAGAATATAGAGAATAATGAATTGTAGACTACATTTTAATATTTGTGACGTTTCACCAGCATTGTTCACTGGCCTTATCAAGCTGCTTGGAGTACACAAAACTTAATACAAAATGAATAATAAGCAAAGGTGAAACGTAGCAAAAACTAAAATATGGAGTCTCTACACAATTCATTGTTCTCCATATTCTACTGGATTGGCCCTCAAAGATCGTTTTCCTCATAATTTTTTTATGTAATTAAGGTTTTATTCATACTAAAATCTCCAATTTCATGCACTCGTTTACTATGTAAACTATGTAAATACCCTGGAATAATTAGAATTTATTTAGAATAATGTGTTATAGTTGAGATAATATTTTATTTATTTCATGGGAAGTAGTCAACAAGTACATGAGTTTAGAACGTTTTTATGACTAACTAGAATTAAATGCATTCCAAGTAGAAGACAACTTACGCTACTTAATTTGGGGATCACAGGCAGTTTGGACCTTATGGCAAGCAAGTTTTGGATGGCTGAAAATGAAATCTCCTCATACTTTTTAAATCTGAGGGAAATCTAAAAAATTAACACATAGATTTGTAGATGGTCATTCATGCTGAGCTAAATCTATTCTATTGCTTTTATTTTCGTAGATGTATGAAGTGAAACTCCAATCATAATTTTTAGACCAATTGTGTAACATTTTCATGTCCCCTGTTTAATCTACCAATATTGAATCAATATTGATTTTAATATGGACTTGAAAATTATACCCACATAAACTCTGGTATCATTTTTAAACTGAAGAACTGTTGTTGTATAAAAAACTAATTTAATGATTTTAATACTTTTTATAAAACGATTGTTTTATAAAAAGTATTAAAATCATTAAATTAGTGAAATTGATCTATTTTAATCTGGTATGATGAATAGAAAATTTTGATTTGACTCATGAATCTCACAATTTATTCGAAGAACTGATGACAAACTAGATTGATGCCACTTTACATGTTTTTCTATTGTGAATACTTCTATTGTTCTTTATATACTGTGTCCTGTGCATCATTCGTGACGATGCATGAATAGTTAAAATATACCAAGCTCTGAAATTCATCAGATTAGCATTAATTAATAATATTTGCAGACTGTAATAGATTAATCTCTCACTTAATGATTTCAATACTTCTTATTCAAACAAGAATTGATATGCAACTAAGTGATCTGTACAAATACGTGCCATTGATACGAAATGAAAATAAATAAGAATGAACACTGATGGAATGGAAACTTGGCTCATATGTCTACAGATTATTTTATTTCTTTTCAAATGTACAAGACGAATAAATTCCGTTACATTCTTGACGCAACATTTTTACTTTTTTTCAGAGTCTATTTTAGGATTTCAATTCTTTTTGAACAGTGATAATTCTTATATGTGCATACATGAGTTCAGTATTGTTGATACAAAATCATAGAGTTCTCTTTTTTCCTAACATCATTACCATGCATTTGAGTAGGAAAAGTGTGAATATGAATATAATTGTTTCAAGTGAACATTTATTCATTATGGTGAGAAAATGATGATGAAAAAATGATAATGGGTTCTCTCTGGCAAATTAATCCATAAATGTGTTTCAATTAGGATATAGCTCTGATAATTTAATTTTATATTATGGAATAACCTAACTCCAATCTTGGTACAGATTTTATTATATATTTATTTCAATCTGATTATTCAATCACATTTTAGACAGATGGACTATACGAGTTTTTAAAGCTAGACAACTTCCACCGACAAAATAATTCACACCATTCAGAATACCAACTGAACTCAATGACGTTGTCCAGCTATGACAAATCATCCTGGAAATCACATGAAGTAGTCAGTATCAATATGGGTGTTTGGAGATATTTATCATACTCAACCATATTACCCTTACGTAGGTCTCAGTACCTATCGTTCTAGTAGTATATCTAAAATGAGATCTATTTATATTGATTACAGCAAGTTTTGCTCCCTCCAATCACCCTGATGAGTTCACAGTTCCTAGAATCCATTTTGAAATTTCATATTAATAACAAATACAACTATTAAAATGATATTATGATGAATACATTCCAAATTCAAGATGTAATATCACCTATATGTGAGGTAGGTGGGGGGAAAATAGGTAAAAAGGGAATCTGCAATAATGCGATCGGACCTTATTGATCGTGCGGATTCAGCGATCGAATCTTTGATCGTGTATATAGGTGATATTGCAAGAAAATGAATTCATGCTCCAGGGATGTGGTGAGCTGCCGTCTTCTCGGTGGTGCAGATGATAGCAAAACTGACCGAAGATCATGAGGACACTGGTTCGAATCCAGCCCGGGGAGCGTCGAATTTCTTTCTCGCAATATCACTTTGGGATAGTCCACCAAGCCCGAATTTATTCGTCGTTTGAAACATGTGGAAGTTAAAAATAATTATTAACAAATATGACAATTGGAATAAAATGATATTGTGGTGAAGACATTTCAGATTGAAGAGTATCAAACCTGAAGGAAGGTACAAATGATGAGTAAAGAATGGTTTTATAAATAAACTATAGTGCTTTTGTAAATGTATCTCATTAAGAGTATCAAACCTTTCTGATGATAGGTATGCATTTATGACGAGTAAAGGTAGATTCCATATATGAATGAAATATAATAGTAGATGTATTTGAGATTTAAGATTACTAGCGGGGTACCCCCCTGCTCGCTTCGCTCGCCAACCCCCCGTGTGTTCTTTAGAAATCAATAATTTCAATAATAAGTGTAGTAATAATTGAAAGAAAATTACATTCAAAACAATAAAACTTTAAACTTGAACTTTCGATTTTGTTCGATTGAAAAGAATACTGAACGAACGATTCGAATCAAAATAAAAGATTAATGTCAGCTATATTCATGTTAAACGTTTGTTTTTGCTTTCTCAAAGAGAAAGCTTTGTAATGGGGCAAAAATCGACCCACCGAATCAAACCTCGGGACCTCGATTTTCGTAATCTACGGGTCGAAAAACAAGGAAATCCAAAAGTGTCTGTATGTATGTATGTGTATTGTATGTATGTATGTGTGTAACTTTTTTTTCGTCCACGATAACTCTCGAAGAAATGGTCCGATCTTCTTGAAATTTTGCACACAGGTTAGTCGCGGCAAAATCTCGGCCGAGTTCAATTTTCAGCAAAATCCGTTGTTTATTTCTCTAGCAACCGTTGCTAAGGTGTAAAATTTTTCGTTTCTTTTGTCTAGGATAACTTTCGAAGGAATCGTCCGATCTTGCTGAAACCGTTTCTAACGTGTTTTCTCACAAATCCTTATGAGTGCTCATTGGAGTAAGCCGGAAAATCAGTTTTAAGTCACACTCGATGGCCAAGGACACTGAATTGTTCTATTTTCTTCATAGCAACCGTTGATTACTTCCCTAGCAACCGTTATGAAGGTTGGAAATTAATAATTTAAGACCTATTTCCATCATTTTCGACGGCAAAGAACAAAATCTTCCCAATTAGCTCCTTAGCAACCGTTGTTCACCGCCCTAGCAACCGTTGCTAATGATGAAAAAAATTGATGTAAGTTTCGTTTCCAGTATTTTCAACGTACTATAGAGAAGATTGGGAAAATTTGGTGTCTTTTGCCGTCGAAAATGATCAAAATGAGTCTTCAAGTGTGCTAAATACGGACTTAAGGGCAGTGCGGATCGATTTTGACCGCCATTTAACCGTATGACAGTCACAAGATGAACTGATCGAAAAATTATGCAGGTCCAAATGTCTCGCATCGTGTAGAACCTAGAACAGTTTGCTTTGTTGCATTTGATCAAATAATAAGAGAGCCCGGTCAGACATCAACACTCGCAACATAGTTTGGTCAATTGAAAAAGAACGACACTTTACACAGTCACAAAGATACGAATTGAATTGATTAAATAATTTTTTTGTAATTTTTGAAAAATAGATGATAGTATCTACGCTAGTGGAAAGGTGAAAATACAGGTTTGGGACGCGTTTGTGGGTGATGTTGAAGCCTCTTTGAGAAAGCATACTGCTAAGGCACTTGGCAGCGGTTTTCAGATTAATAGTGGGTTTAACTTTAGGTTAATAGTGACATGTGCTAGATCATATTTTTTGGTTTGGGTATTCCGCGTGTTCCATTTCAGATTTTCAGCAGCAGATTTTGAGTAAGATTGCAATGGTTGCTAGACACGTAAACAATAGTTGCTATGGGTAAAATGGAGATTTTGTATCCTGTGCAGTTGAAAATACTGGAAACGAAACTTACGTGAATTTTTCTTTCCCTTAGCAACGGTTGCTAGGGCGGTAAACAACGGTTACTGAAAAGCTAATTGGGAAGATTTTGTGTCCTTTGCCGTAGAGAATGATGGAAATAGGTCATAAATTGATAATTTCCAACCTTCGTAATGGTTGCTAGGGAGGTAAAAAACGATTGCTATGGAACAAATATAACAATTTAGTGCCTCTGGCCATCGAATGTGACTTAAAACTGTTTTTCCAGCTGCCAAAACAACGGTTGCTAGGGATGTAAATAAACGGTAATTTCGACGAATAAGTGGATTTATATTGAAAAAAACTTGTCCAAAATAATATTTAGTCCTTTCCTTCTACTGCAGCAACGGTTTCTAGACACGTAAACAATGGTTGCTATGGGTAAAACGGAGATTTTGTATCCTGTGCAGTTGAAAATACTGGAAACGAAACTTACTTTTTCTTTTCCTTGGCAACGGTTGCTAGGGCGTTTAACAACGGTTACTGAGGAGCTAAGTGGGAAAATTTTGTGTCGTTTGCAATCGAAAATTATGGACATGGGTCATAGATTGATCATTTCCAACCTTCGCAATGGTTGCTAGGGAGGTAAACAACGGTTGCTATGGAGCAAATATAACAATTCAGTTTTCTTGGTCATCGAGTGTAACTTAAAATTGAGTTTCCAACTTTCGAAGCAACGGTTGCTAAGGATATCAACAGTGGTTGCTATGGGAAATATCTCATCGATTCTCTTCGATTCTCATTGAAGGGTGAAAAAAGAGGTGAAAAAGGGGTGAAAAAAGAGGTGGAAAAAGGTGGAAAAAAGGGTGGAAAAAAGGGGTGGAAAGAGGGATAAAAAAAGGGTGAAAAAAGGGGGGTGAAAAAAGGGGGGTGGAAAAAAGAGAGGGAAAAAAGAGGTGAAAAAAAGGTGAAAAAATGGGTGGAAAAAGAGGGTGAAAAATGGGGTGAAAAAAAGGTGAAAAAAAGGGTGGAAAAAGAGGGTGAAAAATGGGGTGAAAAAAAGGTGAAAAAATGGGTGGAAAAAGAGGGTGAAAAATGGGGTGAAAAAAAGGTGAAAAAATGGGTGGAAAAAGAGGGTAAAAAATGGGGGGCAACTTAGGGGGGCAACTAAGGGGGGCAACTTAGGGGGACAACTAAGGGGGCAACTTGGGGGTCAAAATTTCCCACGGCGGCGGCGGCGGCGGCGGTCTGGCTTTTAATATAGAGAGATAGTAGACCTTTCAGATGTAAGGTATAAATTTCTGTAATAAAGGTTCGTTCTATATAAAAAAACATATCTTGGTCCTTGGTATGGCATATCCCTGCAATGAAACATATTTTTTTCAATGTATGTTATGTCTGATCAGTATACCCTTGAGATACTCAGTGTGTTTTTTCGCTCTACTAGCTACTATTTTTACATTAAAGAGTAAAATGTTTACGGTACCATATCTATGGTTCTAGTGAGCGGATTCTGACACATAATAATTCAGAATAAGCGCCAACTCAAGTACTTTCAGTTGCTGTTTACAAATCCCTGGAGCATGAATTCATTTCTCGCAATATCACCCATATACACGACCAAAGATTTTTCGATCGCAGATCCACACGATCAAGGTCTAATCGTATTATTGCAAATTTCTTTTTTACCCATATATATACCCCCCCCCAATCCAACCTATTGGGGTCCTATATCCTTTCCCCGTTAAAAAAAGGCTGGATTTCCAGGTGAATTGGAACTGGATTCCACCTAGATTTGTCCCAGGTGGATTTCACTGTAGTCCGTGAAAATATAACGTATCAATTCAGGTAGATTTTGAGATCCAGCCAGTGAGGTCCTGGGAAAAATCTAGGTGCATTTTAAGAGTATCCAGGTAGATTCTGGTAGAATCCACCTAGGTTTACTTAAAATCCACCTAGATTCTTCCAAAATCCACCTAGATTCTTCCAAAATCCACCTGGGTTATTCCCAGGACCTGGCTGATTGATTCCGAAAATCCACCTTGATTCTGCCAGAATCCACCTGGATTATTCCCAGGACCTGGCTCGTTGATTGCGAAAATCCACCTCGATTATTCCCAGAATTTGGCTGGTTGAATCCGGAAATCCACCTAGATTCTGCCAAAATCCACCTAGATACTCCCAAAATCCTCCTAGATTTTTCTCAGGACCTCGCTAGTTGAATCCGGCTTAATACGGTGCATTTTTTGCGGACTTCAGTGGAATCCACCTGGGACAAATCTAGGTGGAATCCAGCTGGAATCCAGGTCTAATCCAGCTGAAATCCAGGTCCAATCTACCTGGAAATCTAGCCCGTTCTTTTTGACAGGGTTTCCGAAGTAGTATTTCAACAAATAATTATTTTTAACGTACACAAGTTTTCAAACGATGGATAATGATTCTACTGTGCTTGGTGGACTTCCCCACCAAGGGAAGGTGAGGTTAAACCACAATCGAACTGTATATGAGGCTTGTTTTACTGTTGTTCAGAGCAGAGGTAGAAATGAATTCCCTTTTATTGGGGAATGCCTTGTCTTTGTGCAGAAAGGAAAATATGTCTTTATTTTGTCTCACTCACAATCTGAATATAATGATGTTTTTCAGATTGAATGAAAAGAGAATAAAGATCCAAAATGTAGGGACGTAATGCTACCGTATTACTACCACAACAACTCACTCTAAACTTACACGGAATAGATCCCTGACTGCACTCCGTGCGGAAACAGGGGGAGGGGGTGGAATTTCCGTAGGGCCATCAAGGTAGTTTGGATGTCGCTTTTCCCGTCTCGTAAGTTTGTCGGGAAGGGTAGACTACTAACTTCTCTGGGTTCCATGTGCTGCGTGTTCCGGGGAGCCGAGACTCCGAGTGCAGGTCGAGAGGCTTCAGGGAGATCAAAGATCGCCACACACACACACACACACACACACACACACACACACACACACACACACACACACACACACACACACACGCACGCACGCACGCACGCACGCACGCACGCACGCACGCACACACACACACACACACACACACACACACACACACACACACACACACCCATATAAACCCTCATATAAGAAAAACCCTCATATTATAATTTTTATCAAGATCTAATTTATTTTCAAAATTTCTGTGCGCCATTTTGAATGATCTATATTGAATCTTCAAAGTCTGAGGTCGGAATCGTATTCAGCGACCGAAAAACTTTAATATACCAATTTTCATAGAAAACCATCGATGAAAAAATATATGAAATAGTTCACTCCCAAAGTATCACGTCTCGACGTGGATCAAGTTGTCATATTCAGACCGGCATACAAATATACACACAAGCACGTACAGACACATGCATATCACATTATCCCCGAAGTCGGAAAAACTCCGAAGGATGAAATTTTTCCTGAAATGGCACTTTCTATAGAAGTGAATCTGAAATGACACTTTTTATAGAAGTAAATCTAAAATGACATCTTTTATAGAAGCAAATCTTAAATGAAACTCTTTATAGAAAGTTTTTGAAATGGAACTTTCTTCCTCCCAAGTGACGGTATTATTCTCGTTGATTAATCCCAATTCTTTGATCTTGCGCTACAATGGTTTATTTTCATAGCTCATGACTAATGCTTTATAGATCCAGAATCAATGAATGATATCTTCTACTCTCCAAATTATTTCAGATCAAGGACGTTCTTTATCTTCAAATAGTACAGATGACGATCAAAGTAGCTCTGAAGCGGATCACCATTCTCCATCTACAGATAATGAAATTTGTTCGACAACACTCAGTGATACGAATTCAATATCTACTCTCCGGAAACGTCGAGGAAATTTACCGAAGCACTCAGTGAAAATTTTAAAAAGGTGGCTGTATGAACATCGGTATAATGCTTATCCAAGTGACACTGAGAAATTAGCGTTGAGCCATGAGGCTAATCTCACAGTATTACAGGTAAATATCACCCTGACAAATTGTAGAAATTTTATTGAATATTTTCAGTAAACTGAGCTGTAGGGTGTCCGTGATTAACCAAGTTAGACTGTCTACCAAGGTAGACTAACCAAAATACTCAAAAGGAGAGGACACTACCTCTGGGTCATCAACCTTGACCGAACTCAGAGATTAGCTTCCCCTGCATCTGAAATGAACATATTTCGTGGTCTTGAAGTTCAACGCTCAATCATTCTGGAAAGATACCACCTACAATGATTTAATAGTTATCTGTTCTACTGCAAATTCACTTGCCGGCTGATGTTTTCTTTCCTTTTCATGCAGTACTATTGAGCTCCATACCACTTCACTTACTGATTATTCCTAGAGGAAACATCATTTCTAGCACTTCAAAATCATGAATTCACTATAAAGCCTCTCTTAGGATGAGAAAAATGGAAAAATACTACCGTCAACATAAAAATTGATCAATAACACAGCTCCACAAAAAAAAATAATTGAACCAGAGACTGAACCACCCTACTTATATGTATTTTTGGCTGTTGAATCCGAATCCGAGGTCCGTTTAGCTCCATCACCTCTGCTTTTAGACATAACCTAAAAAAAATTTTTTAAAATTCATCATTTTGCAAAACAGAAAACTTTTTCAGATTTTATGTAAAAAATTAGATAGAAACTGTTCCTGGTGTTTTTTCAATTTGTTGCATAGTTTACGAGTAAAAAATTCATAAAATTATGAATTTTGAATCCGGCCCACTTGCCGTCAAACTTTCTGAATTTTTTACTTAAATACTATGCTATAAATCGAAAATCGCAAAGGACATTTTAGTTTTATTTTTTTATGCAGAATGGAATAGAATTTTTTGTTTTGCAAAATATCGATTTCATCGATATGTCGTCCGCCATATTTTTCAGGTTATGGCTAAACGCAGAGGTGATGGAGCTAAATGGACCTCGGATTCTACGCCACCGGGGAGACAGCAGCTCGTCACATCTCTGGAGCATGAATCCGTGGACTAGTCCACTATTACTTTGGGATAGTCCACCAAGCCCAATAGAATTCATTTATTCTTGAAACTTGTGGACATTAAAAATAATTATTTATTTAAAATCTTAGAGTTATTACGTGGGGCAGGTCTGGAATAAAGAGTACACTGAGCTTACGGAAGAGTATGTATTTATTTATAAAAGCACGCCTTCGTTCTCTCTGTAGGATGAACCGTGAAAGCGTCCGATCGCGTCGGCAGTCGCGTGACTTGTGGCGACCAGCGCGACAGCGCCAGCACTCGCCGTGGCCGGCGGAGAGCAGAGGAGGGTCGAATACTTATATCCAACACTCCATCCCATGAGATTCTCCGGTTCCTCGCCGTCTCTAACTTCTTACACGTTCTCATTTTCTGTAACATAATAAATTAATAATTGAGATCATGGTTCATCAACTTAGTGACTAAGTATTTGTGTGATTCAAACGGAAGAGGTTTAGTGAATCTGTCTGAGATTTGGTTCTTAGAATCTACCCAATTTACAACAACCAGTTTCCTTTGAACACACTCTTTTACATGATTCTCCTCCGCATCTATCAAATGTCGCTGTTTATTCCCTCCACTCGTCTCAGTATTTATTTTTGCAGTTTTATTGTCGCACCACAGGATCAGTGGTAACGAAGGTTCGACCAATATCAGTCTGAGAGAGTTGTATACAGAGAGCATTTCCTGGCTCGCCTCACTCATCGCTACGTATTCTGCCTGACAAGTAGACAGTGCCACGTATGACTGTTTGTGGGTTCGCCACACTATCGCATCTCCGAACAGTTTTATAACGAAGCCACGCGTAGTGATAATACAATCTTCTCAGATGCATTTTGGTATCGTTGGGGAGAGTTGAAAACAGCATGATTGGCGCTCACGCGCTCCGTGCGCCGGAGTAGCGCTACGTCTACTTTTCGACGTTCTATTTCTCAGAGAAAAACATTCGTCCACTCCTTGGAAAACATATTTCCCTACGTAAAAAATCCTCAGCTTTCGATTGAGATCATTAAAAAAAATATTAAAAATATACTTTTTGAGATATGCGATGTTTCTTATTTTTTGGGGATGAAAATGGAAAATTTTCGGAAAACTGACAACACCATTGGAAAGCTGAGGAAAAATAACATGGGATCGACTCATAATATAATTTTCTCAGATGCATTTTGGTATCGTTGGGGAGAGTTGAAAACAGCATAATTGGCGCTCACGCGCTCCGTGCGCCGGAGTAGCGCTACGTCTACTTTTTGACGTTCTATTTCTCAGAGAAAATCATTCGTCCACTCCTTGGAAAACATATTTTCCTACGTAAAAAATCCTCAGCTTTCGATTGAGACCATTAAAAAAAATATTAAAAATATATACTTTTTGAGATATGCGATGTTTTATATTTTTTGGGGATGAAAATGGAAAATTTCCGGAAAACTAATTACACCGTTGGAAAGCTGAGAAAAAACTACATGGAAATGACCTATCGAATCATTTTCTCAGGGACATTTTGGCATCGTAAACACGAGTTGAAAACGGCATGTTTCGGCGCTCGCGCGCAGCGCTGGGGGGATTGAGGCGAAACGCCCCATATATTTCCTCATCAAGGACGCCGTTCAGGAAAGCTGTTTTAACATCAGCTTGATATTGTCCCGTGGCTAGTGCCACGATTATTCGAATCCTCATACGTTCAATAGTCAATATTCAGCATTGATATTATATATGAAGTACGAATGAGGCAAGCATCCGGCCGAGTAGTATCGCGTTACGGGAAGTCAAGCGACAGGCTTCAACGCGAACAGCACTGTCTCGCCCGGTGCCCCCGAACCAGTAACACCGCGATCGCCGCAGTGCTTTTCGCCACCACCAAAACTACTCGGTTCTACGACACTCAACCCGACGTATTTATAATTATATATCATCATTTTGGGAACACACACTCTTTCGGCAAACGTACGAATCTATTCAATATACTTATATCTATTTAAACTATATATCCATCCTGACATTAATTATTTCACGTTCACCTACCCTTCACGAGTAATCTGTGTTCAGCTCGGCTGCACAACCGAAATATCGAATTCACGAATTAATCCACGGATCTCAATATATTAACCACGTAACAGTAGAGTCCAATAAACTGTAGGCGCTGCGCTAGGCACGCCAATCCCCAAACCCAACGACCCGTAGAAGTGAGAAACGGCGGAAAGAGTCTTACCCCAAAATTTGAGCTCTCGGCCCTCGAGCTATCCCACTTCTGACACCAATTATGAAGAATAAATATGAGAGGGGCAGAGTATGGGGGAGATAAATCGATAAATACGTTGGGTATTCGGGGAGCTACGCCTGGGGCGTTGCCTCGAGTGCCTAAAGCTGGGATAGCTCGAGGGCCGAGAGCTCAAATTTTGGGGTAAGACTCCTCCCGCCGTTTCTCACTTCTACACTGAGAAAAAAATCTAGTTGATTCAACAATATATTTTTATGAATACATCCAACAAGATATTTAGTTGAATCAATCAAGCTAAGTGCATTGAACCAACAAGACACCGTATTGTAGATTTGACAATTCGTTCCGGTTGATCCAACCATATTAAGTTTGAAGTTAAGGATGAAAAAATTTTCTTCATCTGTTTCACAGTTGCTATTTTGATTTGAAACCGCTGATTCTATGAATTTATTGATGAGACTGTAAGAGACTCGTATTACAGCCACACATGTATTTAATGAACATTCAAGTCAGTTACACAAATTTCACATTGATAGGATTGTAGTTCATTCGTTATATTATATATCGCTATATATAATTTCAACTTTAAGATTGAAAGTAAAGTCATAATGCTTGTTACCTGATGTATATGATCGCTGCACCCATATATATATATATGTCGCCCGCGCGTGCCTTGTATTTCCCATGCTATCTTCGGGTATATATACAAACGATGTCGATTCTGACCACTTGCGAGTTTGAGATTTTTTTTACTCAAGTTAATAAAAAAATACGGTACTCATCGGTAATAGCAACAACACGTTTCCACTAAGTTTGAAAAATATTAGCAAGAGGAATCCATGAAATTTTTCCCTTATTAATTCAGTTTCTCCAACTTTAATGAGATAAATCATCGATCATTCTATACGTACTTCGGTTTGACGCCACCTATCGGTTATTGCTGGACTACTGGTTGGAAAAAAATGAATTGATTGTTCCAACATAACGAATTGTCAATTTGGAGTTAAATTTCATTTACAATACAGAGTATGTTGAATCAACAAAATCCTTCTGTTGGATCGACAAGTGTCGGTGCGCCCTCTACTGGATAACCACCGAGTTTGCTGATTTAACAATATTTATGATCAAATCGACAAGAAATCGTGTATTGGATGTATTCATACGAATATATTGTTGGATCAACTAGATTTTTTTCTCAGTGTACGGGTCGTTGCGTTTGGGGATTGGCGTGCCTAGCGCAGCGCCTACAGTTTATTAGACTCTACTGTTACGTGGCTAATATATTGGGATCCGTAGATTAATTCGTGGATTCGATATTTCGGTTGTACAGCCGAGCTGAACACAGATTACTCGTGAAGGGTAGGTGAACGTGAAATAATTAATGTCATGATGGATATATAGTATAAATAGATATACGTATATTGAATAGATTCGTACATTTGCCGAAAGAGTGTGTGTTCCCAAAATGATAGTATATAAGTATAAATACGTCGGGTTGAGTGTCGTGAAACCGAGTAGTTTCGGTAGTGGCGAAAGACACTGCGGCGATCGCGGTGTTACTGGTTCGGGGGCACCTTCGTATATAATATCAATGCTGAATAGTGACTATTGAACGTATGAGGATTCGAATAATCGTGGCACTAGCCACGGGACAATATACAAGTAATTTGAACTTATTGATAATACATATCACAGCTCGCACAAGTGTCAACCTCGACACAGGTGCGTACATCTTGCTGAATTCATAGAAATTTTTATCTTTAAATCCACGGATAACCAATCTCGCCTTATATTTGGTATTACCCTCTGAATCCAATTTTCATTTAAATACCCATCTTGAGTCAATTATCGTTGCCTTTCTTCCATCCCGCATCTTTATAGGTCTTTCAACTATTTCCCAGACTTTATTTTTCTTCATAGAATTCGATTCATCTTTAATTGCTGACTTCCAACAATTTTTCTCATCTGAATTCATCGCATCTTTATAGTTTGAGGAATCAAAGTTGATATCAGCAAGCAAGGCATAGAAAATCTCATTATTAGAATTGATTTTACTCTCGTCTGTCTCATCTGATATTTTTTATGACAGCGTAACATTTGCTTTAATATTCTCATCAATGGGTAGATTCGAGAAACTTTCATCGTTAACAGGCTCACATTTCTCATCTGCATTTATAGTAACGACAGTTACAGTTTTACGAGGTTCACCTCTTTTTCTCTTGATCTCTCCCTCCGGTTTTAAAGTTTGTATAGACTCTCCCCCCTGTTTTGAAAATTTATCGTATCTTTCATTTATTTCAGATTTGACAAACCACTCATCTTTATTCAGATCATTGCTCACTGCAGGAAAATCTTTTATTCCATTTTTGTTATATTTGTCTCCGTAAACCAGTTTTTCATTAAACCTCACATCTCGGCTCTCATAAAATTTTCCTTCATCTGGTTTCAACGAAATATAACCTGTTGGTGTGTAACTCACCAAGATAATGCGCCGTCCTTCATATCTGAATTTTGGGCCTGTTTTCCTCTGAACTTTTACATAAGCCAGGCATCCAAATCTTTTGATCCGATCAATACTGAAATTATGCTTGGGAGTAAACCTTTCCAGAGGTGCCAGCATTTCGTTCGATTTGTGCAGAGTCTGATTATATGCGTATACAGCAGCTGTCAATGCTATATCCCACTGATTTTCGGGTAACTTTGCATCATAAATATATGTTCTCACCTTCTGAATTGTCTGGTCAAAACGCTCTGAGACACCATTGTGTTCAGGCGTGTCTGGGGCTACTAATTGTAATTCTGTACCCAAATTATTCAATACCTCTATCGTGTATTCAACTGTATACTCAGTCCCTTGGTCTGAGCGCAAATAACACACCTTTGCGTCGTACCCTAGAAGATTTCTTGCGCTCCTTACATATCTTTCAAGACAATACCCAGTTTCACTCTTATGAGTCATAGGATAAGCTATTGCTAGTCTTGAGAAATCATCTATGAATACAGATATGAATCTGTATCTTTTGGGATGAGAAGGTGGTGAGATTGGACCCATGGTATCGGAGTGAATAATTTGTGAGGGAGCAGTAGCCCGAGTACGTACTGATGGGAAAGGCAGTTTGTTCGTTTTGGCTATTAGACAGATTTCGCGGTCCTCTAATGTCTCATCATAAATCGCATCTTGCAGTTCTTTATTTTTGGGGAATTTAGCTTGTAATGCCTTCTCTAGTAAAAATAATTTTTGTACATAATTGTACAAGAACGTACAAAAACGTATAGAAACGTACAAGAACGTAAAAAATCGTACTGAAACGTCCAAAAATCTTTATATTTGTCCCATTTGGAACAACTTTAAAAAACTGTTCACATACTATACTTCTGTACGATTTTGTACACTTTTCTACAATTCTTATACGTTTTAGTACGTTTCTGTACTTTTTCGTACCTTTTCCTATGGTTTTGTACGATTTTGTTCGTTTTTGTACATTTTAAACGTTTTTATACGATTTTGTACGTTTTTATACGGTAACGTATGCTTTTGTACTTTTTTGTACCATTTCCTATAGTTTTGTACGATTTTGTACGTTTTTGATCGTTTTTTTTACGTTTTTGTACGCTTTTGTACGGTTTTATACGGTAACGTATGTTTTTGTACTTTCTTAAACTTTTTTCCAAAGTTTTGTACGTTTTTGTACGTTTTTGTATGGTTATGTATATTTACATACATGTGTATACGTTTTTCCACTACATTGCATTTTTATAATCACTAGAACGGGTACCCCTCTCGCTCGCTTCGCTCGCCAACCCCCTACTTCCGATTCAATATTTCGATGTCTACCGGAAAAAAATCTACTTGGAAGAATCAATTCAAGTCGGTTAAATCAAGGTTCCCTCCTCGCCTCGCTCGCTAAACCCCCGACCTCGCTGATTACTATAGATCTCTATGTACTGTAAATTAGTCATGTCAGTAAATTTACATGAATACTTGAAATACTTCGAAATCAGTCGATTTTAAATTCTGATTTTATTTATCTAGCTATATTTGATTTGAGCATATGATGCTATACTCATGAGTAGCGATTCATTGAATCGATGGGTCTTACGAAGAAAGAGAAATGCAATCTGTCCGCGAAAAAAGACAAAATAAAAGCTTGGATTGAGTATTTGCCTATATAGCTCTCTAACGCACGATTTCTCGCATTTTTCGTGCGTTAATAGAAATTATTCGTACGTTAATGTCAATTTTCTCGTACGTTCAAAATTTAACGCACGATGCGTACGTTCGTAAAACCGGAACATCGTTCGTTACAGCTGAAAATGTTCCTCAAATCGTTCGTAGTGTGTGAACTTACGTTTTATCTTTTAGATTGAAAAAAAAATCGAGAAGGAAACGCGCGCGAGCGTTCGTTTAAGCTCAGTAGCGCAGGATCTAACGAAATTGTCGTACGTATATTGAAACTGTATTAATAGTATTATGATATATATATATATATAAATTTATGAATAGATGAATACATTTAAATGATTATTAATCTCTATTGAATATTTATTTCGAAGTGTATATAGATATGTGTATAAAATTTCATTTATAACGTAATTGTTCAAGAGAGTATCCCGCGATTATTTTTTTTCTTAGAAAACAGTTTTCTACAGTATTCTGTTACAATATTTTGTGTTTAAAAAATAACTGAAGAGATCACTTTTATTTTATTTTGTTTATTCTTCCATTGTTACATCATAGTGAAGTAATACATTGAGGAGAAGTCCAGAAAGAAGAAATGAAATTATTGGTCCTCATCTGAGAGAGGTTCGGTTTTGCCTTCTCTTTTTCGGAAGGGTGAACAAAACGGTGGCGGACGATTTTTTCTTATTTCGGTGTTTACTTGGTCAAGTTTTGATTCTAATCTAAAAATACCTCGTAATATCATCTCAGTGCTGCAAGAGCCTGTAAAAAAAATTTCATCAATATAAGATAAAATGTCTATTTCGAAAAACATTTACATAGTAAAAATACTTACATTCAATTCGTCGAGTTTTTGCTTCCACTGCCGGTGCAGTGTCTGGGACGATGCTCCTTTTCCTTTTAGGTGGATCATATTTTTTATCTTCATTCTATTCAATATCCTCCGATGAATTGGAAGTATCCTCGAGGCCAAAAAGATATGCCGCCTTCGATTTCTTCTTTTTGTCCCGGATGGCATCATAATACAGCCTCGCACTTGTAGACGCAGATGAAACGTCGTCATCCTTAATCTTCACCGATGCTGCTCTCGATGATTGATTCTGCTGCTGTTGATTGGTCACATCCCCAACTTTTTTAAGAAACCAATGTGTTTATGTTTTTGATTTCGGTTTCGCAGCTACGTTCATCTTCTGTGTTTTCGAGGTGAATTCCTCAAAAGATTGCTCTGAATCTTCGAGCTTTGGCTCGAAATCTGTGATATCATCATTGAAATAGCCGGTTACCCTTAATACACGTACGTGTAATGGGTCAACTATTGGCTGTTTGTTTTTTTTCTTTGTTCTGCATATTTTTAGGCCCTTTTGACTTTATCGGTCCAAGTCTGGAATATAAAAAAAAAATTGATTAGACATGAACATCTCTACCGAATTAATATCAAAATATAAATCAGAATAATATCGAAGAGATTTATTATTATATTATACATAAAGTACATAAGTGTAACGTTACCTTCTTCCAATCTTTAACATCTCGTTGAACAGCACCTCTAATCGCGTTAAGTTCCGTATGGAGTTGGTTCCACAGTGCTGTCGTTGAATTTTCGTCGAGCTGCTTCCTGGCAAATGAGACATTTGTTTCCATGAAAGCAAGTAAATGGTGTCTCTGCATTGGTGTTGTGCGTAACTTGAAAATAGCACAATATTAATTTGTATATTGTGAAGAGTGTGGATACAACAATTAATAGCTACTAGCGAGTACATATGTTTCAATGTGCTCGCTGCAAACAATGGTTTTATAAAACATTGATTGGCTGGTTATCGTTCCCTCTTTATAGTGGAGACAAGTCAAATATTTCTCTGATTTATGATATAATAATATTCCCGTCTCATAGCTAATATTTGAAAGAGACAATTTTGGAGCAATAATTTCAAAACAAATAACAAATAGTTGCCGAAACTGGAGTATAAATTCTTTCTTTAAATTTTTAGGCATAAACTCAAATCGAATTATTATGTGCGTGCGTGCGTGCGTGCGTGCGTGCGTGCGTGCGTGCGTGCGTGCGTGCGTGCGTGCGTGCGTGCGTGCGTGCGTGTGTGTGTGTGTGTGTGTGTGTGTGTGTGTGTGTGTGTGTGTGTGTGTAATCTAATTACTGTTATTAGTCCTTTATTTTTTATTAGTTAATTACTCCTTATGTTATTAGCGTGAATGTCAATTCGGCATTTCACATTGAGAATAACAACATAATATATTTACAAACGAATATATTTCTATGATTAACGATGGCTCGAAGAGTTGCAGTGAATGACTAGTAATTATCCAATTTTGGCATATTATAAAATATATGCATATGAATAACATATGTACAAATATAAAATCTATGATTTACAGTGCAATACATAGCAGTCGTATGTCTGATATGCAAGAAGAATGCCTAATAAACTACATGGAGGAAAATCTTCTTTTTGCAAGACATGAAATCTCAAAACTTGGAAGGAGAGGCCATGAAAAATATAAGCAAATGTTACTGAACTATCAAGTAGACTAAATGAAATTGGACCTTGTCAAAAAGAACCTAAGAATTAGGAAAAAGTAAGTGGAAATTACCGTTTCATCTTTTGTATATTATTCCACTAGTAAATACCATTTAATTTACAAATAGACATGGACCAACTTGAGGCTTATTGCAAAGAATAGGAGAGCCGAATACAGAAGAGACATGCGAAGAACAGGCAATGTGCCTTCAAAAAATATCCTTTATATGAGTTTGATGAAAGGATTTATAAAATATTCGGAGCATATTGTGTGGGAATACCAATCATCGTAGAGGCTGGGTTGCCTGGGAAGCACAGCTCTTACTTGAATCATGGCTCAAACAATAATCAAAAGTAAGTAAAAACCAAATCTACTGGAATCGAAAATGCTTCAGCAGTATTAACGATAATTACTAATAATTACTAACAATAATTACTTGTTACTTATTAGTCTTTTTCAAGCGAATGAGCACATTTCACGCACTTCGTAACAGGAAAAAGTGGCATTTTCAACTCTTTACTGTGATACGTTAAAACGTAGAAATTCATTCCGCTATGAGAATTCATTGATGTCGTTCGCGTCCACTGTCGACGTACGTCATTCAATATGGTGCTGAAACTGATGAACACCATAAGTGAGATAGATAAGTGACATAAAATTGTTATTTGATACTATTGTATTATAATTATGAATTATTGAAAAAAACTGTGAAACGAGACCAATAGCATTAAATTTCTTCCAATTACTTATATCATTTCACATTTGTATAAATCAAAAATAAATGCTCCTGAGGAAAATGAACGTACATTTTTGTTTTGTGATGTCGATTTATTTTTGGCCATTACTATATAGGTTCTCATTTTTACACTAGTAATAGATGATGGACTTGTATTAAGGCATTTCGGACTGCGATTCCCTCTTCATAATCAAAATTTTCAGGATCGTGTACGATTTCATCAAGATCATTGATGTCCGATATTTCATTTTCTTCATCTGGTGGTGCCCTGTTACAAAATGATCGGTATTATTCGGTCTTATAACATTGCGATCTTAAACTTTATATAATAGTAAATTGGAATTGAACACGTTTAATTGCATGCCATGATACACTTCAAGATAGGGAAATAAATTTATTTACCCGTTTGCTCTCCGAAAATTATGAATAATGAATGCAGCTATCACGATTTTCGTCACTCTTTCGGGTGTATAGTACAACTTTCTGGCACGATTTACACCAAACCATTTTTTGGTGACCATTCCAAATGTTCGTTCAACCATAGACCGAGTACTAGTATGCTCAGAAGTGTATCGTGCATTTGGAGTATCAGGTTGAGCATTTAATATTGGAGTTAACATGATTGGAGATGGTCTGTAACCACTCTCTCCTATGGGAATAATGTTCTTGCTATAATAATCAATTTTTGTATCGATATATTGCTATTAAATGTTATTAAATGGCATACCCAGTAAATAATAGTTCCTTTCTATGTTTGGATGCTCCATCAGAAACTGGAGGTAATCTTTTATTAAACTATTGTTCCAAATAAATTGGTCGGTGTTACTACCGGGGCCGACACAAACGCTCATTACATAAAAATTTGCATCAACGATCTAAAATGTACGATTTGAAAGTTTATCATTCAACTTAAATTAATAATTTAGTTAGACTGCTATATACATGCGTTGCTTGAAGTATATTATCAAGCATTTATCGGAAATATAAAGTTTTACATACGACTTGAACATTAACAGCATGCCCAACTCGGTGATGAAAAAATGCGTTTCCCTGTAGATGAGGTCGTATTATGGTGACCAAGAAGCAATCAATTAATCCGATCACACCAGGAATCCGGATAAATCGCAAAAATCTTATGAGTAAAATGTCATTTAATAACTTTAATTACTGATATAAGACTGCGAGACAATCAAAAATTAGTATGTAAATTCAACATTCATGTTCTGTTTGAACTGTTTGAAAATGATAATATATATATATATATATTTGAAGTAAGTCTTACTGCTGTGACACCATTTCTCTCTCTACTCTCGTCAATGGAAATCCTACTCGTCAATGGAAATCGCAAAAATCTCGATTCCAAGGCAAGAATCGCATTCACCACCCGATCTATGCAGCGGCTCATCGATGCTTGGCTCATTGCATGACTAAATTCCGCTGCAGCTCCTTTTTAAAATGCTCCTTTAGCCAAGAATCGTAAGGTTCCCAGAATTTGGAAATGGCTAGGGATTCCTGAGTTTTGGTCAGGCTCGACTTCATGAGCAATCAAACCGACGAAGTCCAATGCCAAAAGTCGAGACAACGTTTCGAAATTGATATATGACAATGTAAAGCATATGAAGATAGGAGTGCGATTGATATTTTGATCATCCCATAACATTGAAGAATATAATGATAATAATAACCTGTATCATTTTCGAAACGTTTCTTCGTGCATTTGCCACGGATTAGAGTTATCTCGTAACATCCGCATCAATGTTTTTTCGTTTCTTCTTTCATCTTCACCGTCGTCATTATCGATTAGTAATCGATTTACTCTCAGAGCAGCACACATTTTTTACAAAATATAAATCAATTGTGTACAGTGGAATGTTAAAGTACACTCGTTAACTTTGCAGTGATCTACTGTTCACCGATGAATATGAACTACTGACTGAGAAATTCGTTCATAGAGGTGCTTATTTCTACTACCGAAACAATGTCAAATACGTCCTCAGACGATCATACTGGAAAAGTTCCATTGGAAATTTGAAATTAGATGTGGTCTGTGTTTATGTTAGAAGTCGTTTATCCGTTGATTTATTCGTACGTAATATTTCTATCGTAATAAATCAACCCATTAACAATAGTTGGTTGAAACAATTATTAAACTTTTTCTTTTAAGGATATGAGGCTGGCAATCGATTGTACGTAAAACATTAGGACAGTCTCAGTGGAAATTAAATTTAACGTAAGGAAATTAATGTATAAACTCAAGTACAAAAATTCATCAACGAAAGATTCGTGCGCGTGTGTGAAAATGTCTAACGCGCACGAACGTTGAATCTGTGAATAAGAGCCCGGGCAGGACACAGGCCGCGCGCACGTAACTACTTCAGCCGTGCCGGAGCTCGGCCTTGTCTCTACTGCTGAATGCGTTCGACCGACAGAGGTAATGAATATTGGGAGCGAAAGAAGTTTGAGGTCCAAGCCAAGAATCTATAAACTGCTCATTCGCTCGCTCACAGCGTCTCCGAAAATCCCCGATCGCAACTTAACCGACCAAAGACAGAGAAAGATGCTCGGAGATACTTTCCCACAGCTCCGCGTGTATATTATCTAATAGCTTCGTCCATCAACGTGCGTCGATCACACGTACCATCGTGAAAAAAACTTTGTTTGAGAATATGCCAAAGCGATTATAGACGCGAGAATTATGTGCACGGAATGCACACGTAAACCACACTAAAACCTCGCGTATTCGACGCTTATTTTCGACTCTATAGGACCGATATCTATATAATGTGGAATACATTATCGATCTCGTTTTTTCTTAAGGCTGGCATTTTTTTACGTTAATATAGACCTTCTAAGAATTAGACTTTCTCGTTATATTCGAGTAATTTGGTAGCAGACAGGAGAAAATGCACTACATCGGGTCGCGCCGTGTTCTTTCATGCGCTCAAGCATCAGTTTTGGCTCGGCGCGGCACATTTCCTTATGTTTGCTACTCAATTACTTGAATATAACGAAAAAGTTTCATTCGGATCAAAAGGTCTACATTAACGAAAAAAAATATCAGCTTTCGATCTAAACTATTATAATAAATAAGAATAAAATTGCTTATTGAGATATGGCCTGTTTTATGTTTTTTTATCAGCGAAACGTGATAACTTTGGAATTCTAAATGCACTTACGGAAAGCTGAGAAAAATTACATCGATAACGTATTCCACATTATTCAGATATCGATCTTATAAAGTCGAAAACAAGCGTCGAAAACGTGAGGTTTTAGCGGCCGCGCGATGGCTGTGGAGAATTGACGTGAAACACCCCATATGTGTATATGTATTCGTATTTGTGTGTGTGAATATTTGTGGACACGCGCGCGTGGGTATGTGTACGAATGAATCGGCACGAGAGAGAAATTCAAGAGGGACACAAGCCTGCAAAATCAAAGGGAACTACCGAGTAGTAACTGCAGTTTAAAGTAAAGTGAAGTGAGAACTAGTGAATTTTGATAAGACGGGATTAAACGGAATGAAGCCCTATAAACGCTCTCACGAGCGTGGACACCACAGGTGTACCGTGGTAAAAAAGCCGCTAGACTGAACAGTCATTGAATATTCGAGTACTCGATCCACCACTAAGGTACGCCACTGAACAGGCTCGCATGAGCACATGCCGTACGGGTTTGCGCCCCGCACTCATCACCCCTTCTAGGGGTTACGGGAGAGCGCCACCCCACGAGGAGCGCGCCAAGGAGAGTGTAAAGGAGAACGCCACCCCCCCCCCTCCCTGCCTGATGAGAGGAGAGCGCCAGACAGAGCGCCAAGGAAAGACCTTCCTTTCCGCGCGGGGTCCCAGAAAGGTACTCATGTTCAAAAGTGTCGGTATCGCATATCCCAGCTGCCCCCACCTAATAATGTCCCGACCGATTTTATCCCTTCCTGGGGACAAACATTGATGTTAATATTTTGAACGAAAAATATCAGAATGTGAAATGTGGCTGATTGTTGTCTGAGTCTAGCAAACTCTCTCTACAAACTCCTTCATTTAAAACGTACAATTAGCTGATTTGATGATTCATTCTCATATCTTGAAGTAAGCTGCCTATTTTGATCAAGTTCGTTCGTTCCAGAGCATTTTTCCATCGAAACCTCTCGAATTGAATCATGGTCAGATTGAAGAGATCCCAATGAAGATGAACTTCAACCGTGCTTGGCTTATATTTTCCATGAATAAATCGTTCAATCTTCCGTTAGCTACTATTTAAGTTAGACACATTGCCTGATTGAGTAGTAGTTTGATGTTCCATACTCGCGAAGTTTTATCGTGGTCTAGAAATCTCTACTCACGTTTCCAGTCACTTTGTTCACACTTGCCATTTAACTTGTCATTAACTAACCTTTCAAATTTTCGTTCATTCCACATTCATTCTCTCATAAACTAGTTTTAGTCGAACTTTTTGTCATAGGACTTTTTCGGACACATTTCGGACTATATAGTATACTCCACTCTCAAAAGATTTCACCGGGAATCAAAAGCCCATGATAATGTACGGGATCCTTTATCTCAAGAATCAGCTTGCTCCTGTTTTTTATAGTCAATTTTCTTTTGTTCTCTCTAATGATTTGGTACAAATGAAAATGAAGTTTCTACTGGTTCAATAACTAACACTCGATCTCATTTTCTCCATCGGAAATAAAATTTTGATTTTAATTCCTGATTAAATCTGGAACAGAGGCTCCGGAAGATATTTTGAAAGATTCGTCCTGCCAAATTATTTAGTTCATCTTTTTATTATTGGTCAAAATTTTCGTAGTAAACTTCAGCAGTGTTATTGTTGGTCAAATTTCTTCAATTCTTAAATCAATATATATCTTTCAGGTATGTAATTGGTTTATAAACGCTAGAAGAAGAATATTACCAGAAATGATCAAGAAAGAAGGAAACGATCCACAAAAGTTCACTTTGGCTCGACGAAATAAAAAAATTCCTGGCAAGATTCAACGAGAAATTCCAATTTCGAAATATGGAAAGGCCTGGAATTCCTTGTACAATGATGATGTATCTTCTGTTACTCATAATACAAGCAATAGCATGTGCTCAACACCTGAAGAACGGTAAGCAATAATAGTCTATATTCTACCTTTTGAGGTATGCAAGATTTACATAATTCAATATTTTCCAAGTTTCTTGTGTTTATTGCTGCTCTAAACTGTATTCGCGATTCATTTGGATAGAAATTATCTGTGATCTCTCCTACAATTTTGTTTCTTGGATTTTCAAAATTCAAATTAGAGCCTCTAAGATTGCCTACCGAAATTTTGAAAAGATACTGGATTTTATTGAAAATTGGTATGCATGGGTTTGTAAGGTCGCTCATAACGGATCCGGCCTCAGATTTTCAAAATTCAAATTAGAGCCTCCAAGATTACCAGCCGAAAATTTGAAAAAAGACTGGATTTTAATCGAAATTGTTATGCATGGGTTTTTAAGGACGCTGATTACACATCAAGCCTCAGATTGAAATGAGCCTAAACCTCCCACATCGTCGACCGTAACAAGGAAACATCCATTTTGAAGGTTACATAAAATAGCCATTTTATATTCAACTTTATAGAAAAAACCGTTGTAAATGTTATTTTATTTCTTCTAGTTATTTCGCGTTTGGAGTTGATGTGCATATGTATATGTATGTGTGTGTATATTCCCAAATATAATCTACATCTACATCTACTCTACATTATAATAAGATGGATCCGTATATTTTTCTGAACCACCTATATTGCTTTCGGAAACAATGATATGACAGTTCAAAGGTAGTTTTAGTATAACGGCTTGAAAGGTGAGATCGACGACTATATTTCCATAAAAAAATTTTGGAATAATCATAATTGTGGTGGGCGTATGGAGAATTAAAAAAATTTTTACCTCTGTCCGGGTGGAACCCTCCTTTGAAATCGTACAAAGGGTTTATTAGGGAAAATTTGTTCGAGTAGATCGATAGAGAAGTCGGGATGCCTTCATAATCCGAGTCGAAAAATTTTGAAATATTGATGTGAGGGCGTATTCTTTATAAATGAAAATGTTGTGGCGCCAAATAAAGTTCCGTAAATTTGCTAAGTGATAATTATGTTGTTCAAATTGTTGTTGAAAAAAGTTATGTAGAATGAGGAGTCGGTGTACGAGTCATGAATTCCAACATGGAACAGTATGATTCATCGGAATATCTATATTTTATAATATAAAGTTACTCCTCCTGGAAATTTCATATAAAGAAAATACAATACGGTAGATTTTTCTGATCCACCTTTATTGTTCTCGGAAACAACGATATGACAGTTTAGAGGTTCTTTTAGTATGACGTTTCGAAAGGTGAGATCAACGACTACATTTTCGTAAAGAAAAATTCTTGAAAAATCATAATTGTGGTGGGCGTATGGAGAATTAAAAAAATTTTCTACCCATGTCCGGGTGGAACCCCCTTTTAACCCATTAGCGCCCAAACGGCCGCTCGACGGCCGTTTTTTTGAGCGATAGATTTTATATGGTTATAATGGTTCAAAAAATTTGGGAAGAACATTTTCTTGTGCAAAATTTTGTCAGCTTTCCGATTCCGTTAATTTTGTCCCGATTAAATGAACACCCTCATTGTTATAAACAATTGATTGCAAAAAAACACAAAATTTCGAGTCAAAATTTTTTTTGTGCCAACCGTAAAACATGGAAACCGGTCGCAACGAACTCCGGGAAGTGAATTTCGAGCGTCCATGGACCTTAAACTAAAAGTTGGCATAGTTGTGATTGTTCAAATTTATTGTTGGAAGACCCAAAATGGCGGCCGACCGAAAAAATTGTAGCTTTCAACTTGGAATTGTTTTTCTCGAAAACTATGGATCAAATCAAAAAAATTCTTCGGAACAAAAAAGTTTTAGAATCACCTGAAGAACACTCTTGAATTTTTTCAGAATTTTTTGATGAAATTTTTCAAAATTTTGATTCTTCAAATTCTCAAAAAAACGCAAATTGCTTAAAAACTTCTGAAAAAAATTTGAGAATGTTCTTCGAGTAATTTTAAGACTTTTTGTTCATATAATTTTTTTTATTTGATCTTTAGTTTTTGAGAAAAAAAATAATGAAATAATTTTTTAGAAATTTTTCTGTGCGTTTCTTATCCGGCAAATCGAAAAATTCATAGGAACAAAAAAGTTTTAAAATTACTCAAAAAACATTCTCAAATTTTTTCGAAAGTTTTTAAGCAATTTGCGTTTTTTTGAATATTTGAAAAATCAAAATTTTGAAAAATTTCATCAAAAAAATCTGAAAAAATTCAAGAGTGTTCTTCAGGTGATTCTAAGATATTTTTGTTCCTAAGAATTTTTCGATTTTACCCATAGTTTTCGAGAAAAACAATTCCAAGTTGAAAGCTACAATTTTTTTTCGGTCGGCCGCCATTTTGGGTCTTCCAAAAATAAATTTGAACAATTACAACTCTGCCAACTTTCAGTTTAAGGTCCATGGACGCTCGAAATTTACTTCCCGGGGTTCGTTGCGACCGGTTTCTACGTTTTACGGTTGACACAAAACAAAATTTTGACTCGAAATTTTGTGTTTTTTTGCGATTAATTGTTTGTAACAATGAGGGCGTTCATTCAATTCAGATGAATGTAACGGAATCGGAAAGCTGACAAAATTTTGCACAAGAAAATGTTCTTCCCGAATTTTTTGAACCATTATAACCAAATGAAATCTATCGCTCAAAAAAACGGCCTTCGAGCGGCCGTTTGGGCGCTAATGGGTTAAAAACTGTGATGTATTCGGGATAGAGAGAACGAACAGCAGCACTTCAATATATATATATATATATATATATATATATATATATATATATATATATATATAAGATTTATTATGAATTCAGGATATAATGTGTTGATGGGATACAAGTAGGAACAGCCGAGCCTTATCGAACACTTATCAACGCTTGCTACGTAAATAAACAAGGAATTTTGCTGAAAATTCAACTCGGTACACACCTTGACATGAATGACACGTGTGCAAAATTTCAGAAAGATCGGACTATAGGTTCGGAAAAAATCAAGTGACATAATGAGCGTCATTTCTTTAAAGCCGGGTGAGGAGCTAGGCTTCAAAGATAAGCGTAAAGTCACCGTAACGCGAGCGTTATTGGACTTTCCGCCGTCGTTGTACATTAACGCTCGCGTAAACTGTTAACTTCGAGCGCAAAACCGCTTTTTCGCACGCACTGCGGGCGCTAAAGTCGATTTTACGCTCGTGCTAAGTTACAGAATCGGGCCCCTGGCTCGATAGCCCGCGGATTAGCGTTACTCGCTGTTTACGCGTCTTCCCTATTTCTGTTATTATCTGCTATTTTGCATATACTACAAAAACGTACAAAAGGTTGATTTTCCGAAAGTTTGTTACAGCAAATCGATAGAGAAGCCGGGACGCCTTCATAATCCGAGTTGAAAAATTTCGAATTATTGATGCGGGGGCGTATTCTTCGTGAATGAAAATGTTGTGGCACCAAATAGAGTTTCGTAAATTTGCTAAGTGATAATCATGTTTTACTTTATTGTTGAAAAAGGTTATGTGGAACGCGGGGTGGGGGTACGGGTCATAATTTCCAACATAAAACAATATCATTCATCGGAATATCATATCCATATGATATTATATCGGTACTGATCTTTTAGGGATTAGTAGTGGGTTATTGCTTATAACATAAAAAGATATTAAATATATAAATGTAATCAATTATAATCTTCATTTGCTTTTGTTCAATGGTTTTCAATGAGAGATCATCTTGTGGTGTTATTGAACACAAAAATGCGTTTCACTCAAATATATATGTTTGTATTCTTTATCTTGGACTAGTTGAAACAATTTTAAAAAATTGATGCGCGGGTATTAGAAATGTAAACTACAGCTTGTGTTTTTTTTTCTTAGCCGATAAACCATCGGAAAAAACCATGAAATAGTTGTATGATGCAAATTTGGTACAGACTGATCGATGGGTCTTTGTGAGGGCTTTCATATTTCTTTGGTTGAAACTTCGAAAAAAACGATGCGTAGGCGTGAAATGTGGAAAACCCTCATTTCCAGAAAGATATACAAGATGTATCGTTGAAAAAATCAATCTGTGTCATCATGAAAATTCTAATCAGATGGATAGATAGAACTGTTTGAGCGCTTCCATTTTTCATCGTGAAAAACTGGGATATGTTGAAGTGTGGGTGTAAAATTAATTTAATTCCATCTAGATTTGACCCGGATTCCAACTGGATTTGTGGAAATCGAAAGTAGATTTTGGAAAGTCCAGGTGGATTTTGGAATTGAGCGAGCCAGACTCCAGGACAAAAACTAGGTAGATTTTGGAAGAATCTAGATGGATTTCGGGAATCAACAGACCAGACTCCCGATCAGAAGCTAGGTGGATTTTGGAGAAATCTTGATGAATTCTTCTTAAATCCAACTGGACTTATCCTGAGACGGGGATTGTTGAATCTCGAAATTAACCTGGATTCTCTCAAAATCCAGCTGAATTTTTTCAGTAGTTTTCGGTCCACAATTTAGGTGGAAATCCAATTCGTTATTTTCGACAGATCATGCTCTTGCTCATAACGGGAACCGAAAAAGATATCGTCTATATGAGCGAATACGAAGTCTAGATCCGAGAAAGTAAGGTTGGGAATGTCTCTGACACTTTTTTAGACCAAATGTCATTACGAGGTATTTGAATAGACCAAAAGATATTATAATGGCGGTTTCTCCACGTTCTTCAGCGTGACAAAAATTTGATGGAAGGCTTTGAATAAATCGAGTACAGTGGAAATCTTTTCCCGTTTACAAGCGTTGCGAAATTACAAACTCTGGGGATTAGATAACAATCTGGGGTGGTGATTACGTTAAGAGCTCTGTAGTCACCACAGATTCTTCCAGATCCTTCTTCAAGTCATGTGAATAAGCCCAAGAACTGCTAAAGTGATGCCAAATTTCAAGACCAGCATAGTTTCTGAACCGAGTTTTAGAGATAGATTCCGAAATTACACTCCATCCGCGACAATTTTCCTCATCTTGAGCTTCACGTGTATCAAATCAGGTTTCGAGATTAAATTCCCAGAAATCTCGTTGAGTGGTTTTGTTTCAGAAAGAGATAGAAAACTCATGGACGGTGAAACAGAGAGATTTTCCAAAAGCATGTCCTTATTCGGGAAATTCACAGTAGTTGTTTCGCCACGCGGGAAAATGATGTTAATTAGACTGTACAGGAAGGGATGATTAAACTATTATTTAATGTAACTGAGCTGTGAGTGAACTACTAATTTGCGAAAGGGTAGTTTTCCAGTTCTGTTTCGCTACATCTAATGCCTTCATGATCGCAGTTTGTACTGCTTCGTGTGTGGGGATGTCAACTCAAGGAGTATATAATTCAGTTCACCAGTCATCGTCTTGTACGTAGTTAATTTGCATTGAATCCTCGTTGCGATGTTCTCTGCCGTGCTCTGTTATTTTAACTTTAGAGACAACCTCTTCCTGATGGCCTATGTTGACTAAGTTGTACATAGCACCTAAACGCGTTTGAGTAAGAAGGGCTCCTGACAGAAGTGCGTGGAATTCTCTTACTGAATGTTATGAATTGGGGGGTGTAGTCATACAGATATATATATTATATATATATAATATATATATATATATATATATATATATATATATATCTGTATGACTACACCCCCATATATATATATATATATATATATATATATATATATATATAGGCAATTCTCTGCTAATATGAATCAATCCACTTAAAAGTATAATCACTAGATGCGCAATTTGATAAAGAAGTAAAATATACACAGTTTGCCTGTCCGGAAATGAGTTTAGAGCTTCCAAAGTGGCTTTGAAAGTTTAAAAGTTTATGTTAAGTAACCTAACCTGTGTCATACTTGGGTCATACAAGTCTCCAGTATAGGCAAGTATAACGGTCACAAAGTGGTTTATAAAGTCATTCAGGGACAGGCAAACTATATATATTTGAGTTTGTTATCAAATTGCGCATCTGGTGATCATACTTTTAAGTGGATTGATTCATATTAGCTAATTTCATGAGTGAATAACTTGGAGTTGGAATTTGAGCCCACCCGGCAATAGCTGCTTGGACCTTAGCTATGCAGCTTGAACAATATGAGTGGATTTCATGAGTCCAATATTCATGAATATTATCGAAAGAAGCAAGCTTCTTGTAATTTTTAGCACAATAGAGACAATGTAATGACCATCAATACATGTAACTACTGAAAGTTAGGTGGCGTCAAGTATTAGTAATGCTTGATCTATATAAATATGATATTGATAACTCAGGATACGTATTAGCATAATAGAATGTGAGTTTTTACAGTAGATAATTGTAATAATACCACAGATAAGTGTTTGCAAAATTTGGAAGTGTTGAAGGTACAAGGCTCCCCTTGAATAGTTATTTTAGCCTATTTTTACCCCTATTCAAGTTAATATATTAATTTTTTTGGAGCTTCCACAGCCCAGGCCCATTTTTTCACTATATAGGCTGTATGTGATATGACATGGGACAACTTTTAGTACTCATGTGGTGGGTCTCTTGACGAGTGATTTCCCAGGGTTAAAAAATAGAGGTTCCAATTGGTAATGTGGAGTACTTAATGTGCTCCAATGACCTTGGAAATCTTTGACCTCCATCTGTACTATAATAAATTTTTTTTGGTTTGTATTCTCTCTTCATATAATTTATGATTATTTCTTGGTATACATGAACTGCAATTGAGTCAAGAGATAAATTATCCGAAATAAAAGCTTATGTTGGAGTTCATTATTTCTCTGAAAGTAGATATTTACTGTGAAAATTGTTGCCTGGTTATTATTCCAGTGGAAAGATTGAGCTGAATTCTGTACAACAAAAGCATGATTTTCAGCAAAATAAAAAAAAAACTAAGAATTTTCCTTCTAACAATTCGTTTTTCAAATCATGAATGAATACAGACTGTATCATTAATTTGTCACTCAGCAAATCCAGATATTCATATGTGTCGACAGATTGTGTGACAATTGAGCAACGATCAGTTTACATCCACGTTTCAAATTTCACATTGTAAATATTATTATCATCAAAACTTTGGAGTAAGATCTCTCTAAACACAGCTGTATTAGGACAATCCAAACAGTCCTCTAAGAAACACGTGTCTAATGGTTTAGCACATACAATTGCATTAATGCAGTCATGATAATTTTTTAGTGGTAAGCGTGTGTTCCATGTCGAGTGTTCTAATTCTACACCACTCAACATAAGTTTCACATTTTCATGATGAACGCATACACAAACGTTATGCGTTCCACCACTACCTGTTAGAATACAATGGGGAAGTTTGAGCTGTGTGAATTTACTGTACCCTGTTATGACATTCTCATACTCTTTCTTGAACTGAGCATAGAGCTCTAATAAGCTACAGAGCAATAATCGCTTCTGTACATGAACTCGATCATCATTACGATTTTTGACCGATAAGAAATCTTTCATCCCAGGCATCAGTCTACTATTATCATCGCGTTCATAGAAACTTTTAACTAAAGATACTGTTTCATCAGGTAATACTTCGCCTTTCTTTTCAATAAGTGATGTTAGAATACCATTCTCAGCCATTAGTCTTTGAACTTTTCTCACTTTCCATTTTGAGCAAGAAAACTCTTTGGAGCTGATCACGACTCCAATATTTTGGTGTAAGAGTTAGCAATAAAATTCTTTCCTGTTTGTTCTGGGTCTCTCGGAATTTTCCTTCTATTTGCTCGAGGACAATTACACCTGCTCTATGATACTCATCAGCGCAGTTTTCTCGACATGGTTTATATTTCTTACTGACTGGAGAGAACGGATCATTTGTACTATTTTTCTTCTTTAAAGATGAGGATAATTCGTACCTACATTTCAAACAAATTTTTGCATCTGCAGGTATTGATGGATATGCTTCTGCAAATGATTGAGGAAACTTTGTAGGAAGTATTTTGTACAGTATGATTTGGTTGCTGAGAAAGATTGATACATTTCAGAAATTGAACTCCAATCATCTTGTTTTAATATTGAAACGTCAAACGTTCAATAAGGACAGATCGATATGTAGAGAATACTATAGTTTTGGACAATCTCTTATTGAATCTCCATATATTGTTAAGCAGAATCGGGTAAGCATTTTTTCAGTCATAAAGATATGAATACGGCGTTCGTGAAGGATGACTTCATAACTTTTACCAGACGAATTCAATAGCGGGCATAGAAAAAAATGGTATCCCTTTGGCGGACACATTGAGAGATAGTCCTTCATGCAACGGACAGAAACTAGTATGGATATTGAATCGAGCGCGTGGAGTCAGCGCGGCGCGGCACGGCACGGCGCGGCACGGCACGGCGCGGCCCGGCCCGACGCGGCGCATTTTCTCATGTTCGCTACTCAATTACTCGAATACAAAAAAAAAGGTTATTTTTTTAAGGGCTATATCAACGTGAACAAACCTCAGCTTTCGATCTAGACTACTTGAAGAGATTAAAAAAAATAGGTTTTTGAGATATGGTCAATCAACCAATCTCTCTCTCTCTCTCTCATTTCTTTTTGTACTATTGCAGCGTCTTATTCCGTAAGTAGTGACTATGGAGCAGTCACTATGGCATAAATAAATTATTAGATTGTGGGTACACTGCACCTTTCAATTATTGACTTATGTATAATTGGACGCATGCGTGGAAGTGGAATTTTGTGGGAGAAAATGACAATTCGTAGGCTAGATTGACTGTTCTTTATTGAATACAAAAATGAATGTGGTGATCAAGAGAAAAATGGCGTGGCAAAAGCCATAAATATCTTGTGCTCCTGTTGGGGCCCACGTGGCATAAACTGCCCTTGAATGAGAAGAGGACGGTGGACGGCAACCGCAACCCTCTCCTTTCCTCCCATGTACGGCGTGACGTGTCGAAAACGTTCAACACGCACTGATGCTGCGATGACCTGTAACAGCGATTTACACGAGGATTTCTCCTCGAAATTAAAATGATGCTAATAATAACTAGTTAATTTACGCGCGACGACTTTGGTCAAAATTGCACGGGTTTCCAGCTACGGCGAATGAATAAGTTATTTCCTACTGCGAAGACTCCATGTCCCCTGAATTTTTTCCGAATTTTTGGATCCTATGTCCCATCCTGCCAGAGGCTCAAAGTTGCGAAGTTAGCAATATCAGACATTTCATGAGGACCTTTGACCTCAATTTTGAGCTATTTAGAGGTATTTTAGAGCAAAAAATCAAGAGAACTTTTTTTCTGGAAAAATGCCAAATTTTTAAAAAAAATTAGTTTCAGGGTTATTGATGAACATATAGCTATCACCTAACTCATTTCCAGGCTTAAAATAGAGCAAAAAGTGGTTTCGATCACCCGGACCATAATGTTATACATACCAAAAGAAAGCTTACTTTATTACCAAAATATCCTGACTAGTCCCAGAGTGCTGCATTTGATCCCTTTCTTTGTAATCAACCAATAGATTATGAGAATTAATGAAAATATTCTAAAAATGGGTGACCGCATACGCCAGTTATATGTGAACTAAATTTATTAAAAAACACACGGTTCACGACTTCCCACTCTGGGCTTGGATAATAAAGTAATAACAACTTTTATCCAAGTACAAGTGACACGAAACAATCAAATTCTGTGAGAAAACCAGAGTAACATGCATACATATAAGTGTACTTTATCAACGTATGGCTCCTGGCTGAGCTTAGTTTCTCTTCTCTTTCTATCTCTATTTATTCTGATCCCAAGAAATTTTTTCGGTTCTTCCAGATCTGTTATCTTGGAATGAGATTGCAACCTTGTCTTGATTTCAAGCAATTTGCTTGAATGCAGTTACTTGCCATAATTATATTATCGACATATAATAATAAAGCAAGAAATTTCCTCCATCCTTCCATATAAATATACAAGGTTCATTTTCATGATTTTTCAAGCCTAGTGATAAGGCTACTTCCGTAAACTTTTTGTTCCACCTTTTGGGGCTGACCTTCAATCCAAACAAAGCCTTCAATAGTTGACATACCTTGTTCAATTTTTCCTGTTTTGAATGCATTTTTGCTTCTGGAATTTCCATGAATACTTCCGTTTCCAACGTACCGTTTAGGAATGCCGTCTTGACATCCAGTTAAACTACTTCTAGATCAAACTTGTTTATTATGGCAAACAATGCTCAAACTAGTGGGAGTCTCGAGACTGGTGCTTTTATCCTTAAAACTCCGAATCACCAGTCTTGCCTTGAACTTCGTGTTTCCATCCATAACTACCTTTCTTTTGAACACCCACCTCGAGTCTATTATGTTAGGCTTCTTACCGTTTTCCTTCAGAAACGGTCTGATTACTAATTTCCAGTCCTAATGTTCTCCCATTGATCTCAATTCTTCATCAACAGCTTTCTGTCACACCTTGTGGTCTTCTGATTGCATAGCCTCCATATAGGATATTGGATCCTTGTTGATGTGAGCCAGTAACGAATAGTAGATCTCGTCTTTGTAGTTTTCCACCTTTTCTTACATTTTTGCCTTGAACGTGAAGGCCACCAATACTCTTGATATTTCGTCTACTATTTCTTCAGAGTTCTCTGCACTCTGTTTTTCATCGACGTCAAGTTTTGCTCTTTTACTTTCGTCTTTCCTTGGTCTACTTCTCTTGCGTTTGAACGTTTTTGAATTTTCCTTCACCATTTCGTGTTCATCTTCTTTGAATTCAAAGACACAGTCCTTCTGGTTGATTTGTATTGGTTCAATAGGCCAATCTTTGATTTCATTTTTCTTATAAATGTCTGTGTATACTACCTTTTCGTTGAATTTTACATCTCTGCTTTCAGGAAATTCACCGCCCTATGGCTCCAAGAACTGGTAGCCAGTTTTCGAATATCCCACCAAAACTACTTTCTTTGCTTAAGGACCGAACTTTGGTCCTACGTTTCTTTGAATAGTTATATATCCAATACATCCGAATCTTCTTTCTTTTCGAAATTATTTTGGTTCATTTACTTCCGTTCTTCCATAATTTTCTACCGTTTATCTATACTTTCTTCCATAGCTATGTATCCGTTTACTTATTACGTTACTGTACATCCGTAGTTGACGTCAACCCCTCCTTTGTACCATTGTTTATTAATTTTCAATTTAAAATTCAAATTCAGTTCTTCCAAACACATTTCAATTAAATTTCAATTTCAACATATGTTTTGCCAGACTCAGTTACATATTCAAACTCCGTATTCTTAATTGAGACAACAATTTTTTAAACCATACATAGAGCGACATTTTTTTGGATGGAAAAAATATTTTTCTATGAAATTCAGCAATTTTAAAGACTTTTTCGTTTCTATACATTTTTTGAAAGCGTGCTTAGTTTTCTCGGACAAAATTCATAAAAACGGAAAAATCGCAACGTTCCGATTTTTCAATTGACGCTCGAACTCATGTGGCAGTCGGGAGTAGGGATATTTAAATCTCAAAATTGAAAGTTCAAAACTCAAAAATTTCAACATACTATCGTATTTGTCTCATTGTGGCGCACATGTTTTATATTGACAGTTTCTGTGTCTCGATTATTCTTTTCGAAATAAATAACAGTTTTTGATATTTTCGTCTAGCTAAATATAATTATTTTTTGGACTTAACTCGTCGGTACTCAGCCGGAAAAACATGGAATGAGTTCAAATGTACATGTAAAACATGTCCGTATTATAATATTAAAAAACTTTATAAAGAAAGATATAGTATTAACGGTAAAAAATGTTTAACACTCTTGACCAAATTGATGTAAGCAACAATATCAAGAATGATGTTGGAGTAACGATCACTCATTCCCTAATTAACAAAATGAAAAAAGTTTGTCACATCTCATCTCAAGACAGAGAATTTTCAAAAAAAAATTTCAGAAACTAAGAACTTCCTTAAACACAATAGTAACATTTTTTTCACTCGTGAACTTGGCAGTGCGTATGTGCAGTAACTACAGTCGCATCAACTAAATATGTGGTGGATTTTGTGATTTTTCCTCTTCCACTTCAAAGATCGACCATTTATACAACATGTAAAACATGTGCGCTTGAATGAGATACATACGATGGTCTCCATAAATTTTTGATTTTCGAATTTTCCATTTTAAGTTAAAAAATTTCTCTTCTCATTGTCACATCTGAGTCCAAGCGTAGCGCGAGTTATTCGATCCGGACCCTCAATTAGAAAAATAAACGGCAGAAATAAGTTTTGCCGATATTTTGACGTACGTATTGTGAATTAAAAATCTTAATCTTCGAAACCCTGTGTTGCGAATCAAGATCACTTGGAGGGAAATATGTCTAATTGTCGTTTGAACAATGCCATTTTTTCTTACCGCCCCATCATGCCACATAAACTGTGAGAATCAACTCACGACTACATATGGGGCGTTTCACGTCAACTCTCCAGAGCCTGCGCGCGGTCGCTAAATCCTCGCGTTTTTGACGCTTGTTTTCGACTCTATTAGACGAATGTCTAAATGATGTCGGATATGATATCGATGTAGTTTTTTGTCAGCTTTCCGATAGTGAATTTAGTTTTCCAGAATTTTCACGTTTTCCCAGAAAAAAAACATAAAACATGCCATATCTCAAAACCCTGATTTTTTAGATTTTTTTTAATAGTCTAGATCGAAAGCTGACCTTCTTTTACATTGATATAGCCTCTAAAAAATAGGACTATTTCGTTATTCTCGAAGAAATGAGTAGTGAACATGAGAGGTTGCGCCGCGCCACGCTGCTTCCACGCGCTCGGGCTCGAGTCTTCTGTACACGTAAGTGCCGAATTCTTAGTGTGCTTTGATTTCGCTGAAAATTATGCCTTTGTTGTGCAAAATTCAGCTCAATCATTCCACTGGAATAACAATCAAGCGAAGATCTTCACAGTCGTTATTTACTTCCGAAGAAATGAAGGACTTCAGCACAAGAGCATGGCCATTATCTCAAATAATTTAGCTCACGATACAGTTGCAGTCCATGTGTACCAAGGAATGATCGTAAGATATTTGAAAAAAGAGTTCAAACCTCAGAAAATTCATTATAGTACCGATGGAGCAGGTCAGCATTTCAAAATCAGAAAAGTTTTTCTAATCTTGTTTATCATCAAAAAGATTTTGGCATTCCCGTGGAATGGCATTTCTGTGCTACAGCGCATGGAAAGGGGGCATGCGATGGAATTGGAGCTAATGTAAAACGAGGTGCTAAATTAGCGAGTTTACAGCGCTCTGCAAACAATCACACCTTAACCGCAGAAGGTTCATATGAATGGGCAAAATATTATTGCAAGGAAACTGTTGTGTTTTTCAGTGCACAAGAAGAATACGAGAAAGCGAAGTTGGAATTGAAAGTGAGATTTGATAATTCTTTTTCTATACCGGACACTCTGCAGTTCCATGCATTCATACCAACTTGCGATGAGAGGCTGATTGTCAAAAGCATTCCGTCAGCTTCGGAGTATGCAATTTTTCGGAAGTTGAAAAAAAATAAAAAAAAAATGCCCAGATAAAACACAATATTTCAAAGTTTGAATAACAAAGCGAAAACGTTACTCAAAGAAAGTGAAATGAAATACTTACGAATCGAACAAGTAATGTACGTGAGACTTCATTCAATATATAGGAACAAGTATGGATATCGAATGTACTCTGAATTCGGCACTCACGTGTCCAGAAGACTCGAGCCCGAGCGCGTGGAAGCAGCGTGGTGCGGCATGATGCAACCTCTCATGTTCACTACTCAATTCCTCGAGAATAACGAAATAGTCCTATTTTTTTAGAGGCTATATCAATGTAAAAAAAGGTCAGCTTTCGATCTAGACTTTTAAGAAAAATCTAAAAAAACAGGGTTTTGAGATATGGCATGTTTTATGTTTTTTTTTCTGGGAAAACGTGAAAATTTTGGAAAACTAAATTCACTATCAGAAAGCTGACAAAAAACTACATTGATATCATATCCGACATCATTTAGATATTGGTCGAAAACAAGCGTCGAAAACAAGAGGTTTTAGCGTCCGCGCGCAGGTTCTGGAGAGTTGACGTGAAACGCCCCATATGTTATTAGGTATCGGAAAAGATATTCCTACTGACGGATAGATACTGGAATATAAAAATTTAACTCTTTTTGTTTATAACAATTCTTCAAAAAATGCATGAAAATTTGAATTTTCGAATTGGAAAAGGTTATTTTTCAAGGATCAATCAATTTTCAAATCATTTTACTCCTGTGAATTTTTCAAAAACATGCATAATTTTTCCGGAAAAAATTCATACAGTCGGAAAAATTGCAATTTTCCGATTTCCCAATAGGAAAAATAGACGCGAAAAATAATTTTTACTGAATTGCTATTGGAATATATGACACGATGGGTTTGAATAAAAAGTTAAATCTTTTGTTTTGTCACGTGGCTAGCCTCGCGATTATTAGAAATCGCATTGCGTGGGGCCACGCCACGGATATTGGAACGTTCTAGGAGGACGGTGTTGTAATCTTGACGCATGGAGCGTAACTCGAGACGGTGGGAGGCGACTGACCGCTTCCCACCGAGCGCGCAATTAAGGGGTTGCGATTGCACCCCTACGATACTCGAATCACGCGGAGACACACGGTAGAGACCAGCGCTCATATTGTGCAAGAGTATTGGCATAATTACGCGTTCTCTCAGTGAATTGAACAAGGAGTGAAGACACATACAACCCAATCATATTTATTTGAGTACTCAGTTATTGATAACCTGATTCGACACGTAACAGAACTTTATCGAGTAAAACGCCTACATTCAATACCGTAGCCGAGATCTGAAACCAGCATGATAAGGATCTCGTTACGTAACAGTTTATAACTATTCTATAAATAGTTAATTTTTTTCATCTCCAGTCATAACTTCCGTACCATTCGCACATTCACAAGTACATTCTTTTCCGACTTATGCATATTTCCGAAAAATTCACGGAAGTAAAATGATTTGAATGGGCCAAATCAAAATTTTTCATGTTCGATCCCAGAGAGAATTGCCCATATATACGCGTACATCTCGAGCAAGTAATTCTCGCGACTTTAATCGATTGAACTTATTCTAAAACCTAGTTCCTTCTCACTGGGACGTGTGATTGACACACGTTGATGGACGAAACTGTTAGCCGATATACGCGCTGAGCCGTGGGAAAGCGTCCCTAGGTGTTTTCCTTTGTTTTCAGTCGGTTAGGCCGCTATATGTTTTTTTTCAGAGACGCTATGAGCGAGCGAATCATCGGATTATAAATTCTTGGCTCGGGTCTCAAACTTCTTTCGCTCCCGGTATTCATTACCTCTGCCGGTCGAACGTTAATGTCGGCCGTCATAAATACATCGGTGCGCGCGTCCACGTTCTACGTTCATAAATCCTCATTGCTAATATTATTTTACTCGCGTGGTTTGATGTCGTTAATCATTGACCAGAACACTTACGCTTGCTGTGAAATTAAATATTAAAACTTGAGCGAGTAAAGATTCAACTGGATATTCTTTATTACGATAACAAATAACCTATACGCAAAGAAGTTGCCAGGGCCGCGACGCTAAAAACCCGTGGCCGCCACGGCTTTTTGGGGTGGCGAGGCCTGGCGAGTGCAGTCGAACGGCTCAGCCGGAGTTATTGAAGCGCGATGAACGAGACTTTTAAAAACGGAAATCGCGTTATCTCAGCTGCTATTACTCAGAATCGCTTGAAATTTTTTGAGCATATGCGAGACACCCAAGCGATGCTGACAATGTAAACCTCTTTGACAGAAATTCCAATTTTTTTTCAGAGAAAAAAATTAATCGATCAAATCATTTGTTTTTCAACTTTGACGAAAAAAACTGAGCGAGAAAAGTCGAACCCCATAAAACTTCTCGGGACAAAGTTGTTTATTCATGTTCAAAGAATTCGTAAACCAAATTTCAGATCAATCGGACCAAAACTACCAAAGTTATGGTGGAAAGAAGAAAGTCTGTCGCGGCGCAAAATGGGCGATTTCGAGCATTTCCGTGTCAAAATCATATGTATGAACACATCTGGTTCTATTTATGGCCTTTACGAGAATTTTTCTCTATTCTGCGATTAATTGTCTTCCATTTGAGACCTTATTGTCTCGAATTGGACTTTTCACTGGTAAACTGCGTAATTGTGACACGGAAATGCCCACTTTGCACCGCGACAAATTTTCTTCTTTCCACAATAACTTTGGTAGTTCTGGTCCAATTGATCTGAAATTTGGTTCACGAATTCTTTGAATGTGAATGAACAACTTTGTTGCGAGAAGTTTTTTGTGGTTCGACTCTCCTCACACAGTTTTTTTCATTAAAGCTGAAAACAGATGATTTAATCAATTCATTTTTTTCCCCTAAAAAATTAGAATTTTTGTCAGAGGTATTTACATTTTCAGCATTGCTTGAGTATCCCGCATATGCTCAAAAAATTCCAAGTGATTCTGAGCAATAACAGCTGAGATAATTCGATTTCCATTTTTGGAAGTCGCGGTCACCGCGCTTCAATAACTTCGGCCACGCCGTTCGACTGCACTCGCCAGGCCTCGCCACCCCAAAAAGCCGTGGCGGCCATGGATTTTTGACGTGGCGGCCACGGGTTTTTAGCCTGACGCGGCCACGGTATATACCCGTGGCGCTGCCACTGTTCCCGGCCCTGGCAACTTCTTTGTGTGATAGGGATGTGCAAGTGTTTTGAAATCTGTAAATGAAAATTAAACTCTTCGAATTTTTATTTGAATAATAATGATATTCGTAACTTTCGCGATTTTGTGTGTGATTTAAAACTGATTGTATTCATTTTTGGATGTTGGATTTACTTTCTTTAGCAACAAGCGATTTCATATTCATAAGTATACCTATTACCCTAAATGTTTTCAGACTTTTTTATTCTTTAAATTCAGATAAGAAAGGATAAATTAAGTCTGGCTGTTATTGTATCTATTTTATCACCTAAGGATTGACAAGTCATGAGACTTCTAAATTACTACTTGAGTTGAATTCTTATCAAACATTAATTTATAAAATTAAAGATGGCGATGTTATAATTGGTATAGCTATGGGACAAATCATATATTTTTTTTCGACAAGAAATTTCGACGGTACCGTTGCAATCACTTGTACATGGTTAAACATCAATGTACACGCACTATTGCTAACGTTAACTCTGGCAATACGTGTAATGGTCAAAAGTATTTCATCTGCTCTAAACTATACAATTTTCTTTAAATAAATAAAAACTAGAACGATGTTCTAATAATCATCCGATAGCGCATAAGAGAACGATCTAGCCAGATAACCTGTATGTTCTCTCTAGATTATAATCGTGAGTAGGCAGCCGTACCTTGAGTATGTATATTTTATCGATCGTTGCTTAGCCAATGCATCACAAACATCTGATGAATAGATACATTTGAGATACTCAACCCCAATATCTTCCTCTTTTTCTATCTAATGAAAAGATAGAGTAACGTTGTATAAAGCGTCTCCTCCCTTGGAGGATTACAAACGGTCATACGATGCTTTGAGGTGACATCTAACGGAAATGCTCATAAAAGATGAAGAAAAAAAGTACCCGCATTCGACTTCTGTAATTGATGTAAAAACATTCATAAATATTCTTTGTTTTTCAGGGATCCAACCGATTCTATTTGCGACAGGCTTCGTTGCTGGAATGAACAAGAGAAAACTTGGATAACAACTTTCGGTTCAAATATACAAGATTCAGTAATTGAACAAGATGCTCATAAAAGCGACAGCAAAAGTCATTTGAGCAATAACGTATCGCCTCTTATCCAATTCAAAGAAGATAGAGATAAATTTAAATGCTTATATATCCTCGTGGAAGCTGCAATTGCAGTTGAAGAGCAAGAGAAGGAACAGAGTAAAACTTCTGTATCATAGTTAAAATATAATTCAATTCCGTAGATATCTGAGCTTGTTATATTGAATCTAATTAAAATTTGAATATCCTCACTTTCCCTTATGACCAAATATAAGCTATGATCATAACTGTTGGCTCAATTTTATGTGTACTATCATAACCGGAAATCTGGATTGACCCCATATGCTCACTCATTTTCGAAATTCTTACTCACTTATGCATTCATATCTCCAAGGTGAATGATTTGTCTTTGAAAGTTTCGAGCTATGCACAAGCTAGAATCGAGCTAATTATTTCGAATAGAGAAGTAGCACAGAAGATGTAAAATCATAAACAACGCTGAATATACATAAACATACATTTTTCAATATTATATATCAAGAGCCATTATTCCTTAATCTTCCAGAAGTATTACTTCATGAACATGATTTCAGGCTCTATTTTGACTAGTCAGGGTATTGAGATACGCTATTAAAAAAGTATCCGTACTACGGAACAGTTGCCTCAGAGAAGAACATCACCTATGATCTGTAAAACCATTTGCAACAGACTAAAATTTGAGTAAAAGGACCTAGCCATGATAAAAAACTGTTGACAAATGCATAAACAGCGTGATTCCTCAAAGAGTTTGGATGTAGAAAAAACTGCTGTTAAGTGCCTTAGCAGTATGCTTTCTCAAGGCGACTTTGTGTGAGAAAGTTTTTCTGCGAGATATCGTTGGTCTTCAGGAATACAATACAAAACACAACAATAAGTGGATCACATTTTCGAGTATTAGAAAATAACCCAAATGAACCAAAAAACCGCTCTTAACTGCATTAACATTATGCTTTCTCAAAGAAGCTTTGCGTAAAATACGATTGATATTTAGAAACCAGAATTCTGTGTCTTTTGTCACCGACAAATGGACCTAGAACTGATTTCTCAAACAACCAACCAACAGTTGCTAGGGACATCAACAACAATTGCAATAGAAAATACAATGATACTGTGTTGTATGATCTCAAATACTAAAAATCAACTTTATCTCGATATTTTTTCAAAAAATGAATACCCGTGTTTTTTGCGCTAATTGCAATTGATTATGCATAATTATTTGAATAAATTATTCCGGAATTAACTATTCCAGTAAAATGGAAACGTCAACTGATTCTACGTAAGAACCTCCGTAGTTTTGAGGATAGTTGTGGGGATAGGATAGAGTGCAGGGTTAAATAAATAGACTACATGTAAGGATCGTAATATATAAGAATATATTAGACCCAGAGAAGAAAGACCTTTCGGCCAAAACTGCTCGGAAAGCGAAGAATGATTTACAATGTGAATGTGTTAGTCAATGAGCGTGTATTGGGTGTGTAAGCTATTTTCGCTGAACCGATCGAGCATTGTACATGTCACGTGCGAAAATTCATGAGAGTGAAAATCATTCTTTTTCATTATCTGAATCCTTTTTCATAGTTATGAGCTGTCTCATCTCTTTAGAAATAGCAGTATTCGTTTATCAGTCATAATGAGCATTCAAATGGTAGAATGCTGAGTGTGTTTCCCGGTCTCTTGACCAAGTTTAGCGTTTGACTAAAGGAGTTCAGCGTTTGACTGACCAAGTTTACCAATTATGATGTTCATTCAATAGATAAATTGCTAAGTGTGTTCCCCGGTCGGTCGACCGAGTTGAGCGTTCGACTAAAGGAGCTGAGCGTTTAAATGAGGGGGTTTAGCGTTCGACTAACCGAGTTTACCAGTCATGATGAGTATTCAAACGATCAACAATTGATATGATGCTGCAAAATAACCTATCCCTTACATGCGTGTCGACAACACTGCAGGTTTGTTGGGGATTCAAATGCTGCAATTTTACATGCAAGATTTTTTCTACTTTTAACCTTTAAATTCAAAGAAAATGATTCTTTGTGTTTTCATTTTCACCTACTTCAAGAGTACAATGATGAGTGGATGAGGCTCGGAGTGTTATTTTCCTCCCCATAGGACATCATTTCTGTGAATGCTGGAGGCTAAAAATTCAGTGGGAGCTGGTGAACATAATGGTGATTCAAGAAAAAGGAACAGGTTTGCGCAAAAACTAATCCCCAACAAACCTGCAGTGTTGTCGACACGCATGTAAGGGATAGGTTATTTTGCAGCATCATATCAATGAAGCGCATGTTACTTGAGGTAAGTACATTTTTTCTGTCTCATGTGCCCAACAGTCCCATAGGCTTAAGAAATATCCACACGCATAAGGATATTGTAAGTCCAGACACAGTTTTGAATAGATACGACTATTTGACGTCAAAAATTCAAGTGATCTGGACTATAGGAAAGAAAGAAGTAGTGTTGACGGTATTTCCTTTCTTCAGTCAAGTGTAGAATATATATTCTGATATATATTCATGGGTGAGCTCAAGATAAATGCGTGTTTTGTTGGGTGGGAAGCGGTTTAACATGTTTTCCATGATAACCTGGTTAGCGCTTGAGACCCTTATACATCCTATAAGGGAAGTAGGCCTGAAACCAGTGAAAATTTGTCAAGATAGTTTTAGAGTTTATCTTTGAATCGAATTTATGAAAAATTGATTGGTATATATGGTTGGCGGGTATTGATATGCATTGAAATAGCATATACAATGTTATGCCCTGTACCGCCAATATTTGAAAAATCTTATGATATGTTTTATTTTTTTTCTCAGGAATGATTGAGCGTCAGACCCTGTGGCTCTCAGGGATCTCTGGTGATAGTATCAGGAGAGATCCCTCAAATTTTGGTCAAGATTGGTGACCCGAAGGGTGTACACTCTCCTAGTAACATTATAACTAACAAATTCGATCCTGACAAGAAACTGCTCTTCATAATTTGTGCTTAGGTTATCACGTAGAATCAATTGATGTTCTGTGCGACCGCGACGTGACCGTGACCAGCTCCAGAGCGCCGACACCGACGGCGTCTCCAGTGAGCAGCAACAGCAAGGTTGGTCTCCTCTTTTTTGTAAAAACGGCATGAGTTGGAGCGAAAAAAAATACACTGACTATCTCTAAACTGTACTGTAACAAGACACATCGAGAGAAATATATTTTATTGTGGTGATATCGTCCACAAATATTTCTGAATATCTCGGATAATGCGAAAAAACAGCTCTTTCGGTCGACTCTGCGGCCGGGCGGAGGAGTAGGGTAACGAACAGCAGCCTCGCGCGCTGTCGATTTTCGCCTTCAAATTGGCTCGCCAGGAAAGATTGTTGGTATCTCGGCAACTATTCGTCCAAGGAGGATAATTTTTTTTTAATTTGGGGTATAAAAATGTAAGGAAATTGATTACGATGTTACATTTTTGGAAAAAATATACTATCGTCGAATGAATGCAAATTTTCATTTTTTTCCTTTTTATTAATAAATATATGAATACATTCGATTTCGCCTCATTTTATTAACTAGAATCTTTACATTAATATGTTCAATCACATCATCATTACTCTTATCATCACTAACATCACTTTCATTTAAATTTATTGCTTCAATATTTTCTACTTGTGTATCAGTATTATTAGCATGTTCAATATTATCAGTACTATCTTCATTATAAATACTGTCCAAATCCAGAACTTTTTCGACACAGTATTCGTTCCACCAAGTTTATGCAGACGATTGCGATAGATATTGTCTATATTATTGGAATCATAAATTAATTTACAACAACATTAAATATTTCCAATAAGCGAATATTTTTTTTAAAAATGTAACATCGTAATCGATTTCCTTACATTTTTATACCCCAAATTAAAAAAAAACTTATCCTCCTTGGACGAATAGTTGCCAAGATACCGACAATTTCTCCTGGCGAGCCAATTTGAAGGTGAAAAGCTGTTTTCTCGCGTTATCCGAGATATTCAGAAATATTTGTGGACGATATCTTTACAATGAAATGTATTTCTTTCAATGTGTCTTGTTACAGTACAGTTTAGAGATAGTCAGTGTATTTTTTTTCGCTCCAACTCATACTGTTTTTACATAAAACAGTAAAATGTTTACATCACGATATCTTCAGTTGTAATAAGCGGATCCTTACAAACAACAAATCAGAGTAAGCGCCAACTCAAGCACTTTCAGATGCTTCTTACAGTTTTTGAAAAAACGTTGAAACGCATGAGATATTCAATTTGTTTAAGATGTTAATTTCGACCATATTTTTGAAAAAAATCATAAATGTTGAAAATAATGTATTTGGTCCCAAATTAACGGCAATGCAATAGGATACCGTATATCCCGGCTATGAATGTTTATAATTGTTGTACTATGCCGCGCGAACCTTAGTTAAGAGTTGCATTGTGCCAAATCTAATTAGCCCATTTCAATGAAACTTCGCATGCATTATTATATTTACTTTGACTTTTAGAATCTCGAATGGCATGGATTTCCATTGATATTTTTTACTTATAATTAACACGTGAAAACTTATTTTTTTCTAACCACTTTTTCATTGTTATTTATAAGTTCGGGGGTTGAAAATAAGAATTTTTGGAATCAAACGAATGCTACCTTGTACATAATTTAATAAGGAACAAATTAGACACTTCAAAGTATGTTGCTAGATATCATATTTCTTGAGTAATTTTCATAAATGTATCTAAAAATACGTCAATTTTCGACTTTTTTTCACTAAATTGACAATAATTGAAAAACTTATCATAAGCTCACGACGGCACTCATCTAGAAAGTTTCCTAATACTGTCCTGGACAATTTACAATAATTTTTGTCCTATCCGGCTCCAACATTCATGCTGATTCCTAATTCGACTCAGCATTTATCAGATGAGCTCTATCAATCTAGATAAAACATATAGGTAATTTAATGCTCTATTCAAGTAAATGTTGGTAACAAATATTTAAGTAACATTTGTATGGATATCCATTGTAAGCTAATGAAGTTTCATTCAATAGAGCCAATGAGCCATCCAATGTTGATTCATCTACTATTGGTACTAGCTACATTCAGACGCGCTACGCGCGATCTACGTTTGTGCATTTCAAAATTACATTCCAATCTTCTACATACCATAATCTTTTTCATTTACTCATCAATTCAATCACAATATTTGCATTCTCTAAATCTACATTTATATTCCATTGAACTTGTAAGTTATTCTTATTTTGCGCAATTTTAATACCTACATTTAGATTTTGGAAGCGTCTGGAAGAAGGATTTGGTTGTTACAACCTCAAAACTCATCGTTCTTATGTTTCTTGCTTGCCTGCATTTACTATTTATATCTATATTTCACTTGACTCGTCATGTGGTTAGGTCGACACTAATTAGTTAACTGGCTTCACTTTGACCCCCATCACTTTTCATATAAGGACTCCAGCTCGCTTTGCATCAAGAAGACAAGATTTGATCGTATTTTAGTCCTGTTTCTCTGACACCATCTGTAGTAGTGGAATGATTTTCCCATTCAATTCAGTCACCATTACACAGTACAGCAAATAGCCTGTTTAATGATAGTCTGCTATAATTGATTTTGCAAAACTGCCTGCTGCATCCATCAAGGCATAAATTTTGCCTTCATCCTTGAGCTCTTGTCCTATCGCAATTTGGCTATCTGTTAAATATTGTATCACCAGATGGTATGGTTGGAAATGACTCACAACCTTTAGAGTTGTACTCAAATAATCTAATGATTGCATTACCTTTCAAAGCTCTATCTCTATAGCTTCTTGCCTAGCTTTTCTAATCGTCATTGAGATCTTGGGGTAGAGCTTTTCCAAATTCACCATACTTATTTATCTTTTCACGAATATATTTATCTTTTCATAAATATACTAGCTTTTATCGCCTTCAATTTTTTCTTAGCTCTCTGCCTTCTTGAATTCATCAATTTTTTTTTCTTGTGAGGTACATAGGTAGTATCAAAAGTATATACTTTTATGACAATTTGTTCAGTCGCATCTACATACATCCTGTCAGACGCCCTCTCTATACATGTGTGGCTTTCCTCACATGATTCTATGAATCTTTATACTAGAATAAACTATCTTTATACTAGAATTTTCAAAGATCAACGTTTGAATGGACCTGTGGAAATCCACAGACATTCTGCTTCACAATGTTTTATATTATAATTTTAAGAAAAAATGTTTTTTGTTTCCAGAGAATGGCTGAACTCATAAGAGGTCCCAAACCAGCAGTCGCTGACAACAAAATTCTTGAGAAACTTCTACAATTTAGTTTATTTGATAAGGAAAGGCGTTTGTTCAAAGAATCTAATTTTGTTTAGAAACTAGCTTATGATAGTTTAGATGGTAAAATCTTTCGTCGCAACTTGTACATGAAGTTTTTGAAAATAGTAATGGAATTAAAACAATATTTATGGGGACGAAGGACGTACAAAAAAATATTCTACAGAAATCGGACAGTGTCATTGAAAATGAAGTCAGCGACACGAAGAAAGAACTGAGAGGCTTATTATCAGACATAAATTATAAGCCTATGATTTAAGAACTCTGCAATAAGCCTCTCGATCTCTTTCACTGGTGGGCAGAACAGATAGAGCTGTACAAAGATTTTATTAAAATGATGGAATTATCAGTAAACAGCAGATATAATTTATTGCCAGGAACCCGCTTGTCTTTATTTTGACAGACTGATGAAAAAAAAAGAATGCATCACTGAGAAAACTTGCTGTTTTGCACTTTGTAAAGAAAATACAATCAGTCACTCAACATTCAAGAACGCATTGCAATATCAGCTGTATAAATTAGAAGAGGCATTTTCATCAGAATCAACAAATGTGTTCCATGCGAAAAATCTTCTATTGGATCATTCACAGCTAACAATTATCTTTCCATTGACATGGAAGAAGCAAATATTGATAAACAAGACAACGTATTTATTAGCTGGAATTCTGAGTTACGTATCATCTAAGTCCAATTTCGTCCAAAAGCAATACAAAGCTTATTGTGTATCAATGCGTGGCCATTGGTATAAGAAAAGCAATACAGCTAAAAAGATTGAATTAGTACAAAGCAAGAAGAAGAATGTCAGATTGGCTATATGCTTCTTTTTGTCAAACGTGGAAGTAGAGAATTTTCAAATTATATTAGAAATGATTTGAACTCTATTGTTTCCCGAGAATTTCAGCGGAATATTGAAAAAAATGAACATTCAGAAGAGATCCATCGGAGAATAGTGACCTCAAATTGTGTGTAGGTTCACTTATAAGAATCAAACTCCGGTCATCAAAATCTTTAGAACAGTACAAAATGAAGAAACATATGGGGCGTATCACGTCAACTCTAGAGCCTGCGCGCGGACGCTAAAACCTCGCATTTTCGACGCTTGTTTTCGACTCTATTAGACCAATATCTAAATGATGTCGGATATGATATCAATGAAGTTTTTTGTCAGCTTCCAGATAGTGAATTTAGTTTTCCAGAATTTTCACGTTTTCCCAGAAAAAAAACATAAAACATGCCATATCTCAAAACCCTGATTTTTTAGATTTTTTTTAATAGTCTAGATCGAAAGCTGGCCTTTTTTTACATTGATATAGCCTCTAAAAAATAGGACTATTTCGTTATTCTCGAGGAATTGAGTAGTGAACATGAGAGGTTGCGCCGTGCCGCGCCGCGCCACGCTGCTTCCACGCGCTCGGGTTCAAGTCTTCTGTATACGTGAGTGCCGAATCCAGAGTACATTCGATATCTATACTTGTTCCTATATATTGAATGAAGTCTCACGTTCATTACTTGTTCGATTCGTGAGTATTTCATTTCACTTTCATTGAGTAACGTTTTTGCTTTGTTATTCAAACTTTGAAATATTGTGTTTTAACTATGCATTTTTTTTTATTTTTTTTCAACTTCGGAAAAATTACATACTCCGAAGCTGACGAAATGCTTTTGACAATCAGCCTCTCATCGCAAGTTGGTATGAATGCATGAAACTGCAGAGTGCCTGGTATAGGAAAAGAATTATCAAATCTCACTTTCAATTCCAACTTCGCTTTCTCGCTTGTGCACTGAAAAACACTACAGTTTCCTTGCAATAATTTTTTGCCCATTCATATAAACCTTCTGCGGTTAAGATGTGATTGTTTTCAGAGCGCTGTAAACTCGCTAATTTAGCACCTCGTTTTACATTAGCTCCAATTCCATCGCATGCCCCCTTTCCATGCGCTGTAGCACAGAAATGCCATTCCGCGGGAATGCCAAAATCTTTTTGATGATAAACAAGATTAGAAAAACTTTTCTGATTTTTAAAGTGCTGACCTGCTCCATCGATACTATAATAAATATTCTTAGGTTTGAACTCTTTTTTCAGATATCTTACGATTATTTCTTGATACACATGGACCGCAACTGTATCGTGAGCTAAATTATTTGAGATAATGGCCATGCTCTTGTGCGGAAGTTCTTCATTTCTTCGAAAGTAAATAACGACTGTGAAAATCGTTGCTTGATTGTTATTCCAGTGGAATGATTGAGCTGAATTTTGCACAACAAACGCATAATTTTCAGCGAAATCAAAGCAAACTAAGAATTCGGCACTCACGTGTACAGAAGACTCGAGCCCGAGCGCGTGGAAGCAGCGTGGCGCGGCGCGGCGCGGCGCAACCTCTCATGTTCACTACTTAATTCCTCGAGAATAACGGAATAGTCCTATTTTTTAGAGGCTATATCAATGTAAAAAAAGGTCAGCTTTCGATCTAGACTATTAAAAAAAATCTAAAAAATCAGGGTTTTGAGATATGGCATGTTTTATGTTTTTTTTTTCTGGGAAAACGTGGAAATTCTGGAAAACTAAATTCACTATCGGGAAGCTGACAAAAAACTACATTGATATCATATCCGAAATCATTTAAATATTGTTCTAATAGAGTCGATAACAAGCGTCGAAAACGCGAGGTTTTAGCGTCCGCGCGCAGGCTCTGGAGAGTTGACGTGATACGCCCCATATACACATTCTTCACCATTCCAAGATATTTTCTTCAAGATTTCTAGATTTCTAAAAAAATCTCTACAAATTTTGCACCATTCTTTTGAATTCACTATTTACATCATGATGTTCAGAAGTGAAAGCTCTAACTGAAGAGTGTGTTTGGGCGTATTAATGTGTAGCACTTTCGAAAAGAGTTGCTTTAACTTCCTAACATTATAATGTGTAAATGCGTACATTTGAATAAATGGTGCGATATTATTCTGTTTTATCTTGATAGTTTGTGAATCGTTTTCATTATTTATTAGTTGTTGATTTGTCATATTAAAATTCATCCTGAGGAGGCCAGTGAACTGCTGACGAAAAGTCAAAAAAATTGAGATACGGAGTTTTCATTATTATTATATTGTGCACCCTCCATAATTCCAAATGTGTGTAAATTGTCGATCTTTGAGGGCCATTCCAGAGTGAAGTGGACAGAGGAAAATTCACAAAATCCACCACATATTTATTTTATGCGACGTTTCGCCAGTTAGGTTTACTGGCCTCATCAGGCTAAAAATTTAGTACACAAAAAACACGTAATAAATAATACAGTTTAAGTACAAAACAATCGACGAAGTAACAATAAAATATTCTTTCTCACCAGTTTTGAATGAAAATATAATATTACGTTCGGCAGTGGAAGCGGCTGCTTTTTGTTTTCAACAAAAACGTAACATCATTTCCAATTTAATAGATAGATCAGTTTTACTTGCAGATAAAAGATTCCATAACGACAATATTAATAAAGTTAAAAGAATATTATTGGAGAACGATTACCCACAGAAATTCATAGAATCATGTTTAAATGATCGACTTCGTTCAATTAGATTCTCTAAAAAGAAAAATAGTCGAGATAAAAAAAGTCCCCTTTGTACTTTGGCGATACCTTTTCAAGATACATTCTATAATAAAGTATCCGGCTCCCTTAAAAAATTAAACATTAGAACAGTTCCTTTTGTCAATCATAATCTTACAAACATAATAAAATTAGGAAAAGATAAAACAGATATTTAGATCAAACTGAGGTAGTTTATAAATTTAATTGCAACGACTGTTCGGCATGTTACATTGGCGAGACGAAGAGAAAATTAAAAGATAGAATTACAGAACATCAAAAAATTACTGATAAACCACTTCCGGTCCCTTTGCATTTAATAGAAAATAGTACACACACATTTGATTGGAATAACGTTAAAATTTTAGACCGCGAAGCGAATTATAAGAAACGGCTTATTTCGGAAATGCTCCACATCAATATGTACCAACACACACTTAATAGGAAGGAAGACACACAACAACTCAGTCACACGTATAGGAAGCTTAGCAAGATTTTTCAAAACAAACACACCAATGTATCTGATGGTATATAAGACCTCTGACGCTAGCTTTATACACAATAGTTTGACAATGGCAGTGGAAGCAGCCGCTTCCACTGCCGAACGTAATATTATATTTTCATTCAAAACTGGTGAGAAAGAATATTTTATTGTTACTTCGTCGATTGTTTTGTACTTAAACTGTATTATTTATTACGTGTTTTTTGTGTACTAAATTTTTAGCCTGATGAGGCCAGTAAACCTAACTGGCGAAACGTCGCATAAAATAAATATGTGGTGGATTTTGTGAATTTTCCTCTGTCCACTTCACTCTGGAATGGCCCTCAAAGATCGACAATTTACACACATTTGGAATTATGGAGGGTGCACAATATAATATTACACACATTTAGTTTTCATTATTGTTCTCCATGTCCCATTGAATAGGGCCTCAAAGATCGTCTCTCTCTTGATTCGTTTCTCCTCTGTATCTCACTTTTCCTTGACTGAATATGATTTACGTATGTTACTGATTCCAGAATATTTCTGATTGGAATTATTTAAAACTAGAAGTTATGGGATCATAAGGTTTATTTTTTCATAATTTTGATGATTTGATACAATCTTTATTCATACGAGGACAACCCAATTATCTTCATTTACTTGGATTGGCCATTTCATAGAATAACTTGAAACACTGTGCTACCCCACCAACTACTAAAACGCACGTTAAACCAAACATTATCTTATCTGGTGTACCACCAAGTAAATACACTGGCTTTTCGACGTTAGCCTAGAAAAAATGATCAATTTTATCATCAGTCATGATGTATTATCGTAAATGGATATTCTTTTCATTATCTCACCTGGAACTTTTTCATCAGTGAAACTAATTTAGGATCTAAAGTGGAGGCGTTTGCCGACAGCGGTGTAGTTTTTAATGGCTGGGTTTTGATAGTATCCCAAATCATCTTTGGCAAATCTGCTTTATCTAATTGACGCACGGACTGTGGAAAAAAATATGACACATTACAAATACTGAAAGAGGAATGATTTCCGGAAGAATGATTTTTTTCTATGCTGTGGTATTTGAATGATCATTTGTTAGGATAAATTATTGAATCAGTTTCTAACACATGTCGTATCCCAAGTGATGCGACATTGTTTCCTATAATAAGTCTTCTCTTTTATTGATCCATTTACTTCATTCTTAGAATTATCTATTTATAATAGATGCGATTCTTGTCATCTTGAAATTATGATAGCTTGCACATATTTGTTTTCATCATCACAAGATCTAAATATGACTATTGCAACGTATTTTTCTGCGGGAATGACTCGATATTGTATGTGATTTTACATTAACTTGATTTGCTAATATTATATTGTGCACCCTCCATAATTCCAAATGTGTGTAAATTGTCGATCTTTGAGGGCCAATCCAGAGTGAAGCGGAGAAAGGAAAATTCACAAAATCCACCACATATTTATTTTATGCGACGTTTCGCCAGTTAGGTTTACTGGCCTCATCAGGCTAAAAATCTATTACACAAAAAACACGTAATAAATAATACAGTTTAAGTACAAAACAATCGACGAAGTAACAATAAAATATTCTTTCTCACCAGTTTTGAATGAAAATATAATATTACGTTCGGCAGTGGAAGCGGCTGCTTCCACTGCCATTGTCAAACTATTGTGTATAAAGCTAGCGTCAGAGGTCTTATATACCATCAGATACATTGGTGTGTTTGTTTTGAAAAATCTTGCTAAGCTTCCTATACGTGTGACTGAGTTGTTGTGTGTCTTCCTTCCTATTAAGTGTGTGTTGGTACATATTGATGTGGAGCATTTCCGAAATAAGCCGTTTCTTATAATTCGCTTCGCGGTCTAAAATTTTAACGTTATTCCAATCAAATGTGTGTGTACTATTTTCTATTAAATGCAAAGGGACCGGAAGTGGTTTATCAGTAATTTTTTGATGTTCTGTAATTCTATCTTTTAATTTTCTCTTCGTCTCGCCAATGTAACATGCCGAACAGTCGTTGCAATTAAATTTATAAACTACCTCAGTTTGATCTAAATATCTGTTTTATCTTTTCCTAATTTTATTATGTTTGTAAGATTATGATTGACAAAAGGAACTGTTCTAATGTTTAATTTTTTAAGGGAGCCGGATACTTTATTATAGAATGTATCTTGAAAAGGTATCGCCAAAGTACAAAGGGGACTTTTTTTATCTCGACTATTTTTCTTTTTAGAGAATCTAATTGAACGAAGTCGATCATTTAAACATGATTCTATGAATTTCTGTGGGTAATCGTTCTCCAATAATATTCTTTTAACTTTATTAATATTGTCGTTATGGAATCTTTTATCTGCAAGTAAAACTGATCTATCTATTAAATTGGAAATGATGTTACGTTTTTGTTGAAAACAAAAAGCAGCCGCTTCCACTGCCGAACGTAATATTATATTTTCATTCAAAACTGGTGAGAAAGAATATTTTATTGTTACTTCGTCGATTGTTTTGTACTTAAACTGTATTATTTATTACGTGTTTTTTGTGTACTAAATTTTTAGCCTGATGAGGCCAGTAAACCTAACTGGCGAAACGTCGCATAAAATAAATATGTGGTGGATTTTGTGAATTTTCCTTTCTCCGCTTCACTCTGGATTGGCCCTCAAAGATCGACAGTTTACACACATTTTGATTTGCTAATAGTCGTGGATGCGCTGCACATTTACATCAACACATTAGCGCCCAAACGGCCTCTCGACGGCCGTTTTTTTGAGCGATAGATTTCATATGGTTATAATGGTTCAAAAAATTTGGGAAGAACATTTTCTTGTGCAAAATTTTGTCAGCTTTCCGATTCCGTTACTTTCATCTCGATTGAATGAACGTCTTTATTGTTATAAACAATTGATTGCAAAAAAACACAAAATTTCGAGTCAAAATATTTTTTGTGTCAACCGTAAAACATGGAAACCGGTCGCAACGAACCCCGGGAAGTGAATTTCGAGCGTCCATGGACTTTAAACTAAAAGTTGGCATAGTTGTAATTGTTCAAATTTATTTTTGGAAGACCCAAAATGGCGGCCGACCGAAAAAATTGTAGCTTTCAACTTGGGATTGTTTTTCTCGAAAACTATGGGTCAAATAAAAAAAATTCTTAAGAACAAAAAAGTCTTAGAATCATCTGAAAAACACTCTTGAATTTTTTCAGAATTTTTTGATGAAATTTTTAAAAATTTTGATTCTTTGAATTCTCAAAAAAAACGCAAATTGCTTGAAAACTTCTGAAAAAAATTGAGAATGTTCTTTGAGTAATTTTAAAACTTTTTTGTTCTTATAAATTTCTCGATTTGCTGGCTAAGAAACGCACAAAAGAATTTCTAAAAAATAATTTCATTTTTTATTTCTCAAAAACTATTGATCAAATAAAAAAAATTATAAGAACAAAATGTCTTCATCACTCTATTTCATTTTTCTTTTGCGTCGTTTTTATAGTTTGAAAGCATGTCTATGGCCAAGAGACGTTCGACGAAAAAATTGCGAGAAAACGCTGTTCTGAACGGTTCGACGTGATTTTAAGATGAGAAACGAAAAAAAAATTGATCTGCTGCGAGTTGAATTAGAATTGTAAAATTCAAGCGATGAACCAGAATCGAAAGAGGAAAGAAAACCATTAGATTCTGAAACCACTGTTACGTGGCTGGTATATTGGGCTCCGTAGATTAATTCGTGGATTCAATATTTCAGTTGTGCAGCCGAGCTGAACACAGATTACTCGGAAGGGTAGGTGAACGTGAAATAAATAATGTCAGGATGGATATATAGTTTAAATAGATATGCGTATATTGAAACGATTCGTACGTTAGCCGAAAGAGTGTGCGTTCCCAAAATGATAATAATATAAGTATGAATACGTCAGGTTGAGTGTCGTGAAAGCGAGTAGCTCAAATGGTGGCGAAATGCACTGTGGTAGTCGCGGCGTTACTTCATCCCCTGTTCGCCAAGGGGCGGACAGGTCCTGCACGCGCGTCGGTGCTATTCGCGTTGAATCCTGCTGCTTGACTTTCCGTAACGCGATGCCACTCGGCCGGATGCCTGCCTCATTCAGACTCCTCATATAATATTAGTATTGCATAATGACTATTGAACGTATGAGAATCCGAATCATCGTGGCATTAGCCACGGGACACCAGAATGGAAGGAATAGTCTATATCTCAAGTGGCTTACTTGATGATTTCGTGAAAAATTATCTTGAGAAAATGATTGAGAAACCAACCGATAAATCGATTGATTCTTTCACGGAGATAAACGCCGGAGAACTAGAGAAGAGAAAGTCCAGTGGAAATATTTTGGGTATTGAAATAGAAAAAAATGTAAATCGCAGACTCAATAAAGAATAAATTAAAATCATGGAAGCCCTAGATGGAAACGCATTGAACGCCTGAATGAGGACGCGGCGGTGGTCGTGCGGTGGGCGAGACGGAGCGGGCTAAAACTAAACGCCAACAAGACTACCGTGATCCTGATGGGCAGTGAGCTATATGTTAAATCCATCGATACTTACATGCTCCCCCCCATAGTGGTTGATGGTGTTCGCATCCCGTATGCCAAATCCGTCACCACCTTTGGCCTGCGATTGACCCCCGCCCTCGACTGGGAGCCCCAAATCTCCGCCATTTCAAGATCGGTGCATGGAGCTCTCTATGCTCTCCGATTTTATCGGCACGCCCTCTCGCGCCCCCTACGGAAAAAATTAGTAGAGTCGCTAGTATTTCCCCACTTTGATTATAGCACTACTCTCATTTCCAACTCCTTCGCCTATCAAGAGCTGTCCCTGCACCGTCTTCACAACGCGTGTGTTCGGTTTGTATTTGGTGACATTCTATGGCGAGATCATGTTTCGCCTTACAGAATCTCGCTGGACTAGCTCTCGGTGGAAAGATGCGCCCTGTATACCATCGGATGTTTAGCATTCAAAATCCTCCGGTCCCGGGAGCCACCGCATCTGTTCAAGAATTTTATTCTCACAGATGAAATTAGAACACCTCGCATGTCCAGCAGACTCCCGCGGAGAAACTTAGTCTTTCCACTGAGGCGAACTGAAGCCATGGAATGTTCATTCACCATAGTCGCGACACGGCTCCTGAACGATCATTCACCATTCGACCTCAGTCAAATATCGCACAGCGAATTCGGGAGCCTCTTGATGTCCCACCTGAAAAGTGTCGACCGTGCAGACTGGCTCTCCAAGGCACGCTACAATTCAGTCCCCGCATTCCCCCCGCGTCTTGCTAGTATGCTACAGCTATAGTCTCCTGTGTGCTAATTCTGGTCCTTGCCGTTTCGAATTGGGCACTGGCTACTCATTGTTATTATTTTATCATCACATTACACTACTATTATTGTTATTATACAACCCTAGTTAAGCACACACAAATTCAGCAATAATTATTTAAGCATCAGTAATTATCTACTTAATGAATATTATATTATATTCCTTTGCATCATAAAATAGAGTCCAACGGAGTACTACCCCATGACTCGAATAAAAGTATTTCAATCAATCAATCAATCTCTGTCTGTTAGTCTGTCTGTCATTATCGAATGACCAATAATTATTACTATTGAAAAAAAATGATAATTATTTAATGAATTTTGAATGAATTAAAAATTATATAATAAATGAATTATTATTAAAATAATAATTTTTTGGGCTTTAAATAATAAATTATATATCAATAACTAATCTACGAGTAGTGAAAAATAATTATGTCACTGATAGTCAAGGTCTACAACAATAACTGTGATTGGCGTTTACATGGTGTACACTCTCCTAGTCAGTTCGGGTTTGAGCCACGTCTCGCTGACCGCCAAAATGTGCACAGAGTTATCGAAAACGATTGGCTTAATGTCCTTTAAGTGTAGAACAATTGAGCGCGCGTTAAGGTGGGCAACTGTTAGGGGCATGGTTTCATTCGTTTGACGAGTGGGTGCACTCTCCTAGTGAGCTCGGCGTCTGTAATTGTTCGTATTCCCGGTTAATACTATTTGCTCCACTCGGATAAAATCGGCGAGCGCTCTGAGGGAGTCGTCTTCTACGTTCACGAGTCAATCAGGGCCAGAATTGTGTTTCAATTAAGACAGAAGTGAGGTTCACATGCTTGGGCCGGAGTGCTTGTTTATCGAGGTTTTAATCGGCCGGTGTAGAATTCTCATTACGCTGGTCTACAACCCTCCAAAGGCGGGTGGCTGGGCGGACGTAGAGGAGGCTCTTATGGCCTACGGCTGTGGTTGTGACTTGCTGATCTTGCTCGGTGATTTAAATATTAATTGGGACTAGACACAGAGCACCCCGCGTAGAATCTTGGCGGATTCTCTATCTCTGCTGGATCTGGAGCGCATTCCTTTTGGGCCGACCTGTCACAAAGGCTCCTCACATACTGTAATCGATCATATCTGTATCTCCGATCTCTCTCTCTCTCTCTCTCTCTTTCAACCCATAAAATTCTTGAAAAAAATAAAACGTTACTTCAGACCTGATGAAATGAATGAGAAGATGAAATCAATTCTCTCATCACTTAAAAAGGTCATGCGAGTTCATGGTGGGACATTATAGAAGAGTCTATTGTTACCTCCGAACAATTTGAGTTCCGAGGAAGATTTTGGAACAACTCAGCTATCGATAACATAAAAAAAACGTATACAAATTGGACCGATAAAAGCAGATATAACATATTTAGTAGTACCGAAGCTAATACGCAATTGTATTCTTGGAGTAAATGCCCTTGAAACATTTGTAACTTGGGTAAACGTAGAAAAAAAGGATATTTTGATCCGAAATTACCAGGAAAGATTTACTTTTTCATACAAAAATAAAAATTGGAAAACTAATGAGTTGATACATCGAAAAATAAACATGATTCAAAAAGAATTATTTCTCGATGATGATAACTTCTCAAATGAATTATGCATAGGACTCCGAGGAGCTATTGCGCATACAAACCTCCCGGAATTACTTCAGGTATTCGAATGCATAGAAGTCATGAGTAGCTTGAATCTGCACAGTAGATCTGGCAAATACCTCTCGATGAAGAGAGCAAAAAATACACAGCCTTCATGTTTGAAGGCAGGTTGTATGAATTCAATTTCATACCTTTTGGATAAAAGTGAGCTCGGCAGCTCTCATCAAAGGCCTAGACGTGATTACTAGATCCTAAGCCTCTAGTAATCACGTCTAGGCCTTATCACTGTTGAAGAACAATTTCATCCTGATCTTCAATAAATTTCAATTTATACGCAAGTAAATCGATTACCTAGGATTTGCATTGAGTACAGACGAACTAAAAACTAATGAAGAAAATGTACAAAAACAAGAATAAGAATACATATAAAGAAAAAAACTTTACGCGTCCATAGAACGTGAGGGAATTGAAAGGAATTCTCGGTACCATGAATCTTCCCCCAAAATTTGCCAAAACTACGCAGCGGTATTTGTTGCTCTATAATTTATTAAAAAGCAAGAATTAATTAGAGAGGAGGAAGTGATGAAGGGACAGTAAAGTCGAAGCTTTCCAAAAAGCCATAGAGCTTTTTATTAAAGAAGTCATTCTATCCCGTCCGGACTCTATAAAAACATACATATTGCGTGCAGTTGGCAAGAATGAGGTATATGTTTCTTACCTAAAGTGCGGCGAGATAATTTGAACGAATAATCTTTATCTGACAAAACAGTCCTTAACTTCTCAACATCAGCCTGCGTTTTAGCCATAATATTGTAAGGTGATATTATCAAAAATAACAGGCAGTCTGAAAGCATCTATCCGAACGTTAGCGAGAGACGCATTTACATTCGAATTAGGAATATCTTGGAAGGCATGAATAGGAATAGTCAAAAAACTTAGTCATGACAGGGTATCTGCCACCACGTTATCTTTTCTAGCTATATGCAATATCGTAGCATTGAATTGAGACAAGTACTGTGGTTAATTATCACGCCAAGATTTTTTTATTAAACATATAAAAAAATAACGTTCCATTTAAAAAATTGCCAAAAGTTTTGTCAAGCGTGAGAATTTATGCGAAAAAAATCCTAAAGGTCGCCAATCATTTCCTGTAAGCTGTTCAAGAACTGCATTCGTTGCAGTCTCGGAGGCATCTGTAATGAGACGCAGTCCAGCACTGTCCTCGGAATACGCCAGCGTAGCATCAACTATATCCTGTTTCAACTTTTTGAAAGCTAATCCAGCTTCAGGAGTCTAGGGAACTTTAATATTTCTTTCTCAGAATAGAAAAAATAGTACATTTCAATACTAGAACAAAAGGCGAATTCTAGGTACGAGTGAGGTGTGCCGACCGAGCAAAGCGAAGGTATTTTGCTCTGAGACCAACGGCTCCAACCAAGATACATTAATTAATACCTTAGTAGTTTGGGAGCGTTAGACCCTAGGACTGTGGGTACACTCGATTTTTGAAGCAAAAAAACATCAAAAAAAATTTTGGACGAGATTGGTGACCCACATCTCAAGTGGTCTCCTATATTACACACATGGTATTGATGTTCATGATGGCGTCGATGAAGATGTTGAAAATGGTACAGACAATGAGCTGGAGCAACAAACACACATTTGAGCGCAGCGCAACGGCATTTTCCTCCTGGGAAAAATACGCCAAACAAACGCGTAGCACCTACGTCTGCTGCACGACATACTACTGCTGTCAACTGGATGCAACATCATCACAGGAAATATCCAGATGTTCTAGATGATGATGAAATGAAAATGCTGTGACATGAAATTTGATCGAGAGCTAATGCTAAAATAAAAATTGATTCGGTTTCTGTTGCTGTTCTTAATCCAGCGATTTTGTAACTATCGCGAAGTAGTGAGTCGCCTCAAGGCAAAATGACATCTAATAAAACCCCGCGTAAGGAATCTGCTATTTCGTCGCCTACTTCATCTCTTTTTTTGTATCATAAAAAGTTCAAAGCAGCAGCAGGTGAATGTATTACTCCTTGTTCTTGGATCAATAGGACCAATAAGACTACTTCCAAAAAATCTAAAACAGAATCTAAAGCTTAACTGGGAGAAAATTCAGACCATTGGTCCAATAACTAGTTTTGCCGAGCGTTGGGGAAATAAACGTTCTCGATACATTCGCGCATTTTTACGTTAACGGTAGACAAAGAAGATCAATCAGGATTATTATTTGATCGATTGTGATGTGGACATTTCTACATTTCCCAGACCTTCTGATTCTTTCAGAAACCTCTGGACTTTCAGTTCAGGATTTTTAACTCTCTGATTTACATTTATGGATCCATTGATGGTTCCTGTGTTGACTTTGCGTACGTACTTTAATGACTTAACCCCCGCCAAAACGCAAAGTAGATACGAGAACATCTGCCCTCGGACTTCCGGCAGTACAAGGGCAGATGTTGCCGTATCCGCTTTGCTTATGAGAAGGCTCAAAAAGAATTGGAAGACGAATTAGAACAGTCAAAAATTCAGATCGGGCAGTTGCAAAGTACCTCAGATTCTGTGAAAGAATTGCTCCAATCTCTTGTTGATAATCAAAAAGAACCCAATACTTTTGACTGTACAAATAAATATAGATTCTGGCATAACTCGGTCTAGCGATAACTTGATCATTGAAACCGAGTTAAACCCGTAGGCTGCTAACTTTGCGTTAAATCGAAATCAACGAATCATTCCGCAAAATGGCTCGGAACAAATTAACGATTTACTAGGGCAATATGATCCACTAACATCCCCCGTCGCAGATTCGTCCGCTCTCCGAGGTAATAGAATTCGAATTTCAAACCCCTAAAGTACTTCAGAATAAACAACATCTTTGTTTTTTTTTACCGTTTGGCATTAGGATGAATTGGTTTTCCCATCTGCCTGTCCTACAAAGTCCAACATACAACTACCCGTGTGAAAAACAATCTGAGCGTAAATCAATTCCGACATATTTAAATGTCTGAGCTTGAACCTTGTTCATTGTAATAGCAAAAGAAACCGCGTGAACGGCTCGTGCAGCGATTCGCCACCTACTGGCCAAAGAGAGAAGCCGGAGCTTCAAATAAAGGCATACATCAGCCGTTGAAAATAATCCCGTCGGAAAATGTATGGGAGTAAGATTATTTAGGCAATCGATCACACCGCTATAATATCGGGAGTCACAATAGAACGACCAATTTAAAGTTTTCCATGAGAAAATCGAGGACTTCAACACTAATTGCCTTATACTTATAGGCAAGACCGCGTCACTTCAGCCGCGTGAACGGCTAAAACAGCGTCTCGCCACCTAGTGGCTAGAAAGAAGCCGGAGCTGATTTGCATGTTATTTTCACATTTTATATAGAAACGTTCTCAATTAATTAATGATTGATCTTAATAGCCTATAACACGTCAGGGTACATTGTAAAGCTTCTGTCAAAATTTGGAGGCGATTGGTTCAGTAGTTTTTGAGATTTTGTGTGTGTGTGTGTGTGTGTGTGTGTGTGTGTGTGTGTGTGTGTGTGTGTGTGTGTGTGTGTGCGTGTGTGTGTGGCGAAGGGTGTTGCTATATAACCCACTGGGAGTGCACTAGCACTAAACTTTATCCGATAATTAACTCTATAATTTACACTCCAGATCCCGCGTGGCTGGATCTCATACAAGTTCTTTCTCTTCCATAATAGATTTTATTGTGCTACGCGCTCGCGGGGGAGCTGCACCGCTCGCGTGCTCCCTGTCCGGCCACCCGTGTGGCATCCGTGATTAGCGCGGATCAACTCGTCCGTGTCACTTCGCGAGAATTACCTCTCCCTCATGGAGTGATAACAAGTACGCGAGGCTCAGCTTCTTTCCTCCGTTTGCACGCGCGTACTTATAACTACGAAGCACGCTCGCTTTGTTACAGATTTATGCTTGCGCTACAATGCACGTCGGTTGTACTTATACATATATTCAACTTTTTCATATCGCACTTATTTTAACTCTCGAAACGTTATCGATAAAAAATCACATTCACTCACGGCAAGTGGGCCTGTCTCCGAAAAAAATATAAATAGGAATGCATTCTGATCTGGCCAGATCAAATCTTATTTCCTAGCGAACAATTATAGTTGCATCGCATGCGGGTTTTCATACATTCGTCTATACATCCATTCTTGCTCGAGTGCCCGCTGGCTACTCGTCAACTTATACGCGTCGATAAGAAGATTTCCTATGGTCGTTTCTAACTAAATCAAAGCTGCGCAGTTGCCGTGTGCAACACGCATTTATAAAATAACATTCCCGCACGAGCGCCCGCTGGCTGCTTGTGGCTTCACATAGACTGATTAAAGAGAATATCTTATAGCCGACATTCATATCTTCCAACGTTGGGCAGCTGCAAGGAAAATGCAAGCTGTTCTCATGATTCCCGTGCACTATGTGCAACTCGCCATCCGTCACATGGATGCGTCTCAATCAGCGCATTCTTACACTCACACATGTACGCTTAATCCTAATGTCGCTTCTCGGCGCAACTCGGGTAGCATGTGGGAAAATGCGCATCGCGATCGTGCGATGCATTTCAGGAAAAAGGGGCAAGGCTAGGCCATAACACTATCAACGAATATAGACACTAATAGAAATACACACTAATACTCCTAGGTTAAATTCATCCGGATCCGAGGGTGCCTGGATAGAGCTTCGGACGATCGATAATAGTTATTATAAAGAAACCTTTTATGTAGAGGGTAATATACTTTCGTGACTTCTTTTTCCAATTTCTTTCATTGGCTTAAGGTAGCAATTCCATGGCTACCGGACTCAAATTAGCATCAACATTTTTTCCATTCCAAATCATCATTATTCATACTTAAAATCGTTTCTAAATTATTATCACGATTTTTCGTCATGGTCGAACCTTATTTGAAAATAAATATTGAAGAATCGAAAGATTCACCGGTCACTATTTTGACTAGTTTTTTCTGGTTGTAGGCTAGCGGCCATAAACACAGCAACACTGTGAAAATCTGCTGCAGTTAACCTCTACTCATTTTATCGACTGTACTCCTACGTTACCGATATATTTACATGTTGGTCAGTTGAGCGCGGTACACAGTGTTGCCAGATTTTCCCAAGTGCACAACGAACATGGTGGACACGCTCGTTCGCAGGGTAAAAAATATATTGTTACAGATGTAGCGTTACAATGAGTTCGGGTTGCTACATATATTTCAACGGTAACGGATTCTACTAATTTCAAAGTTTCTTTTTATATATTTTCTTCCAAGGCATTGATTTATTAGATCATTCAATTTTATCAGAGAATGTCTGTGCTCCATGTAGGTTACAATAGCTACATGTTAAAGTTCGCGACTTCGAATGCAAATAACTTTGTTAGGAGCACGGATACCGCTGTTTTTTTTTCGTTTCATTCAAAAGAGCGAATTGTGAACTATTATATATTTCAACGTGAGCAACAGTTTGAGTTGGAGAGGGTGGTGGAATTTCCACCTTAAACACTCCATAAACTATCTATGAATGATATAAAAAAGCAATCAAGTGGGGGAAAAAGTTCTAAATATCTCAAAAGATCGTTCTCTGAACAAAGTCGCGGAGCGTTAAACGCGTCTCAAACACTTTGAACGCGTTTATCTCGAAACCGTCTTTTTGGATACTAGCGTTAACATTGGGCCTTCAATTTTCGACTGATTCACTTCACTGCAGCTTGGAAACATGATTTTCGAGTGAACATCGTAAGAATTTTTCGATATTTTGATTTTTACCGATTTTATGGCCGATTTTCGATCGACTTTTTCGCGAAAAAAAAAATCAAATTGATGCCATTTGGCGCCAAATTCAAATTTCAAAAAAATCATACGATGTTCACTGAGTTTTCTGTTTTACTCTAAAACTCCGTTCGATTTTTTATTCTTAGTTCAAAATTGTGACCTGTAGGAGTATGGCAGTGGAGAAAAAGTAATGAAATTTTTTTTTCTTCGACGAGCTGATACGCCACCATTTTGTTTTTTTTAGAATAATCAAAATGTGTTTTTTGTAGTTGGAGAGTAGTACTTTCTTATGCAAAAAAAACCCCATATTTTTAAGATTCTTCCTGCGCTTATGGTAATTGTTTGAAAATGACCTCGAAATCGGAAGTCACAAAGATATATCACCCCTTAATGCTCGAACGAATGAACGATCACAATGAATATTCGAATGGACGATTGTAGAGTGTATTTTCCGTTCAATTAACCGAGTTAAACGGTTGACTGATGGGGTTTTACATTTGATTGACGGAGTTCGACAGTCACGATGAATGTTTGAAGCGTCGGATGCAATTGAAAATTCATCGAGATCAGACTCAGCATCCATTACTTTGAATATTCAAACTCCGTCAGTCGACCGCGAAACTCGGTTACATGAACGGGAATACAGTGACCGTATTCAATACACTTAGCATGCGACATTTCTAATGTTGATTAACACCGTTGAACTCGATCTGTCGAACGTTGAATTCGGTCAGTCGAAGGTCAAATTCCGTTAGTCGACTGCTAGACTGTATAAATCGAACGCTTAACACGGTTATCTGAACAGGAATCACCATCGGCATCTTTTCCTTGTAAGTTTATATTGACTGCTAAACTCGGTCTCCGATTTTTTTATTTGACCAGAGAGTGCCTTCGATTGACTGGGAAAGAACCCTACTGAAAATTCTCCGGTGAATTCTCATGCCAATTTCTCAGTTTAGATTTTTTTTCTTAAATTTTTTTTTCTCAGAATGTACAGGACTAACATTAATTGTTGGCAACATGTGAAAATTAACCCATTAAGGACGGGACGGACACTTTTTCGTGTCCAACTTCGAGCTATCACAAAGTGGTTAATTTTATCGCAAAAAAACTCCTAAACCACTGATTTTCATAGTTTGAAGTGTGTTCTTTTTGATGGTGACACTTGATTTTCGCTTGAATAAATTTTTTTATGCGAAATCTGTAAATTAATAAAAAAAACACTGATTTTTTGAAAAAAAAATTTTTTTAGATCAAAGTTTTTTTCCCTTTTGAATTTTTTAGGTGCTTAAAACTCTTAAAAAAGTTGTCCATGACACCTTAACTTAAAAGTTTTCGCCCTAGGAATATCCTTAATATTTTTTTTTCAATTAATGTTGCGTAAAGTAAAAAAAATTTCATTATTTGACTTCACCGATTCTTATCTCGAAAACAATCGACTTTCATAAAAAGTTTGTGGGAACAAAAAATGTTCAGAATCGATCAAGGAATACGTAAGAATTTTTCCATATTTTTTGGGACCATTTTTAGTTTTTTCAAAAATGTCCATTTTTTGAAAAATCCAAAATAGTCCAAAAAAATCTCGAAAAATTCATACGTATTCTTTGACTGATTCTAAGCATTTTTTGTTCTCACAAACTTTTTATGAAAGTCGATAGTATTCGAGATAAGAATCAGGGAAGTCAAATAATGAAATTTTTTTTACTTTACGCACCATTTTCACGCGTTTGCATCTCTATGACTTCTTCCCTCAATGTTTTTCGTTTTTTAACTGGTGGCATTTTCAATCAAAATTTTGTAACAATAACTATCAAAATCAGGATAAAAATATCATGCGTACAATGATATTTGTCAAAATCGTGCAGTAATATACTCCACGATAAGCTGCTTACATTGGAAAACTACGGAAATTTTTAAATTACGTCACTTTATCAAAATGTTCGTGAAAGAAAAACTGTAATAAACCTATATAAATCAATGAATTAAATTGTAAGATAACAAAAGTCTTTATGCATCAGTTATCTCGCCAGAATGAAGGCCGGGCAACGGCAATAATATAGCCGGCTAAAAACGTTATTTTGTAACTTGGGTCATTATTTCTCAAAAACTATCAACTTTCATGAAAAGTTTATGGGAATAAAAAATGCTTAGAATCAGTCAAAGAATACGTATGAATTTTTCGAGATTTTTTGGGACTATTTTGGATTTTTCAAAAAATGGACATTTTTGAAAAAACCAAAAATGGTCCCAAAAAATCTAGAAAAATTCTTACGTATTCCTTGATTGATTCTAAACATTTTTTGATCTTACAAACTTCTTATGAAAGTCGATAGTTTTCGAGATAAGAATCGGTGAAGTAAAATAATGAAATTTTGTTTACTTTACGTAACATTCATTGAAAAAAAAATATTAAGGATATTCCTAGGGCGAAAAATTTTGAGTTAAGGGGTCATGGACAACTTTTTTAAGAGTTTTAAGCACCTAAAAAATTCAAAAGGTGAAAAAATTTTGATCTGAAAAAATTTTTTTTTTCAAAAAATCTGTTTTTTTATCAATTTACAGATTTTGCATAGAAAAAATTATTTAAGCGAAAATCGAGTGTCACCATCAGAAAGAACACACTTCAAACTATAAAAATCAGTGGTTTAGGAATTTTCTTGCGATAAAATTGACCACTTTGTGATAGCTCGAAGTTGGACACGAAAAAGTGTCCGTCCCGTCCTTAATGGATTAACCCATTAGCGCCTGAACGGACACTTTTCGATGCCAGAGTTCAGAGACTCACTGTAAGATGTATTTGATCGAAAAAAAATCTGGAACCACAGTTTCCTATGGTTCAAAAGGTGTTCTTTCGAAAGGTGGTGGTTAGAAAATCCAAAAATGAGTTTTTGTACAAAAAAATAGCAGTTTAAAAAAAAAATTCCGAAATTTTGTGGTAAAATTTTTTTTGTGAGGAAATTTTTTCAGCCTTTACATTTTTTCACATACTAAAAGCTAATGAATATCGCGTCCATGGGTCCTTAGCTAAATGTAAGTATTCTTACATAATCGAAAAAAATTTTTTATAAAGCCAAAATGGCGACCGGAAGAAAAAATAGTAGTTTCAAACTTCAGCAATTTTTTTCTCGAAAACTATGGACTTAATCGAAAATATTTTTGATACAAAAAAGTCTTAGAATTAGTCAAAGAATACCCTCGAATTTTTTGAAAACCGTAAAAGAAAATTTTTGATTTTTCATCAAATGTGAAAACTGAAATTTTCAAAAAATCGTTTGAAAAATCTGAAAAAATTTGAAAGTTTTCTTTGATTAATACTAAGACTTTTTTGTCTTCAGAAAAATTTTTGTCAAGCTCATAGTTATCGAGGAAAAGGTTGCTGAAGTTTGACCTCAAAAAGACTTCAGAAACCTTTTCCTCGATAACTATGAGCTTGACAAAAGTTTTCTTCAGACAAAAAAGTCTTAGTATTAATCAAAGAAAACTTTTAAATTTTTTCAGATTTTTCAAACGATTTTTTTGAAAATTTCAGTTTTCACATTTGATGAAAAATCAAAAATTTTCTTTTACGGTTTTCAAAAAATTCGAGGGTATTCTTTGACTAATTCTAAGACTTTTTTGTATCAAAAAATTTTTCGATTAAGTCCATAGTTTTCGAGAAAAAAATTGCTGAAGTTTGAAACTACGATTTTTTCTTCCGGTCGCCATTTTGGCTTTATAAAAAATTTTTTTTGATTATGTAAGGATACTAACATTTAGCTAAGGACCCATGGACGCGATATTCATTAGTTTTTAGTATATGAAAAAATGCAAAGGCAGAAAAAAATTCCTCACAAAAAATATTTTATCACCAAATTTCGGAATTTTTTTTTTAAACTGCTACTTTTTTGTACAAAAACTCATTTTTGGATTTTCTAACCACCACCATTCGAAAGAACACCTTTTGAACCATAGGAAACTGTGGTTCCAGATTTTTTTCCGATCAAATGCATCTTACAGTGAGTCTCTGAACTTTGGCATCGAAAAGTGTCCGTTCAGGCGCTAATGGGTTAAGGTCGATATAGAATTCTGATGAATTGACGAATTTTATCATCACTTGGTATCTACACTACTAAAAATTTTTAGGTTCATGTCAGGTGAGATCTCAGGTGAGAATTCAGGGATGATTTATTTTTCTTAATTTTTATCTAAATTTTTTTTTCTTATTTTTTTTCTAAAAATTAAGAAAAAAATCATTCCTGAATTCTCACCTGAGATCTCACCTGACATGAACCTAAAAAATTTAAGAAAAAAATTAAGAAAAAAAATCATCCCTGAATTCTCACTTGAGATCTCACCTGACATGAACTTAAAAATGTTTAGTAGTGTAGATACCAAGTGATGATATAATTCGTCAATTCATCAAAATTCTATATCGACCCTTATTTTCACATATTACCAACAATTAATGTTAGTCCTGTATATTCTGAGAAAAAAAAATTCAAGAAAAAAAATCTCACCTGAGAAATTGGCATGAGATCTCGCCTGAGAATTTTCAGTAGGGAACGCTCGATCATTTTCAACAGAGAGTGGATAGAGGAATTTGCATGGAATGAATTCATATATGGAAATCGTACATTACATGGATTTAGATAAAAAAGATTGTTATATGTCTACTTGATATAAATTATTTATTTCATATAAATATTTGATATAAATTATTTATTACATGGATTTAGATAAAAAAGATTGTTATATGTCTACTTGATATAAATTATTTATTTCAGTACATTCCATCCAAATATTAGCGAATTTATCTGGAGTGACTGGAGTGACTGGAGTGCATTGACTTTTGATAGTTCATATCATATATGGAAACACCTTCTGTAGCTCAGCTCTCCCAAATACGCTTTACTGATTTACCTAACTTTTGGGAATGACTGAAGCCAGACCATCTTTAATTACTTTTTCTATACTTAATCAGTTATTCTTGCTGTCTTTCTCCTTTTTTTTTGAGCCTTTCATATATTCTGCTTATGGTGTCTTCATTTTTTCCTTGAGTTTCACTGTGTTGTGGCAACAGTATAGAGTATAGACCTGTGTAATTAGTCTCAGAAGTGGCCTTGGAAGGATGTGACGTACAAAATCAGATTCTAGTTGGAACCGATAGAGAAAATGATTACAAAGTACAACAATGCTCTAGGTTAAAAATATATGCATTTTGCAGGGAAAGCCAAAATCTGAAAAAATTTTTTGGGAAGCCAGAGGAAAAATTTACTTAAATGAAGTAGTTTAAAATAGCATTATGCCAGATATATTTGGTCTAAAGGTCACACGATGATGAGAAATATATTCATTTCTTTTTGTCATTTTTACAGTATCTCTCATCTGTTTGGTGCTGTGGAAAAGCTCAAATTGAAAACTGGATATTCTTCAATAATATGATGAAGGTTCAGAATTTGAAAATTTGAAAAACTACATTATGTGATCTTTGGACCAACTTGATCTGGTACAAAATTTAATCTTGAACAACTTTATTCTAGTGAATTTCATCTCAAAACTGGGAGAAAAATGGGTTGTTTGCATAACTTTTTACCATGACGCATTGTCATATTTTTGTTTGTGATCAAATTTTCTAGCGATTCCAACAAAAATCTGTGGTAGTGCATGACACATCTATGCTAGTTCCTAATTCCAATGCGCTAGTACATGTTTCAATAAAAGTGGTTGTAGATAATGAAGGATTAACAATAAAAGTAGTGTCTTGTGCTAGAAAATGGGTTATATAGACTGAATGTGAAACTAGTAATCCCAGTGATAAATACTACTATGACTATTTTTTGACAAATTAGTGATCATAAGATGGGAAATTTCTTGTGATTTTTTCTGTTGATCATATTTTTTTTTATAAAATTCTGCCAAAAAACAAGTGCTAAAACACAATGGATGCCCCAATCTTATTATCATTAATTTGTGGGAAATCCACGCAATCTAGCAATCCTAGTTATAGTACTATTGGTAGCAGTGTAAAACATTAATACCTGGCATCGTCTTTAGGCAGACTTGAGCACAGGGCAAATGTGGTACTTGATGCATACACTCACTTACAAGCCTCAAATTTTGCCGTGGATTGAGTCATGTGGAAGCTGTGTCTATGGAGATTCATGTAAGGCAATTTGTCGCGAACATCAGAGACTTTGGATCTAGTCTACTCAAATGTTTGTCAAGTTCCTGGATAGTACTTAGTAACATTCTCAGATGTTTTCTCAACAAAAATCTTTGTATAGTCTCTTGACTATTTTTTGCTGTGATGAATTTGCATAACTGAATTGATGAATATTTTGATGAATTGCAGACTTGGAAAGGATGGCAAACTAGCTATTGAAAAGTTGCTTGTTATTATGTTAATAACCAATTCAGTCTCGCTATTTCAGATCAGATGTACATTTAAACAAGACTTCCAGAATTACCATGTCACTTCATTTAACGATATTGAGCTTAGAAGGATTTCAAGAAGATAAACAACTACCTACGATCATCAAATATTTTTCCTCACATGTATATTCGAATAGTATTGAAAAGTTTTGGATGCTTGGTATATTGTTCTTTTTCAACGCTCTTTAGTTGCTGTGGAAGATTTAATTTTCTAAAGAATGTAACTGTTTATAGAACATGGAACTTTCAGATATAGAAGACATTCTAAGATTAAGATTCTCAAGAGCAATTACCAAACTCAAAAAATAAAGTAATTTAAGATGGGTGAAACAAAGAGAAATATAATCTTCCAATAGGAAATTTGGTTATCTTTGATCAATGATCCACAAAATATTTTTAGAACCGCAACTTACAATAGGTTGAAGTGGCTGTAAATGGTTAGATTCTCTCAGACGACCAGAGAATGAGTTTAATTGATAAAAAGGCATTTTAGGATTGATGATGTTCCGTAAATTTTTTTTCTTCCAGCGGTTATTCTTCTCTTCTCTCTATTATTGGCTTTATTTTTCGGCTCAGCATGTGATTTGAGCCATATAACATTCAGCAATTATCCTTATCCTCGTTAAGAGATGTACCGAACTCTTGCATAACTCAATCACGGAGTGAGAGAGAAGGAGACGAAACAGCAGTGGGCTTCAGCCATAGAGGTATTACAGATAGAGGAGGCAAGCCACCCGTAAACGTGTCCGAAATTTTGGATCCAGCGACCAGCCCCCACCCTTACCTCCCTGGCACGAACGCATGCGCGGGCACATCACAGACGACACAGACACAACCACGGAGTAAGTCTCTCTTACTCCGTGGACACAACACTTGGTTAGCTCAAAACACGATGCTCAGTTGCGCAAACGTATACTGCATCTTTGCGACATTCTTAATAATCTTATGATATATTTCTATGTATTTCAATTCACTCATCCAATGACAAGATAAGCTAATGAATATGATTCAACACCTAATTTATTACCAACCTAAAAAATGTAACAATATCCCTGCAGAATCAGTATTATCATATATTATTTCTATTGTTTACAATATTCAATTCTCATGAATTGGCGAATTGTAATTGACAATAATTCATTATATTATGTTAGGATTTAAATAATATGAAAATACACCCAATCGAAAGCAAAAGAAGCAAACAAATAATTTTTCAATATTGAAAAAGATAAGGTATTTTAATAAAAGTACATTCAAGAGTTAAATATATTGATTGATCTCATACAAATCTGTAGTATAAATAAATCATTGATAATATTTATAATAACGTTAGTAATTTCATTGCAAACCACACATATTAACGTCATAGTAAATGACTGTTCATAGCTGTATAACATAAAATAACATACTACAGTCTCCAATAAAAATAATAACAATAACAGAAATAAAACATAGCAAGAATAAACAAATAATAGAAATAATGAAATCTACCGAAACGTTCAACAATTGCAAGAATAGCAGCGCGTGTCAACCAAATCTCAGATGAGCGGAGCCAAAGTGACAACGTCCCCGCAGGTAAAAACCCAACACTCGCGAAGCCCGTGGCGGGCTCTGTGAGAGTGTATTGGTGTGTCGATGTGCCCGCGCATGCGCTTGACCAGATCCAAAAATACGGACATACTCTTTCACAGGCTCTCCTATGGCTTGCCTCCTTTATCTGTAATACCTCTATGGCTCCAGCGCACAAAAGTGGTCCGCTTTTGGTGCAGAAAATTGTCTGGCGACTGGCTCTGTCAATCAGAGCCATCGGACGGCAAACGCCTAAAGCGCTCGCTAGAGAGAGACTCCTAGATAGCACAAAACGTTGTGGAAACGTCTGAAGGTTGCTTTTGCAACGATGTAACGTTGTTTGATTCCTTATTGACAACCTTGTGACAACGTTCTCACAACGTTTGAATGTTGCGGAATATCATACGAAACGTTGCTGTGGAACGATTTCACAACGTTGATGCAACGTGGCTAGGGCATGACTTGAAAAAAATAGAAACTCCGTCAAAACGCTCCTACAACGTTTTGACAACGTGCTGATTATAAAATAATTCTTTTGGTTGCGATAGAAACGTCCTGGTAACGTTGTCACGACGAGCTGATTAAATAAATTTTTTTGATCAAACGTTCTGAAAACGTTGTCGCGACGTGTTGGTCGTCCGAGAATTATTTTAAGTTGCGATGGAAACGTTATGACAACGTTGTAAAAACGTGCTGATTATGAAGTAATTTTTTGGTTGCGTTGAAAACGTTATAAGAACGTTCTTACAACCGACTGATAGTGGAATATTTTTTGAGGTTGCGATAGAAATGTCCTGGCAACGTTGTCACTACGAGCTAATTAAATAAATTTTTTTCGGGTTGCATTGAAAACGTTCTAAAAACGTTGTCGCGACGTGTTGGTCGTCCGAGAATTATTTTAAGTTGCGATAGAAACGTTATAACCACGTTGTGAAGTAGTGAGTACTTTAAAGACTATGTAACACTCATCACGTTGTGAGTATTTTAAAGACTATGTAACACTCATCTTTGTTTACACTGAGGCAAAATAGAATTGATAGTAGTAATCTTTTATAACTCATGGTTCTATAAGGTATGATCACTACTTTCTTGGAGGCTGATATGTAGACGTCTGTGGCCTTGCTTATTTCTTCTATCCAATCATTGCGGCAGTCGTCAATATTTATGCACGTATCATTATAGATTGTTTGTTCTGTAACTGTGATTAATCATGAGCATTAGTCATCGATTATTTATTTCCAACATTTTTTCAGACACGGAAATTATTCATATTTCATAACATATTGTATTTTGATCTCACTGTTGTCAGTTTTCCTTTTCTTCACCAAGTCTCCCACGCATTGGACTTCATAATTTCTCTTTCGATAGTTACATTTTGTAACGAAATATTTCTCTGAAACAATATAAATACATTAATTTATTCATTCTGCCAGAAATGTATGTTCTGATTCAATGATTTTTTAATCTGTGAACAAAAACTTCTGTAGTCAAAATTTTCATCGTATCAAATTAGTTATAGTGAACAAAAGTTTGTAGCTAGCGAAATGTTGCAAAATAATTTGAAGTATTAATTAATTCATGTTAACTACCAAAGTGTTGGCCTTGCAGTATTGACGCAACATCGGCCAGCCAATTTGCTCTAACCGGCCTCTGTCCTATCCCCGAACTTTTTCTTCACAAGCTTTCCCAAGTAGTGAAATTTCTCGTCCCTCGAGTCAATAGTACAGGACGCTTCGTCGAGCCCCAGGCCCGAGAGACCACTGCCAGTGGTCGGAAGGAAAATTTTTCATCTTTGAGTTATCAGTGAGGCAAATGAGCATACTTGATTTGCCTTTCATTACTGATAAGTATGTATTTTTGAGATGATTATAGTCTGAGAGGCACCTGGGAGTGAGGGTATTTGGGTGAAAATAAGAAGCCGAAGTTTCACCTTAACTAACAACACTTTATTATACCAAATCTAGCGGAAAACTATCTAGCTTGAATCTAACTTATTTACAGCTGAACTAGCAAGGTATCTTTGTGTAAAGATATTTGTAAAACCCGGCACGAAGCACGAGGAGCTGTAGGCGCGTCGGGAGCTCGACTCAGAGTGAGCCGGCGGCGAGGCGAACGAGCCGGCGGTGGAGGGGAGCGCAGCCACAGGCTGGCGCGCCAGTGGTTCGCAGCGCACGCCGCACACGTGCGAGGCTTGATGCGACCGCACATTTCTGACAATTTTGAATCATGAAAATCGAACCATATTAATCATAGGTAATATCAACTTTCGGAAACCAACAGTCCAAAATTAAAATATTTACCTTCATTTAGATGTCGTTAATATGGTTCGATTTTCGTAATTCGAAATACATTTCAATCAGTAATTGAGAGGCAATTTGGTACACTAATTTTCGATACAATTCAGTTAAAATTTAAGAATTTACTTCTAGCCACTGGCAACATGTGTTTGCCGTCATAAAGATTTTGGTCGTGGGACGACAGAAAAACTCTTTGGGAAAGCCTGTGGAAAAAAGGGTATGTGCGCGAGCCCTCCTTTATCGCTGCCCTCACATGAGGTTTTTCTCCGTAAAATGCCCCCGGGTGGTGTGCCGGATGCATAACTTTTCGCTGAGCGGCGTTGGTTTGGCACCGGGCATTACCATCCCCTTTATCGTGATGCGCTGACTTTTTCGCGTGGTCGTGGTTTACGACCGCCCGATTTAAAGAGAGGATGCATAAACTATCCTTGCTCTTATGGCTTAATTGATAGCTGTCTATATTTTTTGGATGATCGGTACAGTTTTATTTCCTCAGGTTACCGTAACCTCAGCTCCCTCCTGACCCCCTGTTGTGCATGCTTGTATAGGCAATCGTCAAGCAGTGGGCTATACCCGAGTGACTTACAGCGCCATTGTATCGCGCGGTCGTGCAGCCATATAGACAATGTGCCTACGCAAGGCGGAGCTGAACCGATCTTGCTCCCCCGAATAGCTTTACTGAAGCTTCGTGGTCCTTATTAGGACATGGCGCTCTAGCAGGGGCACGTGCGCCACTTAAGGGAGTTCTATATCGACGCGGCTAGTCATAACACTAGTCAACTCTCGCTTGACTCGCAATGTACCAAATGTGGCAACGTCGCCTAACATATCATAGTATGTGTGTATACACAGATACGCATATACAGTCTCGCGTCCGAGTCAGTGAGCCACGAGAGACCGGCGACACTGACATACACATGTGACCATGCCGAGAGTGCAGGAAGCAACATCAACATCAGAGGAAAAAACTATTAAGAAAGTTGGAAAGAATGGACGATTTTTTGGAAAGGTAAACGCGTCACTGAAAAAGTTTACAGAGCCCGTTTTCAGCAAAAAGAACGAGGCAAAAGATTGAGAGCCGTCTACGGTACAAAAAGTAATGCCCATAACCTAAAAACTGAAGTAAACAACGAAGTGGCTACTCGCTTTTTAGACATTGAAGGTCGTCGGATTGTGCATCTGAAAACTCTCGGCCAGGAATTAATTTGTAATAGATGCAAGGCTGTGCTTTCTCTACTGGACATTCAAATTCAACTTTCAACGTGATTTTTATTGAAAGAGAATGTTACAGTTAATCTTTTATTTCATAATTGTTTTAATTATAATCATCCAATCAAATTATTATGAATATATAAGTTTCGGAAACTTAACTCAAGTATAATCATCTAAGCTGTGGAATGAAAGATGGATGAACTGAGATGTTGGATGTGCATGATTCATAAACTTAGTATAGGTGCATTGAAAACATGTATCAAAAGTATGCTCGAATTTGAATGTAGTGAGAAAACCTAGTATTATTCAATATTTAGTAATCGAATTTCATTAACAACATAAATAACACACTTGTAAAGTTCATGTACCATGCATTTCCAAATAAATAAATGAATGAAAAAGTATTAAATTTACATGATTTTTGATCTAATTATCCTTTCTTAGGCCTGACCGATTGCAGAAAGGTTTCATTTTTCCTGACTCATAACTGTCAGATGAAGCAAAAGAAAATAATTCACCAGAAAATATTGTTCGCATAGCAGCCTCTTTCGATACGGGCTGGCCAACCAAAGGCTCAGGTAGAAGTTATGACAGTCTTTCTGGTACAGCTAGTTTCATTGGACATTTAAGTGGAAAAGTTTTATCAAATGTTGTGTTGAATCGAAAATGCAGGATGTGCGAACTTGGTCATTCGATAAAAGATCATGACTGCAAATTAAATTTTGAAGGCAGCGCAAAGGCGATAGAACCAAGAGCTGCAACATTGCTTGTCAAAGACAATCCGATCTTTAATGATTGCAACGTTCAAGTGGGCATTTTCATAGGCGACAATGATAGTAGCGCTATCTCTGCAGCCAGAAATTCGGTTGATCATGAGATTATAAAACAGGATGATCTTAATCATACCGGCAAAGGAGTGATCTCTGAATTATATAAAATAAATAACAGGTTTATTATATAAAATAATAAATAAATTATAATAAATATATATATATATATATATAATCTCTTCACCTCCTGGCATGCAACCGTGGTGAGAGCTTGTGTCGCGTGCCGCTCGGGGGTTTTCCAGGCGTCACTTCACGAGCGCGCGCCGGCCAGCGTCGCGCCATTGTCGGGTAGCGCGCGGGGCGGGCTAGACCACCGCGACCACCAACGGCCCGGTATTGTTAAGGGAGTTCCATCGGTTTTAGAATTGACGAATAGAAATTATCCAAAAAAGCAGACAGAGCTAGTTATTATGTAACATATATATATATATATATATATATATATCTCTATATTAAAAGCCAGACCGCCGCCGCCGCCGCCGCCGTGAAAGTTTTCGACCCCTTTTTGGCTCCCCTTTTTGGCTCCCCTTTTTGGCTCCCCTTTTTGGCTCCCCTTTTTGGCTCCCCTGTTTGGCTCCCCTTTTTGGCTCCCCTTTTTTGCTCCCCTTTCTTGCTCCCCTTTTCTCACCCCTTTTTTTACCCCTTTTTTTACCCCTTTTTCCACCCCCTTTTTCGGCCTCTTTTTCAACCCCTTTTCCCCCCCTTTTTTCACCCCTTTTTCCACCCCCTTTTTTCACCTTTTATTCCACCTCTGCCACCCCTCAGTTGGAGGTCCATTTTTGGAACTGTTGATGACTAAGAAGAAAGAACATCGAAGCTCCGACATTTACCATAGCAACCATTGTTTACGTCTTTAGCAACCGTTATTATGGAGTGGGAAAAGTCAGTTAGAGGTCCATTTTCGGAAATGTTGATGACGAAGAAGTAAGAACATCGCAGCTCGGATATTTACCATAGCAACCGTTGTTTACGTCCTTAGCAACCGTTACTATGGAGTGGGAAAAGTCATTTAGAGGTCCATTTTCGCAACTGGTTGATGACTAAGAAGAAAGAACATCGAAGCTCGGATATTTACCATAGCAACCATTGTTTACGTCCTTAGCAACCGTTATTATGAAGTGGGAAAAGTCAGTTAGAGGTCCATTTTCGGAAATGTTGATGACGAAGAAGTAAGAACATCGCAGCTCGGATATTTACCATAGCAACCGTTGTTTACGTCCTTAGCAACCGTTACTATGGAGTGGGAAAAGTCATTTAGAGGTCCATTTTCGCAACTGGTTGATGACTAAGAAGTTAGAACATCGAAGCTCGGATATTTACCATAGCAACCGTTGTTTACGTCCTTAGCAACCGTTACTATGGAGTGAGAAAAGTCAGTTAGAGGTCCATTTTCGGAACTGTTGATGACGAAGAAGTAAGAACATCGCAGCTCGGATATTTACCATAGCGACCGTTGTTTACGTCCTTAGCAACCGTTACTATGGAGTGGGAAAAGTCAGTTAGAGGTCCATTTACGGAACTGTTGATGACGAAGAAGTAAGAACATCGCAGCTCGGATATTTACTATAGCAACCGTTGTTTACGTCCTTAGCAACCGTTACTATGGAGTGGGAAAAGTCAGTTAGAAGTCCATTTTCGCAACTGGTTGATGACTAAGAAGCTCGGATATTTACCATAGCAACCGTTGTTTACGTCCTTAGCAACCGTTACTATGGAGTGGAGGAAATGAGTTAGAGGTTCCTTTAGTTTTCTCAGAGAGTGGCGATTAATGCAAGTTGAGGTTCAATTGCAATACTTTTAGAAAGCACACTGCTGAGGCACTTGGCAGTGGTTTTTCCAACTGCACAGGATACGAAATCTTCCCTCTTTTTCCACCCTTTTTTCACCCCATTTTTTACCCTCTTTTTCCACCCATTTTTTTACCTTTTTCCACCCCCTTTTTTTCACCCCCCTTTTTTCACCCTTTTTTTATCCGTCTTTCCACCCCTTTTTTCCACCCTTTTTTCCACCTCTTTTTTCACCCCTTTTTTCACCTCTTTTTTCACCCCTTTCTCCACCTCTTTTTTCCATCCTCTTTTTCCACCCGTGTCTTCGAATAAATTATTTATTTCCAATAAATATGCAATGGACCGATCTCCTGGAAATTTTGCACACAGGTTAGTCGCGGCAAAATCTAGGCCGAGTTCAATTTTCAATAAAATCCGTTGTTTATTTGCCTAGCAACCGTTCCTAACGTGTTATCTCACGAATCTTCATAAGTGCTCATTGGGACTATGAGAGTTGATGAGAATCAATGAGAATCGAAGAGAATCAGATGAGATATTTCCCATAGCAACCACTGTTGATATCCTTAGCAACCGTTGCTTCGAAAGTTGGAAAATCAATTTTAAGTTACAATCGATGACCAAGAAAACTGAATTGTTATATTTGCTCCATAGCAACCGTTGTTTACCTCCCTAGCAACCATTGCAAAGGTTGGAAATGATCAATCTATGACCCATGTCCATAATTTTCGATTGCAAAGGACACAAAATCTTCCCACTTAGCTCCTCAGTAACCGTTGTTGAACGCCCTAGCAACCGTTGCCAAGGGAAAGAAAAAGTAAGTTTCATTTCCAGTATTTTTAACTGCACAGGATACAAAATCTCCGTTTTACTCATAGCAACCATCGTTTACGTGTCTAGAAACCGTTGCTGCAGTAGAAGGAAAAGACTAAATATTATTTTGGACAATTTTTTTTCAATATAAATCCACTTATTCGTCGAAACTACCGTTTATTTACATCCCTAGCAACCGTTGTTTTGGAAGCTGGAAAAACAGTTTTAAGTCACACTCGATGGCCAGAGGCACTAAATTGTTATATTTGTTCCATAGCAATCGTTTTTTACCTCCCTAGCAACCATTACGAAGGTTGGAAACTATCAATTTATGACCCATTTCCATCATTCTCTACGGCAAAGGACACAAAATCTTCCCAATTAGCTTTTCAGTAACCGTTGTTTACCGCCCTAGCAACCGTTGCTAAGGGAAAGAAAAATTCACGTAAGTTTCGTTTCCAGTATTTTCAACTGCACAGGATACAAAATCTCCGTTTTACCCATAGCAACTATTGTTTACGTGTCTAGCAACCATTGCAATCTTACTCAAAATCTGCTGCTGAAAATCTGAAATGGAACACGCGGAATACCCAAACCAAAAAATATGATCTAGCACATGTCACTATTAACCTAAAGTTAAACCCACTATTTATCTAAAAAAACAAACGTTTAACATGAATATAGCTGACATTAATCTTTTATTTTGATTCGAATCGTTCGTTCAGTATTCTTTTCAATCGAACAAAATCGAAGGTTCAAGTTTAAAGTTTTATTGTTTTGAATGTAATTTTCTTTTAATTATTACTACACTTATATATTATTGAAATTATTGATTTCTAAAGAACACACGGGGGGTTGGCGAGCGAAGCGAGCAGGGGGGTACCCCCCTAGTATATATATATAGAGAGAGAGAGAGAGAGAGAGAGAGAGAGAGAGAGAGAGAAAGAGAGATTTGGACAGGTTTGAAAATGATGGGACTTAATAAAAAGAACAGAACAAAAACAGCTTGAGGAAAAAGAAAACAAGGAATAGGAACGCTTGGAATGTAGAATTGATAGACACAGAAATGCCATTAGATATATATTATTATTATTATTATTATCATTATGCAGTACACCCTCCATAATTCCAAATATGTATAAGTTGTCGATCTTTGAGGGCCAACCCAGAGTGAAGTGGAAAAGGAAGCAGCCGCTTCCACTGCCGAACGTAATATTATATTTTCATTCAAAACTGGTAAGAAAGAATATTTAATTGTTATTTCGTCGATTGTTTTGTACTTAAATTGTATCATTTATTACGTGTTTTTTGTGTAATAAATTTTTAGCCTGATGAGGCCAGTGAACCTAACTGGCGAAACGTCGCATCAAATAAATATGTGGTGGATTTTGTGAATTTTCCCTTTTCCACTTCACTCTGGGTTGGCCCTCAAAGATCGACAACTTATACATATTTGCCATTAGATAGAGTTAATATTAGTTGCGATGAAAACCTCATACCCACACCCGATGACCAAATTACCAACGCTACTACCAAAAATAGTAAAGATCTCGGTCGAAAAGAACCAATCAGGTGAGATGTACGGATTTTTTAATCTCTCGAGGTAACGAAATGGAGTGGCGTCGGTATCAAGCGCCTCTGACGGGCGGCTATGGAACTAGCCCCTCCGTCGCCATGTTTGTAAGGTATAAGATTGCGTTCTACGTGTAACAGCCATTACGCATCCATGCTTTCTGGGTTTTCTCGTTCTCAATCTTCCGTACTCTTTCATGCTACTTTCCCAACATGGTACGTATTGCTTCTCCGAGTTGTCTTTTGAATCTTAAATTATCATTGAAATCCATGATTAGTCACGATACTCTTTCACTCTTAAATATTAAGATCATATTATTTCAGCTTATTTCATAGTTATTGATTTCCATTTTTCTTATTTACGTCAATATGATTTGATTATCTGTTTGTCATCCGTAGGTTATATTGAATCTTGTATAACTTGGAATACTCACGTATTTTGAAAGTTTAATCATTTTTCTTCATTGGTTACAGGGTCGAGTTAGAACGAAAACCGTCAAAAAGGCAGCTCGAGTCATTATCGAGAAGTACTATATGAGACTGACCCTCGATTTCCACACAAACAAGAGGCTATGTGAGGAAATAGCTATTATTCCTAGCAAGCCACTGAAAAACAAAATCGCTGGGTATGTATTATTTGGACTATATCATGTTTGAACATTTATAAGATCTATGATCCTCTTTTAAATTAAGTATTTATCAAATAAAAGTTGCTAAGAATTGTAGCATTTTAGGTTTGGTTGAAACAATAAATATAATTTCATTTTATATGTCGCAGATACATTTTATACTCTGAAGATTTGCCATTGATAATTTGAAGTGAATTATGATTATTAAAATAATTTCTCAAGAAGTATGAATATAGCGGAAATCAAATGAGATTTCTTTATAAATATAAATGAAAAATTTGTATCGAAAATTCAAGATAATCTGAAAATGAATTGATGAATTAATGAATGTTCAAATGTGTAATCCATTAATATCTTAGTGTTTTAAATTGAATATTTCTTTTATTATATATGCTCATTAAATGCTTATGAAAATCTTCACGAGTATTGAATCGAGTAAGAGAAAAAGAGTGTTAGCCCAGCCAAGCACTGTAAATTGTAATTTTATTTACCCGGGTTTTGAGTTGTTGCCTCTGTAAAATGTGGCCAAAATAGTGTATTCTTCCACTTACCTGACAATTTTTTATGCTAATTTCTAGAAACAAGTTATATGATCTCATTGATGTTGCTAAAGCTATTGATTAAACAAAACATGAATTTTCGAAGGTATTTTAGGATTTCAGATAGAATTATAAAAATGACGTGATGGTATGGTCAAATGCTCACACATGATTATTGATCTTGAATTATGTATTGTTGATGGCTGTAATAAAAACTAGCCAGTTTTTTTTTTTTTAAATCAAGCCTATGATCAATATACAGTTTCAAACGTGAACTTGAATTAGCTGCGGGTAAAAAGTAGTACATGGATCCATTAAGTATCTGCATCATCATTGTTAGTAATCGCGAAATAATAATGTAATTTGTTTCTTTGCTGACCTGAAAGTGTAGATTTCTTGATCAAAATTTATATGTACATGACTGAAGCTTCTATATAAAGTTATAGAATATCTTTGCCTTGAAAATTATCAACTTTGTTCTAGTCTCTTTTGTGGAACTGTATGCTTGAAGGATTTTTTCCCTTCAAATTGTACAAGTCGACAATAAATATTATAGTTAGATACTATTGTTTTTTAACTAGATCAAAGAGTTTTATTTGTAATTGCTCTGTTTGCTATTGCTCTATTAAAATTTAGAAAATGTGTTGACCAGTATAGAAAGTGTACAAGTTATTTTTTAACAAGCTTAGAATATTCAAGTATAGATTAGTACTTGGTGATCAAAGCTAGAGAGCTTGTACTTTGAAACCATAACAAGTTACGAAATCAATGAACAAGTTGAATTATTCTAGTACACGTTTTCACTTTTAATGTTCCTTTAATAGAAAATCAAATCTGCTTAGAGAAATTTTTTTGTTTAACTTCTGACATTTCAAAATCAAGTGATATAAGTTGAGAATGATTTTTAGAATAACAATTATTCATTAACAATTATTTATTTTTCAATAGATATTAGAAAATAATGGTTTTTTATCCAGATCATAATTTTGCGCATGCACTTGTCAAATACCTGCATTCAATTGAACATACCAAAAAAGTCACATTAATCATTAGTTAGTTGTGCAAAAAGTGGTTACAATCTTCCAAACATATCTGTACCATACTTTATTGTACTATTTTGTCTGGCAGTTTGTAGAATATCTTGATTGAGTAGAAATTGATACTTCCTATACGAAAATTGACCCACGAATAGAACTGTCAAACAATTAATCATACTCTGCATCCCATTTTGCATATTTTCATTAATAGTTATATAATCCCAAAATACCAGCACATAGGCCTTCAAATGCACAAATTTCAGAAGTGCTTCAATCTTGATGAGGAATTCCCATTATTTGTATCAATCACTTTTGACAGATGCATTTGTTAGATGTTTGGAAAGTAATTAGATCATATTATTTTATTTTTGTTTGAATTTGTTTTTTCAAAACATAAAAGTAAATTCAGTGTTTTGATATATACAGATATATTTCACACACACACACACACACACACAGAATCGACTTTCTTTATACTTCACAATTTTCATGCCCATCCTTTTCATTCTAACAAAAGTAATGTTATCAAAGAATAATCTTTATGAATCATGAAACATTCTGAACTCACTGAAAAGCTGTGATTATAGAATGTTTAATTGAAGTATTTTAAATGAACAATTATCCAACCTTGAAAAGTAAAGTTGCTATTGACTCTTGATACTAATGTTATGGTTTGAATTTGACTCAAAAATTTTCAATGGAGTACATAATGTTTTGTGTGTATGAACTAATAAAATTGTATTTTCCAAATGATGATCAATGGATTGTCTAGAAAAATAGAAAAATTTATCAAGTTTTTAGAAAATTTCACATTATAATTTTAGTAAACATACTGTTAGGAAATATTTGACCAGAGTCCGTGTATAGGTTGTACTCATTGGCTGCTGTTATTAACAGAGTTGAACAAGCATCATTAAGTTCATAGATGAATATGAATATATGATCGAATGGTTAATTTCTAATCTCAATTACTAGTTTTCTTTTTTACATTTCTACTACATAATTTATTTTGCAATTGTATAATAGTCATAAAATTTTCCAGATTTGTTACTCTACTGATGAAAAGGCTTCGTCATAGTCAAGTACGAGGTATTTCTATCAAGTTACAAGAAGAAGAAAGAGAGCGACGAGATAACTATGTTCCTGAAGTATCTGCTTTGGAACATGATATCATTGAAGTTGATGCAGAAACAAAAGAAATGCTCAAGATGCTGGAATTCACTAACATCCCAGGACTTCAAATTACACAACCTACACCTCATGGCTTTAGACGTCCTTGATAAATTGATTAATTTTCTCCAAATGGTCTGTGTAATTCCATTCCAAATAAACAGAAAGTTGTAAAAAAATGAGTTTGATATTCTATCAACCTATAAAACCAATAGATGTTCAAGAAGTTTATTATATATATTAATTAGTTTATGTAGATACAATTTTTTTTAATTTAGAGATGAGATCTTTGAATTTTTTTGAAAAATGTTCGATTAGTAAAGTTTGGACAAATTCTAAGGTTATATCTTGATAGACTTTATTATTTAACGCGTAGAATACGTTAAGACCAATTTGAAATATTAAAACTGAGCATGATGAACGGTTCGAGGACCTTTTACCTGGGATTCCAGGACCAACAGTATCTATTTACAGGTCCATCCGCATGCGTTTCCAGACCATTATACTCTACTATGTCCGTCCGCATCGAATTCCAGGTCCTGTCATCTGAGTTTCCCGGAACTTTTATCTGGGTATTCAGTTTTAGCCGCGAGTAATATCGTATACACTGTTGCGCCATAACATAATCTCTTGTAACACTACCAGACTGGTGAACGACAGGAACGTGCTGAAAGCTATTCAGAAAGATTCAAACATATAGTGTGACATTTTATCAAAAGATATTAAGGTAAAGCAAGAGACTCTGCAATCAAATACCGACGGGTCTGCGTGCTAATGGTTATTTTACAGAACAATCGATTATTTTCTCAGAAAAGGGGGTATGGGGTACTCAATCAGTGGGATAATTATTCTAATCACGAATTGTAACGACCTTTTTGAGAGATGTGGGAGCGTATTCAAGAAAAATGAGCAGCCTCCAAATATTTAATTTGATTTTATTGTTATGGCCCGGCCTCGCTCCGCCCATTATTTTTGATTTTCCCTTTTAATTTTCCCTTTTCATTTCCCCGACCTCGATGAAAATTCTGTTTTCATCACGTCCGTCGCCCCACACAAGTTGCAACAACGACGCGAGCAGCCCAGCTATTCGACAGTATAGAGACGATAATTGGGAATTAAGACACCCCTGTTGAAAAAAAATGACCTGAAATTCTGCCAGAAATCGGACAGAAATCTGTCTAATTTTCAGCCGAAAAAAGTGCCTGATTTCTGGTCGATCGATTTGATATTCTGCTGATTTACCGGTCAATTCGAGCGGATTTTCAGGTAGCTGTGAACGGATTTTCGAGTCATCTCAGGCGGAAATTCAGGTAGCTCCAAACGGATTTTCAAGTTATATTGACCGGAACTTCGATCCTTTGACTGGATTTTCTGGTCGATCGATCGGATTTGCTTGCTGATTGAACGGATTTTCAGATACAGTTGACCGGATTTTCTGGTCAATCGCACGGATTTTCGCGTCAATTTGAACGAATGTTCTAGTCGATTGAATGGATTTTCAGGTAAATTAGACCGGATTTTCTGGTCAATCAAACGGATTTTCCTGGCAATTTCAATGGATTTTCATGTACATTTGACCGGATTTTCTGGTCGATCGAACAGAATTTGGGTTGATTCGAACGGATTTTCAGGTAAATTTTTCATGATTTCCAGGTAAACTTGACCGGATTTTCTAGTCAATTGAACAGAATTTCAGGTACATTTGACCGGATTTTCTGGTCGATCGAACAGATTTTCGGGTTGATTTGAATTGATTTTCAGGTATATTTAGCCGGATTTCCAGGTGAATTGGAACGGAATTTCTATAGTCGATTGAGCCGATTCTCGGGTCAATTTGAACGAACTTTCAGGTAATTTGTTCCTGATTTCCAGGTAAACTCGACCGGATTCTCTAACCAATTCAACGGATTTTTAAGTACATACCCCTAGTAAAAATAACTTCCATACAAAAACGTACAAAAATGTCCAAAAACGTACAAAACCGTTTATAAACGTCCCATTTGGAACGAGAAATACATTTGTGTCCGTCATTGTTTCTGTACGTTTCTGTACGTTTTCGTACGCTTTTATACGCTTTTGTACATTTTCGTACACTTGTCTACTTTTTGTACATTTTAAGATGTTTTTGTACGGTTTTGTACGTTTTTGTACATTTCCGTACGTTTTCATACGCTTATGTACAGTTTCGTAAGTTTTTGTACGTTTTATAGGAGATTAAAATAGTGAAATTCAACTTGAAATTCTCTGTTAATATAGAATGTATTTTGTAATATATTCGATAAATTTTGGAACAGGGAAGTGTTCACTTAATTATCTATTGAGCACACATTTCTCTAACAAACATATTGAAGAGATACTGAAAAAAGTATTCATAAATCACATTCCTTAGATAATACATTCAAGATATAAGAAAATACTAAAAATCATCACTGAAAAATACTTATTCAAACACAAGTATAATATACCGAATGCAATGGATTCGCACGACAAATTTACATTGAAGTAATATGTTTTCGAAATAATTATCTGTCCGCGAAGAAAGACACATGTCGGGATTATCCTCAGTTGTGAATATTAACGGAGAAAGAGTTTGAACCGCAATCGAACTGTAGAAAAGGCTTGTTTTTTTTTGTCAATTATAACCTCCCTGTCGAAAATAACGAGCTTGGATTCCAGGTGGATTTTGAGATTCTACCAGAGGTCCTGGGGATAATATCCGGGCGGATTTTGGAAGAATCCAGGTGGATTTTTGGAATGAACGAGTCAGGTCCTGGAAATAATCCTGATGGATTTTGGGATAATCCAGGTGGATTTTGAGAGAATCCAGGTGGATTCCGGCAGAATCCAGGTGGATTTTCGGAAGGAACGAGTCAGGTCCTGGAAATAATCCTGATGGATTTTGGGATGATTCAGGTGGATTTTGAGAAAATCCAGGTGGTTGATCCCGAAAATCCACCTGGATTCTTCCGGAATCCACCTGGATTTCCTCAACATCCACCTGGATTGTCCCAAAATCCAGCCGGATTATTCCCAGGACCTGGCTCGTTGATCCCGAAAGTCCACCTGGATTCTTCTGGAATCCACCTGGATTTTCTCAAAATCCACCTGGATCATCCCAAAATCCCAAAATCCATCAGGATTATTTCCGGGACCTGGCTCGTTCATTCTGAAAATCTACCTGGATTCTTCCAAAATCCACCCGGATATTATCCCCAGGACCTCTCTGGTTGAATCTCAAAATCCACCTGGATTTTCCCAAAATCGACCCGGATATTATCCCCAGGACCTCTCTGGTTGAATCTCAAAATCCACCTGAAACCCAGCCCAAATCCACCTGGAATCCAGGCTGAATCTACCTGGAATCCAGGCTGAATCCACCTGGAATCCAGCTCAAATCCACCTGGAATCTAGTCCAAATCCACCTGGAATCCAGGCTCGTTATTTTCGACAGAGCTACTCAATCCAAGCTTTCATTTCGTATTTTTTTACGTCGAAAAATTGTGAGATGGGCGCCATGTATTCTTTCTGCGGACAGATTGCAAGTTTTGTCATTTTCCGCGGACAGATTAAGATATTTGTTTTTCTTCGCGGACAGATTGCGATATGTGCAGTCTTTCTTCGCGGACAGATTGTATTTGTCTTTCTTCGTAACACCCATCGATTTAAAGTAATCGGTACTCATGAGTGTAGCATCATATGCTCAAATCAAATAAATTGGGCTCAAATCAATTGGGCGCGCGGGGGGCGCGAGTCAATTTTTGCCTAATGCGTGTGCGACCGCTTAGGCCGGGCGCTACAATGCCGCGACTTGCCGAATACAAACCGTGGGCCGAGAGAGGGGCTCTCGCCTGCGCGCGGGACGACTCTCCGCGCAACAGCGAGCCTGCCCGGCGGCGCGCGCGCTCGATGACAAAGAAATTGCGCCGCGCGCCAAAGTATATTGGGGATTCACCCGCCGCGACCGATTGTCACGGATTTTTCCTTCCCCTGCTTGATCCGCTCGATGATGATGCTTCGGCGCCGACCCCGGGCGTCAAATGAGCGGCTGATCCCCTGAGGCGCCTGATGTTGCGATGACCTGCAGGAGAACGCCTCGATGTCCCTCAAGCCGCCTGGCTCAACAAGTGTTGGTGCGTGCCGGCCGGCTTCTGCAATATGGCCGCCGCACTTCTCACTTTCACCTTGCCCGGACACTTTTTTCCTTGCTCGTCACTCGCGAATACCAGCGAACGAGGAAACCACGTTATCGCGACCAAATGTGGGGACGGGGTGTTCTTTATGGAACCCCAGAGCCCGCAGGGATGAAATGTTCGGTGTTCGATTGAGTGTCTCTATGTATGTGGAAGCGTGAAAGGTAACTTGAGTAAATGATGAGTGACTGTTTATAAAAATACTAGCGTCCTCCGTCGCGGCTTCGCCCGCGAATATGTGTATTGAGTTCGAAATGTTATTCTCATTTATTGTTAAAAATCTCGTATGACATGTATTTATTTGTAAACTTTGTATAATTTGATACTCTGTAATCCTTGGAGTTGTAATTTTCATGTATCTGAAGATTTGAATTTTATAAGACTTCTGGATGAACGACGTTCTTAGTTCTCGAATTTTGAGGAATGAATATAAATTGGTTACGTGCATCCCCTGTCCGTGAAAAAGCAACAGTCAATGGGCTGCGTAGAAAACATTCTGTTTGCAAAACTATCCCTACGTCTTTAAAGGTCTGTCCTTGAGATTTGTTGACCGTCTAGGCGAAAGAAAGTTTCACAGAAAATTGTGATCGTTTCGTTTGGATTGAAATTGTAAGTCTGATGGAATCATAGGTATGCGAGATATAAATACTGTTTCAGGTATTTATATCAGCTGCAGGTCGTGTAAGAATAGTTGCTTCGATTACATTTTCCCGCATAACTTTAATTTGCAACCTTGTACCATGACTTAAATTGGGAGGATTTAGATTGTGTAGTAGCATTATTGGAGAACCACTTTTCAATTTAAAGTCATGAGGTGGAAAGCCTGAAGGATCAAGAGAGTTCAGAAATCCTTGAGGGTAGTGTACAACTTCATCAATGTTAATCACTGTATCGATAGAATGATGATGTCGTATTTCTCCATCTATCTTTCCCAAAATAATATTATTAATATTATGAGCGGTAGCATTTCGAGGCGTTATGATTGCCCTTTCGCATAACCAATCGATAGGTTTATCAGAAAGACTTTCAATTTCTGGATTGACTTGAGAAATCAGGTCCATGACTGACAGTCGTTCCTACTCTTGTATCAATATTTATGTAATCATTTTCATTTAATACTTCCCCATCTCTAATTTTTAGAAGTTCTAAAGGAAATTGCAAATCCCCACCTCCAATGTGAGCTCTCATATTTGTTCGTAAATGAAATTTTTCTATCAAATTCCAAATTGAAGACGACTTCAAACATGCTTTCACAATGTCAGCGCGAGTTCCTTTTTGAATCACAGGCAAAGTTTGCCGAAAGTCTCCAGAGAAAACGGAAGTTATTCCACCCATAGGTTTGCTGATAGATTTTAAATCTCGTAATGTGCAATCCAGAGCTTCAATATGCAATCGGTGACTCATAGTACATTCATCCCATACTATAAGAGAAGTTTCTTCGATAATTTTGCATAAAGGACTATTTTTTCTCCAATGCAAACGTTCAAAGGTAATTTGAACGTGGAATGGGCAGTTTTGCCTCCAGCAAGAAGAGTTGCTGTAAGAACCTGAAGATGCAACAGCTAAAACTAAAGCACCCAAAATACGAATTTGAGCTAATATTAAGTTAGGTCTTTAGTTATAGCCACTTTAGGTATATTAGATTCCAAACAATCACGCAATCCCATTAAGTTATGTGGATTCTTCAAAGCATTATCGATATCACAAACATTTCGTGGACCACGAATTGGCGTAGGTAGACCGAAATCAATCAATTTGCACAATCCAGGAGCTTCATCTTTATTTATAGATCCAACTACAATATCTTTTATATTAGCGTAATTTTCTGATGGATCATGTTCAAAAGCAGATCTTCCACGTACTATGAATGCGGCTTCAATTATTCGATCCTGACGAACGGCTTACGTTCGTCTGGTTCTAATCGTCTACCGCCCAATGTTACTTTTGGGTCTAGGCATTGTCACCAAAATTATTTGGCATTAGGGGACTGGGATTCAAAAGATCCCAGAAAGAGGCTGAGCTCATTTTCAAGCTCTCCTATATAGCCGATAGAACGCTGACTCTCTTGTGAGAGAGTGCCGCGCTATACCTTATTCACGTGCGACTCAACGCCTCGCCATCTCTCGCGCCATGGTACTTGGTCAGTTACCCCCACCACAGAAAAATGCATTGTCTATTTCTCGGTTTCTACTCAAAATTTCGAAACGCCACATATCCATAAACATGCCTGGAGTGGTCAAGAATCAAGTATCAAAATTTCATGAAAATCGGTTCAGTAGTTTTTGAGATTAGCGGCCACAAAAAAACAGGCTGTCCTCTCATATAATAGTATAGATATGCGTGTATGTGGGGAACTGCGTGTAGCCGCGTCAGGGATAATGAACTGCGCATGCGTGACGCAGAGCGAGAGAGCTTGAGTGAACGAGCAAGCGACCGGTGCTACAACGGCCAGTTCCGCTGTAGCTAGCCTAGCGGCATAGCCTCCGACAGAGGCGAGAGAGAGAGAGAGAGATTATACAGACCACTAATGAATGGATTTAACTTTGCAGTCTTCCTTCTTTCCGGACCTGCACCTATTTCCACAACTGGTGACCCCGACAACGAGAGGAGCCGACATCTTCGCCCTCACGCTCATGCATCGAGCGCTTCGTCAGGCGGCATTTTTCTTCTTGGTTGAAAACGTGGTTGGCCGCCAAATCTGCCTACCAGCGTCGCTTCAACTTCGACGGCGCCGTGTCTATCTCTCGTTTTCCGCTTCGCAGCTACAATTCATCGACTCATGTGTGAATTTTTGATCTTACTCTCTCACCACTTGTTTCTCATTTGAGAATTTTTATGAGTCGGCGCCACCCTTGTTCGGCGCGCTCTGAGTTAGCTGCGGAAGCTATACTCGAGCAAAAAAATAAGAAAACTTTTTGGTACTAAGAGTACTTGGTTGTGCCTGTATATCTTTTTCTATTTATTATACGGCATTTCCCTTCTCGCTCTCTCGACCTCGCAGTCATGAGCGGACAATTTCTTTTGCCAACGATCCACGCATTGAGTACTTTCTCTTGTGATCGTAGCCTGCAAATACATATAACATCAGTTGATGATCGGTGAAGTCCCCGTCACCTTTCCAAGGTTGATTTAGCTCGCCTTGGGCGTCGTGAGTTACGGCTAATTCTGTCCTGTATTTTGTTGCTGGATCGGGAGTTATTGAGTTGCGGCTTGCCGTGCTCAATTTTTAACGACCTTCAACGCTCGGGCCACACGAGTTCGTGCTCCCGAGCCTTCCAGAACGTTCCATGTTTGTTTGAGCCGCACGTGGCGTGCTCCCAGGCGGTGCTGTACTCTTCATGCTCGAGGACGAGCGACCCTGCAGACGACTTCAGTTGGTGGTGCATCCGCGACGACGTCTTGCATAACTCGACATCTTCTTCAGAGCAGCGGCTTCAAGAAGTTTCCGTTCATCCTTGCGTATAATATTCACCTTAAGGTAACAAAAGGTCAAGCGAGACCGTTAGTATTTAAGTCCAAAACAAATCTTATTTTGATTCCAGCACTTAGCTCCAACTTATTTTCACTTGACTTTGTGCTCTCACAATATTTTAATTTTATTTTGAATATTGAGTTTCCTGTAACGTAACTGATTGTGAGGAAACCAATTTATTACAGTTTTCTTCATTTTCAAATATTTCATTTGACTTAACGTTGAACATTGCATCAAGTATTTACTTATAATTTTTCCCACTTTGTATATTTGAGAATCTTAAAGAATCCTTTTATTTCTTTTGTCATTTGACTTATCGCTAACTTGCAATTTTGTTCAGAATAACTTTTTTTTAGTTTGAATATTTTGAAAATGATAGTAATTATTTTATTTTAATTGAATCTCAAAGCAATGAGATCTCTTGCGCATACTTATTAATAACTTTAAGCTCACTCGAGTGAGACTTCGGCGTTACAATACCCTTTCTTTTCTCATATGAGATTATGCCAACGTTCAATTAAGTAAAATTGCAATCAATGACTGTGTGTGCTGCTGGTGTTCTGGGTTGTTGATTGGAACTTTGCGCTTTGGTTATGGTTTTATCTGGACCTCTTGGCGTAGCATACTTTATAATGCTTCGAGGACTTTATGCATTGCGAGGGGGCTCATTTGTATGCTAACCAGAGTGGTCGTGCTCTTTATGCTGCATTTGAGCTCACCAAGTTGGCTTAGGTTCTTGCAGTACCTTTTTTCCTTGGTGCCGAGGTCTTGGTGAGCCATAGCTGGCAAGTTGCCTTTATGCTTATGTGTGCATGACTGTTAAGCCAATACAGTTCATTCGTATAACCTATTCTGTTGCTTCTTTAACCATGGATGAGCAGGCAGTGATTGCCGTTGTTAATAAGGCCATCGATGGCTTGCGCAATGGAATTGACAGATTCACTCTTTTGCAATTGTGGACAAGGCGTTTGCCTGCTTTTATTCAATTGTTTGTTGTAAACTTTCCTGAGGAAGCAAAGATGTTGGAGATGGCTGATCAAACTTTTCTAATAGGTTTTCCATTTAAATCAGATGTAAAATTAGATTCCATTTCGGTATCTTCATCTGAACCTGCTCTTGATCAGCTTGTTGCTAAAGTCGATGTAGTTGCATCTAAGTTTGAAGAATGGGAATCACGCTCGCGCGAATATGGTAGCTCTTCTGATGATGACTCCTGTTAAGGTTGCGTGTATGTGCTTTGACCCTTCGTTTTTTTGCAAACATCATTTACTCCCACATTATTTTTATCCCAGGATTAATGCCAGACTGTGTCTAATTTGATGTCTCTGACACTATCATTAAGATTTCATTTTGTTAATTGACTGGTAATTATTGGCCTTCGTTAGGATTTTTTTCTTGCTCTCTAAATTTTTCTGCGAACTTTTTACTGCAATTCGAGGCCACGCGGTACTTTTATATGTTGTACGCGTGTAAATAAATAAGCCCTTACAGCAGGTCATTTTGCAGGACCCATTTTGAGATTGTTTCCTAGGCGCATTGCAGTCACTTTATAATTATTATTTTTGTGCGACATCTTTGCACATTTCGTAACGTTTCGTATGATCTTTCGCACTGTGTCGTTAACATTCTCCTTCATGCCTTGCAGGTAAATCTGATTCGAGCGCGAATGCGTTATTTAAGACGCCAACGCTCGGATAGATGCCTTTCGTTTCTTCGCATTCGATAATCTTTCTTTAATGAAATGCTGGCTTATGAATGGGAGTTGGCGGAGTTATTACCAAATTTGATCACTTACTTAGTTGCCTCGCCTAATCTGGCTGAGAGTGATATTCATTATTATATGTTGTATGCACCTTTGTGCATAAGGCCCTCTATTGCTTTCTCAAAGAGAAAGCTTTGTAACGGGGTAAAAATCGACCCCCCGAATCGGACTTCGGGACCTCGATTTTCGTAATCTACGGGTCGAAAAACATGGAAATCCAAAAATGTCTGTATGTATGTACATACGTACGTGCACTTTTTTGTCGTACGATAACTCTCGAAGGAATTGTCCGATCGTCCTGAAATTTTGCACACAGGTTAGTCGCCGCAAAATCTCGGTCGAGTTCAATTTTCAGCCAATTCCGTTGTTTATTTCTCTAGCGACCGTTGCTAACGTGTTTTTGATAAAAGCGCCAAAAATCATCATCAATGCACGATGGGTCTCCAATTCTTGCGACGATCGATGAGAATCGATAAAACATTCATTTTGGAACAACCATTGTTTATTCTCCTAGCAACCGTTGCTATGGAGATACAAAATTCAGCTTCAGACTGACTTTTTTTTGTCGTACGTTAATTTTCGAAGGAATAGTCCGATCGTCCTGAAATTTTGCACACAGGTCGGCCTCCAGCAGATGTAAACCGAGTTCGGTGTTCAGCAACATCCGTTGTTTATTTCCATGGCAACCGTTGCTAGCGTGTTTTCGATAAGTTCCCATATAATTCATGATAAATGATCATTTGGGTTTGTATATTTATGGGATTCTATAACAATCAAAGAGACCTTTCCCGTATAAACCATTGTTGATGTCTCTAGCAACCGGTGTTTATATCCCTTGCAACCGTAACTAGGGAATGGGAAAAGTCAGTTGGAGGTTTATTTTTGGAACTGTTGATGACTAAGAAGTAAGAACATCGAAGCTCCGACATTTACCATAGCAACCATTGTTTACGTCCTTAGCAACCGTTACTATGGAGTGGGAAAAGTCAGTTTGAAGTCGCGATATCCGCTACGCCACCGGGAAGAGGTTCAATTGCAATACTTTGAGAAAGCATACTGCTGAAGCACTTGGCAGCGGTTTTTTTCCGTAACTTGTGTAGCGAGATTATATTCTTCTCTTTCACTCGCAGCTTATCTTAGTGCAGAAGCGCGAATAAATTTTTTTTACGCAAGTTTTATATCGGCCAAATATTTTCAAAGTAAACATTTTGAACAATAGTTTTTTCAGACATGAAGTTGTGTTTTTCGCGCTCTTCTAGTTTAATGTGAAGTAAATTGTAAAGCAATCACTAGATGATTGCGTACGTTTTATGTAAATAAAACTGATTCTTACTTTTTGGCGACTGCTTTACCTGTGGATAGTGCGCCCACAGCAAGTCAGAACCTTCTTGTAAATAAATCTTTTATAAATATTAATCCACGTGACGCGACAGTCAGTAGATCTGATCAATCTACAAACTTGCTAAGTAACAGTATTCAGACTAATGTAAATATAGAAGCAATTTTCACTCATCTGTATTTCGTAGTATTTCTTCTAAAGAACATAATGTATGAATGAGGATGCCTGATATAATTAGATTGCGTTTAGTCATATTCGCTATAATTCGCTATATTAGCTGTAAGAACATTCAATTTAACTGGCATTAATCTGCCACCTGATACCAATTCTCTAGCTTAACAGCTGCAAGATGTCTAACCATGTCATGGAATGATTGTACCAATGATATTGTGCGTACCATAGTGAATCTAAGATTAACGTCTTTCACGTTACACTGTGATGTGAGTTCTGTCCTAGTCTTATGCGTGCAGACTGATTTTTTTTTTATGTTTAGCTGCATAATTGTAAAATCTACGACCGAGATAACAGGCTTATACAGCTCTTTATCGTGAGATTATCATGTGATTCAATACAATTTATAATCAAAAAGCTCCTTAAGGGGAGAGTGATGACTCGGTATGTTTTAAATACTGTAATGGAAATCATCACAATTCATAAAGGTTTAAGTTACCTCGCCAATCAGTTTCAAAGCTGAGTAATCTACAAATGTTTCATGAATTGTGCATGTGACCCTTTCCGGTATTCACTGCGTTAAGAATTAACGTAAGCGCAAAATTGTATTTTGAAGTAAACTCTAAATGTTAGAACGTTGGACAAAACAAGTTTTATAAGCAAAATTCACTGAAATTGTTACCACAATGTGCCTCAGCACTCAAGACTGATAACGCAATTATCGCGAGTTCTTATGTAAAATAAAACAACCTTATTTTTTTTTGTATTTCAATACGACTGCGATTCATTTTGTTTAAACAATTAAGGGCTTCCCGACAGCCGCATTTGGGGGGGAGTCATGTGGGGGACTGCGAGTAGTCGCGTCAGGTATTTCGAACTGCGCATGCGCGACGCAGAGTGAGAGAGCTTGAGTGAACGAGCGAGCGACCGGTGCTACAACGGCCAGTTCCGCTGTAGCTGGCCTAGCGGCATAGCCTCCGACAGAGGCGAGAGAGAGATTATACAGACCACTGATAAATTGCTGGATTTAACTTTGCAGTCTTCCTTCTTTCCGGACCTGCACCTATTCCAACATGTATTCGTGTGTTGAATACAGGTGGCACAGAAGTGTCGCGGGCGCGAATAGCGTAAGTAATTAATTTAAGTGAGAAAGAAATTGACGGGAGGGACACGGCGCGAATCGGACACGAGGAGCGGCCGGGTATTGTGGCTCGCTCGCGGACTGGCAATAACTGCCGACTCGGCGCCGCGCAGCCTATTGTCCGACGGCGGCCGAGTCTACTTTTTAAAATTTTGAACCAATTAGAGGGAGACGCGTGATTGATCACGCCATCGAGTGGACTCGGCTACCTGCGGACAGTATGTGTGCGTGAGCACACGACTACATGCCCCAACAATCCTCATTTGTATTACTGAGCATCAATCGGCTGGAATACAGAAATGTCGCATTCACTTCCAATACACTTCAATGGGTTTCAATAAGTCTACATATTGCTAACAGTTAATCCACTTGATTACGGAAGACTTGCATTGATTTTGAATCGTCTTAAATTAATTTTAATCCACCAACATACTACTGACCGTGAATGAACTTGAATACAAAAGACTGGCATTTCCTTTGAATTGACTTGAATCACTTTCAATCCACCTACATACTGCTGAGTGTTAATCGACTTTAATACGGAAAGCTGACTTTATCTTTGAATCGATTTCAATCAATTATAATCCAACTAAAACTGCTTAGCGTTAATGCGCTTGAATAGGAAATACTTGCATTGACTTTGAATCGTCTCCCTGTTGAAAAAAATCGACTGGATTTCCAGCTAGATTTGCACTGGATTCCAGCTGGATTTTGACTGGATTCCAGCTGGATTCCAGCTGGATTTGGGCTGGATTCCAGCTGGAAACGAAAAATCCAGGTGAAGTGATGCAGGGAAAATCCAGTGAGTTTCCCGAATAATCCAGCTGGATCCTGAGATAATCCAGCTGGATTTTACTAGAATTAGGGTTATATCGTTATTATAGATCCAGCAGATTTTCCGGATAATCCAGCTGGATTTTTCGACAATCCAGCTGGATTTTTTCGGTTAAATAGCACCGAGCTACGGCGTTGAATCCAGCTGGATTATGAAAGAATCCAGCTGGACTTTTTGACAATCCAGCTGGATTTTTTCAGTTCTAGAACAGCGGGCTACGGCGGCGAATCCAGCTGGATTATGAACGAATCCAGCTGGATTTTTAGGTTTGGGAGCAGTGGGCTACGGCGTCGAATCCAGCTGGATTATGAACGAATCCTGCTGGATTTTTCGATAATCCAGCTGGATTTTTTCGGTTTTAGAACAGCGGGCTACGGCGGCGAATCCAGCTGGATCATGAACGAATCCAGCTGGATTTTTTCGGTTCTAGAACAGCGGGCTACGTTGGCGAATCCAGCTGGATTATGAACGGATCTAGCTGGATTTTTCGACAATCAAGCTGGATCATGAACGAATCCTGCTGGATTTTTCGATAATCCAGCTGGATTTTTTCGGTTCTAGAACAGCGGGCTACGGTGGCGAATCCAGCTGGGTTATGAACGGATCCAGCTGGATTTTTCGACAATCCAGCTGGATTATGAACGAATCCAGCTGGATTTTACGATAATCCAGCTGGATTCACCGCCGTAGCCCGCTGTCCTAGAACCGAAAAAATCCAGCTGGATTATCGAAAAATCCAGCAGGATTCGTTCATAATCCAGCAGGATTCGTTCATAATCCAGCTGGATTCGCCACCGTAGCCCGCTGTTCTAGAACCGAAAAAATCCAGCTGGATTCTTTCATAATCCAGCTGGATTCAACGCTGTAGCTCGGTGCTCTCTAACCGAAAAAATCCAGCTGGATTGTCGAAAAATCCAGCTGGATTATCCGGAAAATCTGCTGGATCTATAATAACGATATAACCCTAATTGTAGTAAAATCCAGCTGGATTATCTCAGGATCCAGCTGGATTATTCGGGAAACTCACTGGATTTTCCCTGCATCACTTCACCTGGATTTTTCGTTTCCAGATGGAATCCAGCCCAAATCCAGTTGGAATCCAGCTGGAATCCAGTCAAAATACAGATGGAATCCAGTGCAAATCCAGCTGGAAATCCAGTCGATTTTTTTCAACAGGGCTTCAATTCACTTCAATCCGTCTTCATACTGCTGACCGTCAATCGACTTCAATACAAAAATTTGGCATTTACTTTATTTTATTTCAAATTGTACATTTATGATCTTCACTCATCACTCATCAGATGAGCATTGGAGTACAAGAATTCTTGTAGCCATTCTAATTGATGTTTAATATGAAATTATTTATCTGACTTTTTCCAGTGCTCTATTTATTCAAGACTACTTTACTTTGTAAACAAAACATCTACTGATCCGTGGGCATGTACCATACAACCCGTTTCCTCCTGAATAACACAAATTTTTTTTAAACTTTCGGCCTCATATCCTTTAATGAAAAAGCATGAAAAATATATGAAACATTGTTTCTCATCGATTTTAGACCCCCTCTATAGAATGTTGTTAAGGAAATTTTTGTAAATTGTAAGCCGGAAAAGTTATAGGCCATTTTCCTTGGAAATTAACAAATTTTTCACGTTTTTTTTTTTAAAAAAAGTTTATTTTGAAATGGAAAAAAATTTCATACAACATTTCTACCACTGTGAACGTGATTATAGATGTCCGACTTTAAAATCCCGTTGATTTTATTTCGAAATTCAAAATAGCAGACACAAAATGACATCCAAAATGGAAAAATTTTTTCCCATTTTGGACGCCGAATTTTTTTTTTCGAATTTTTTCCTCAAAAACTATCAAGTCTGGTGAAAAATTTTTCGGGATAAAAATGTCTTAAAATAAGTCAAAAAATATGTCAAAATATATATTTATCCAAGAATTACACTAACGTATTAGATTCGATCCAAATCCATTGATCGATTTTTGATCGAGTTTTTCAAGCATTGGCTGCACGGTCCTTATAAGGATTCGTTGAGCCTAAAAAAGAAAGAATCAGAAGATCTTGATAAACATTGCGGTTTATTTTTGAATTACGTTGGGAAAAAATATTCGTACCTGAAAACCCATAAAAATCTACGTGAGTATTATAATTCTCGTATGAGATAAAAAGCGCTGCTAATTGCATCAGCAGTATGCTTTCTTATACGAAGAGGATGTCATTAATTTAGAATTCATTAATTATTTGCAGCAAAATGTACAAAATTGGAGAAAAATTAAAAGACTGTTGAAAATAGTCATGGTGTTATCAATAATGAACATCGAGATGATCAGAATTCCTTACTAATTGATGTTCCTGTAACAGGTGAGAAATATTTTTTCAAGAATTTTTGTGATAACTCGAGCTTTTTGATTTCGTTCAATAATTTCAAAACATGATAGTATGCTGGACGATGCAAACATAATTGAGAAAATAAACGTCGACGAAAACATGTACAGACGTTTCCTCAGTCATTTCAAAAGCAAATATGAGCAAATAGAGGAATTTGATTCTTTGGAACCAGACAATCCATGAAAAGGAAGAAATTCCCAAGTAATTTCATTATAATCATTACAAGTATTTTATATGCATGTATGTGTATATATGAATTTATTATTATAATCATTATTATTATTATAAGATACAGTAATATTTGATACTATAATAGAAAATATATTTCCAATAAGAAAAATCGTGTGCATGAATTAAAATTGGGTTTGATAAGTTGCGATTGATTTGCTGAAAAGTTTGAGATTGATTAGGATCAATTGACTGCACAATGAGAAAAATGCTGGTTGACACCAACAAGGTAATAAGTAAATGAATGACTATGTATAAAAATAATTGAAAATGATTGATCTGAATAGAAAATAGACAGTAAGTCTTTAGATGTATCCAATAAATTATTACGAAAGTCTATAGTCTTGCGTGCAAAATTGTATATATCGGAAACAATTGATTTGAATGGCAGTTCGATTGAAATCTCTGACGTAAATAGAGATTGAAATCTCTGACGTAAATAGAGATTGATATCGATAACGTAATGCAGAGTAATTTGACAAACATTGTAATTGATTAAAAAAGATTTACCTGGATAGAAATTTATTCTTGATTTTGATAGAAGTCCGACTGAAATTGATTGAAGTTTATGACACATATGAAGATTGTGACCTATAGGGTAATTAATGAGTTACTCAATGAACATTAGAATCGATTAAAAATAATTCATCTGCATAGAAAATCATTAAATCCGATTGAAGTCTATGACGAAAATGAATATTGAAATCGATAGGGTAATGAGAATCACGACTAACATTGGAATCGATTGAAAATAATCCCACCACATAGAAAATCATTAAAATCGATTGAAGTCTATGGCGAAAATGAAGATTGAAATCAATAGGGTGAAGAGTGACTCGACTAACATTGGAATCGATTAAAAATAATTGATCCGCATAGAAAATCATTAAAATCGATTGAAGTCTATGACGAAAATGAAGATTGAAATCAATATAGGGTGAAGAGTGACTCGACTAACATTGGAATCGATTAAAAATAATCGATCCGCATAGAAAATTATTAAAATCGATTGAAGTCTATGACGAAAATGAAGATTGAAATCGATAGGTTAATGATCAAATAAAATCTATTGGAAGTTCGACTGATATCGATTCAAATCTATGAATAGAATGAAGATTGAAATCCCTCGGGTAGAGACTGGAAACCGACATTCAAGCCGATTGAAAATTATTCATATGGAATAAAATAATCAAAATCTATTGTATTGGATTGGAAATGATTGATTTGGATAAATAATCTCTTGGAATCGCGATTCTGAATCGTCACTCACGCATTTAAAAAGTATTAAAACATATAATTTTATTTATATTTATTGGAAAGTATTAGATGAATGTGAATTATGTGACGGGGAAACCCGTCACTATGGACGGAGAGGCTGCTCGCCAATCCGGCCGGTACGGCGCGGTAGCAGGCAGCCACCGGCTCGGGAGGGCAGTACTCTCCAGCGCGCAAGCGAGCCGCGGCGTGCGAGAGTTCCGGCGGCGCGAGGCCGAGAGCGAGCACGCGGCGGACGGCATTCTCGTCCGGGGCCCGCAGCAAGACAGACGCGACCGCGAGCCGCGATCCCCGAGCCGAGTGTGCTTGAGAGCGTGACTGTGAGCGCGTGAGTGTGTGCCTGAAGACGAGCACTAGACGAGCACGAGGGAGCCGAGTTCGACGGCAGCACGACGAGCCCCAGCGACGACGACGAGGAGCGAGAACGAGTGAGCGTGCGAGAGAGACAGGGCATCGCAGGTTTGGTTGTGTGCGTCGCGGCCCGGTACTCTCCCCTTGTGAACGTGTGTGTTGGCGAGCGCGCCAAGACACCCTTGAGAACGACGGGCTCCGGCCCTGGCCCGGGCCTTTCCCTTTGCCCCCGAAGTCACGGCAAGAACGAACGCGCGCGGAGGCGACTCCGTTCAAGTCCCCGCGCGCCGGCCGCCCCCCCCCCCCACGCGAGAGGTCCGTGCTCCCGAGCGTGAGCTAGCCAGGGCATTCCTGGCGCCCGTAATAAATACGAAGTGCCCCGGTAGAGCCAATCCCTGCGCGGAACATTCCCTCGTGCAACCTGGTGCGAACGGGCACCAGGTCACAATTATTGACATTCGAATAATTTGTCGGGGAAATTCATTGAATCCATTTGAATGTATTTTCATGAAACTTTTTCTATATATACATTAATTCGATTGCCGGTCTATCTACTTTTGTAACACTGAATTGTTATAATTGTGATTCAGAATCGCGATTCAGATCGATTAAATTTTCCCAATCTTTTTTAATCCGTCATTTTCAGCAGGAGCAGCGGCGGCAAACAAATAGAGGCCGAATGGGGGGCCTGATCTCCTGCTTGGAGGAAAAGGAAATATGGGTCGCGGAGCGTCGAGTTACCCGGCGCCGGTACGACTGGTGGGTCGCGCTTACCTACTCGGATCGAGTAGATCCCGCTTCACGCATTACCCGCTGAGCACGTATCAACCCATTCGAAATAATTGAATGCCATTGATCGGTTTACCTCAATCGTCAATTACAAGCGAACAGATTTATAAGCGATTGAGAACTATTCACGACAGTACAATCCCAACCATCCTAGAGACAATCAAAATTAATTCAGGGAGTAACTGATTCAAAATCATTGATACCTATTGATCGGCGTACCTCGTTCGTCAATTGAAAGTCATCGGATCCACAATCAATTAAATCTCACTCAAGTCAATACAATTCCTAACTGAAATCTATCTTAATTACATTCCATCCAATGTGATTGCTAGTTCAGTTTATCATTAGATTTGATTGGAAACAATAAAATAAGTAATCATCACATTGTCAATCGGAATCAATAGGATGTAGGAATTGATTGAAAACAATCCAATTCCTTTTGTCACTTTTGTTGTCAATTGGTATTATTGGATATCATTACAATCAATTGAAATTTAATAGTTTCAAATTGATCTGGATGGTGTTGTTCCAGCAGGGAAATCAAAACTGTCGTTATCCTTTATTTTTTAATTTTTCATATAAAATACCCAATTCCGAATTTTTGACAAGATAAAGAACCAGTAGTTGAAAACTGCGCCACTACACAGTAGATCTTGCCTCGTAATACAGATGTCGCTACTTGTACAGTATTTCAGAAATTGTTTGTGTTCTTACGGACCGACGGACGTGCAATGTCTTCTAGTTACGAATAGTATTTACAAGTCCAGTAAATGGATTTGAAAGTGTCATAATAAACAGAATCCAGATTTCTAATAATTTTTTCAAAAAGCAGTAAATTTATATGTACATTATCGATTTACTTGTGAGTATGCTGTACATTTTCATTGAATTCACAAGTATCAGTCGATAACTTTTGACAATAATCTTGTTGCTATGGTTGAATTTTGATATTATGCACATATAAACTGTGTGGTAAATATTTACATGATGAAAAATAGAGACTAGTTATTTTTGATGATTCTTAGTGAAGTGATTCCGTCAGAGTATTTCCATATTTTTCTGTTCAAAATTATAGATCTGGAGCAAATGAAATTAGTGCAATTAAATAGTTCATTTTCCATGATAAATGGAGATTATTGAATTGTATGAAATTGATCAATACAATGCAATATAATAATCAAATGGCAAATCCATTGAGATTGAGCCTATAACACATTGCAACTCCAGCTATTTTAGAGTCAAAATCATAATTCCATTCAATGTTCTTTCTAAAAAAATTTATTGAATCAAGCCCTGACATTTTCTTTAAATTGTTCCATAGGCTAGTGTTGCAAAATAAATTTATTCATTCAATTGCGCAACAGATCATTTAGAATTGATAATTAAGTTGTATTGTACTAACATAATTACTTTTGTTCTTTTATTAACTTATTATTTTCTATTCATTGAACTTATCACTATCCTGAATCATTTCATAATATTAGATCATGATACCTACAATTATTAAGTATTATAGCTCACTGGTAGTATATGCCTTAAGCATATAAGGTTGGATCTGCTTGAAAACCTTATTGATGAGTCCTATCAAGTGGATCTTGGATGGAACGTATTAATTGATTCATTATTAATAATATTGCTTCAAAACATATAGTAACAACTTCGTTGATTATAACATTCTCTTACAAATCACCATACATACCTACGTTTCATAACTCACAAGAGGTTTATTACACATATTTTCAAAGAAGGTATAAAATATTTTGAAAATCTTGATTTGATCTGGAAAACAAATGTATGAGACACTTGTGCAAGCTAGTTCGATTATGAGAATCAACTCTGGAAAGGTTGATAGAATCAGTTATATGAATGATAATCATACCAGAGGATAGAATCAATAACTTTTGAATATTGCATTCATATATAAATACTGGATGACAGTATTTATTTAGTAGAAATAACTTAAATTGATTTTGTGTTTCCTAGAAACAAAGTTAGAAATCTATATGTAAGCCTGATATCCGTCACAAGTATTTTGTTACTCTCTCATATGCAACAAACTTTGAATTATTTGAATCTTGAAAGTTGCATGCCCCTTAATGCAAAACAGACTATGTTCATCATGTATTTTTAGTTTTCAGCGATGGCATACTGTACATGTATTTAACTGTTTCGTGAGTAAATTAGATTATAATAATCGAATAGGTTTTCTTTGCATCCACAAGAGAGTCTTTAGATGCGAGTACACATTCCACTTATTCCGCTGCAGCTAATCGTGACATTGTTCAATTCTAGATTTTCCTATTTAATTCACATTTTAATTTTGTCAATAATTTATATTCCTCTCTGGTTTTGTAAGAATTACACCTCTTGTATCATCTTTTTAGGCAAGCACCTCCCATAAACAAAGCCTATAGGACATGGTAAAATGCCCTTATATGTTGGATCCTATTCCGTGTGGAATGAAAGTCTTCTAAATTCGCATTTTGACGTGGTTGGATAATGTTCACTTTATTATTATAATTTATATTCTTTATTCTGTATAATTGTAATGAATATCAACATACAGTCTGAAGAAATATATATTCAATTATATTCATCATTACTTAGGGAGATTCACTAAGAGTATGGCTGTAAGGATATCATATGATAGCCACAGACAGACATCTACAACATATTTGCATTGATTTGACATAATCAATGTATCTAATTATTATTACAAGATATAAGTAGAGATACTTGGAAATAGTTTATTGATAACTCAGTATTAGATATAAAATTGAGAATTAAGATTATTCTTCATCCAACAATCTAGCCATGAAGCATCATGCTATTGTTGAGGCTAAATGTGAATTTCGAGTTTGGGGTATTCAGTCTCCACTTATGACTTATAATATTCAATCCCCAAAAACATTTCACACACCCTAACACACAATTGAGGGACCCAGATGTGGCGTACGAAGAAGAGAAATTTTTTAACGAAAATTAAAAGTTCAAAAATCAACAATTTATGGTAACCATCGTATGTGTCTCATTCAGGCGCACATGTTTCACATTTACCGTTTTCATTTTCGGACTGTATTTTTCGAGATAAATAATATTTTTTGACATTTTCGTTATGCTCGAAAATAATTATTCTTTTGACTTCAACTCGTCAGTTCTCAGCCGGGAAAGCATGAAATGAGTTCAAATTTTCCATGAAGTATCAGACAACATTCGTGGTTCTAATGTATCAAGACAGTTATTAAAAAAGTTTATTTGTTGAATATTATTGACCATTTGATGAAAAAAAATTTAGCTTCATGATTCCCAAATTTTGCGGAGAAAAAGTGTGTGAGGGAAGTTGAGCCACGAAAAACGTTCAGCGACGAAGTTAATCGATAATAATCAGGTGAGTTTTCTACAAAGTTTCAAATAAATCGATCAATAAATGAGTGAGATATAGACGATAAACAAATAATTGCGCTGTAAGTGACTACCGCCCGCTTCAACACTCCGACGCTCTCAGCAACTCTCATTTCAAACAAAAGGCAATATAGTCCTGGAGCTAGCCCCCTTCCCGTTGGCCAGAAGAGGTCCCCGGTAGATAGATAGTGAATCTTATGTATTTTTTTCCGTAGAATCCGAATTTGTTGGTTTGAAGTCTGTAAAACTGGTACAATTTGTTTAAACCGCGATTGTTTAAACAAATAAGATAATAACACTTTTTTGGTTCGGAAAAATTTTTTTCTTAAAATTTTGCTCATTTTAAGAAGAAAAGTTCCTATGCACCATCCATGAATAATGCTTGTATCTGAAGTTATAAATTATCACAAGTTGAAAAATACCACTTTTCGGTGGTCTTTGTTGCTCTGCCATGGCAACAACAATAGAATATTTAAGAATCTGAAGGTGTTTCCTAATGCAGTTTTTAACGTAGAATCCGAATATAAACTTGGTTTTTCCAAAAAACAGCGAGAAGAACCGAATAATCAAATGATTCACCTTCCATGTTTTAGCTCATTATACGCTTGACTCCCGGTACTGGACTAATGCACTGAATATCTTACCCATAGGCTAATTATGAATAAACGAATGTTTTCTCATGTATTTTTTCCCGTAGAATCCGAATTTGTCGGTTTGAAGTCTGTAAAAGCCATACAATTTGTTTAAAACACGATTGTTTAAACAAATAGCAAAATAACACTTTTTTGGTTCGGGAAAAATTTTTTTCTCAAAATTTAGCTCATTTTAAGAAGAAAAGTTTCTATGCACCATCCATGAATAATGCTTGTATCGAAAGTTATAATTTATCTCAAGTTGAAAAAGACCACTTTTCGGTGGTCTTTGTTGCTCTGCCATGGCAACAACAATACAATATTTATGAATCTGAAGATGTTTTCCAATGCAGTTTTTAATGTAGAATCCGAATATAAACTTGGTTTTTCCAGAAACAGCGAGGGAAGCCGAATAATCAATGATTCATCTTGCCATGTTTTAGCTCATTATCGCTTGACTCCCGCTACTGGACTAGTGCACTGAATATCATACCCATGGGCTAATTATGAATAAACGAATGTTTTCTCATGTATTTTTTCCCGTAGAATCCGAATTTGTCGGTTTGAAGTCTGTAAAAGCCATACAATTTGTTTAAAACACGATTGTTTAAACAAATAGCAAAATAACACTTTTTTGGTTCGGGAAAAATTTTTTTCTCAAAATTCAGCTCATTTTAAGAAGAAAAGTTCCTATGCACCATCCATGAATAATGCTTGTATCGAAAGTTATAAATTATCTCAAGTTGAAAAAGACCACTTTTCGGTGGTCTTTGTTGCTCTGCCATGGCAACAACAATACAATATTTATGAATCTGAAGGTGTTTTCTAATGCGGTTTTTAATGTAGAATCCGAATATAAACTTGGTTTTTCCAAAAACAGCGAGGGAAGCCGAATAATCAATGATTCATCTTGCCATGTTTTAGCTCATTATCGCTTGACTCCCGCTACTGGACTAGTGCACTGAATATCATACCCATGGGCTAGTTATGAATAAACGAATATTTTCTTATGTATTTTCTCCCGTAGAATCCGAATTTGTTACTTAGAAGTCTTTAAAAGTGGTACAATTGGTCTAGAATGCAATTGTTTAAACAAATAATAAACTAACTAGGTTTTGTTCAGAATTTTTTTTTTCAAAATTCAGCTCATAGAGAGAAGAAAGTACACATGCACTAGTGTTGGAGAATGCTTACATAAAAAGTTATAAATTAATTCAAATCGAAAAATACCACTTCTCTCGGCGTTTTTTATTGCTCTAGAGCTGGCATAGATAGAGAATACCAGTATATACAGGTTGAATGTTTTGTCTGAGTCGTTTTGGACAATTCATGAACAGAAGTACTGTTAGTTTTAACTCCATTTATTTTAAACATTAAGAAAGAATATTCAAATCTGCGGTGCAAACTTATTTTTACACGAATTATTTTTTTTACATGCACAAAATGAGCAGCATGATATTTGGGCACGTACACAACAGCATGTAGCTCGTACACATACGCGGCAAGTACATCCAGGGACAAATTCATCAGTCGATGGTATCAAAATCTTTGGCTCTTCGGGCAAAAGTAAATCATCCCGAATCTCATAGCCAAAACTTTCAGGATTCAAGACTTCATCATCTGTACTTTCGATTTGTAAGCAATGAAGCTGCAAATACGTGACGTAAAATGCACGACGTATATGCAGCCGAATGGATGTACTCGTCGGCGGTAAAGCTGTCAAATCGTGATTTTTTCCATGCCGGTACTGATAGATGCGGAATTCATTGAAATTTTTGAAGTCACTACCGTTGTGTAGTGCTTGGATTAAAAATATTTCCGCATCATCAATACTATTTTCAATGAACGCATCCGAGGACCCTGAAAATAAAGCATGTATAGAATTTACCCAATACTTTTGCATTGATAAAGATGGATACTTGAAAATATGACATTTATTTTACCTCGGCCAAAATTTCGGAGATACTTCTGTGGATCTGCACGAAGAGCAGCTTTTTTAGTACCAACTTTGCTCGTGTAATCCGACCCTGAAAGGTGGTGAGCAGCAACAAGGCAACTACAAATATTTTGGCCTAATTTCATTGCTAACTTATGTATAGGAATTGTTCGTCTCTTCTCTTTTATCCCAGTATACATCCATAGTTCCTGATTGATAAATTTTCATTGAATTAATGATTGATTGGTTTGTATATTACACTATTATTCATAGTCAAATCATATCGCTGGTAATGACACGACAGCTGTAAAGCAACAAAAATTGCTGAGATGATTTTTTTAAAACATAAAATAATCAATAACTTTCGATATGAACATTATTCTTGGATAGTGCATAGGAACTTTTCTTCTTGAAATGAGTTAAATTTTAAGAAAAAAATTTTTCCCGAACCAAGAAAGTGTTATTTTGCTATTTGTTTAAACAATCGTGTTTTAAACAAATTGTATGGCTTTTACAGACTTCAAACCGACAAATTCGGATTCTACGGGAAAAAATACATGAGAAAACATTCGTTTATTCATAATTAGCCTATGGGTAAGATATTCAGTGCATTAGTCCAGTACCGGGAGTCAAGCGTATAATGAGCTAAAACATGGAAGGTGAATCATTTGATTATTCGGTTCTTCTCGCTGTTTTTTGGAAAAACCAAGTTTATATTCGGATTCTACGTTAAAAACTGCATTAGGAAACACCTTCAGATTCTTAAATATTCTATTGTTGTTGCCATGGCAGAGCAACAAAGACCACCGAAAAGTGGTATTTTTCAACTTGTGATAATTTATAACTTCAGATACAAGCATTATTCATGGATGGTGCATAGGAACTTTTCTTCTTAAAATGAGCAAAATTTTAAGAAAAAAATTTTTCCGAACCAAAAAAGTGTTATTATCTTATTTGTTTAAACAATCGCGGTTTAAACAAATTGTACCAGTTTTACAGACTTCAAACCAACAAATTCGGATTCTACGGAAAAAAATACATAAGATTCACTATCTATCTACCGGGGACCTCCTCTGGCCAACGGGAAGGGGGCTAGCTCCAGGACTAATAAGACAAGCCGATTCTATGCTGCGCAGCACGTAGCCAACGGAATACGCTTTGCTTTCGTTGAGAGTCGCTGCCCGCTGGGAGCGTCGGAGTGTTAAAGCGGGTGGCCGGGGCGCTCACAGCACAATTTTTCGTTTATCTTCCATATCTCACTCATTTATTGATCGATTCATTAGAAACTTTTTAGAAAACTGACTCGATTATTATCGATCAACTTTGTCGCTGGAAGTTTTTCGTGGCTCAACCCTTGGAACAGCGTCATCGGATACCCTGACTACCCGAGACGTCTCTAGAGACTTTATAGAGCAGTTTCTATGAAGACTATTTACACGACTTACCAACACCATTTAGCGGAAACAGAAAAAGGGCTAAAAGCGTCAACGCAACTACACTTTTAACACATGTTATCGGAGATATGCGAGAAAAAGCTTTGATTCTTGATGAAAATTGAAATCTTCAATAAAGCTTTATTCATAGATACATACAAGATTTACTTCTATAAATTTTCAGTCCAATACTTATTCCTACCAAATTCCTGATTTTCCAAATTCCAAATTCCAGTTTTCGAAAATCCCAAAGTCTCCTATAGTACTTAGAAATTTATTCATTTATCAATCGTGCTAATAGTATAATCATCATTATCACAATAAATACTTTCATATATTGCATATGTTATGTTCATATATTGCCTTTAATATCCCTATTTTATAATTTTTGCAGTATGAAATTTGCAATCGTCAACTTACTAACTTATTTCTTTACTTTACAACTTACTCATTCATTTATTATTTATTTGCAAATTTCAATACTTGGACTTTTAGCTACATGACGTTTTGGCCTGATAAATTACATGATTTATCATGTGATCAATCAGTTAACTTTTTCTAGCAGAGTGTAGTTTGTAGTTCCATCGACTTGTCGTTTTTCTTTTAACCCTTTGTGTCTCTCATTTTTCTGTTCAATATATCACGTTGAAAATTATTACTCGGGGGTTTTTGGGGTCGCTGATTACGAATCTGAAATATTGATAAAGTAACCGCACTTGGTTGATTTCAGAGACACGAATGAGGACGTAGCGGTTATAGTCTCCATTTTCTTTTTTTGTTCTTTTTGTTTTTTTTTTGTTTTTTTTTGTTCTGTAATATCATATGTTTAGACTTTTCAGACCGACCTTTTGAACTCGTTATCTTGAGTTCAAAATAATCGAAATTTCTATTTCAGATCCCTGATCAGCGACCCCAAAAACCCTTGAGAACAAGTTTTTAGTGTTGTACGTCTATTTCTTGGAAAAGCGAAATCGCCATGTTTACTCCGCCATCTTGAATGTTAACATTTCAATTTTCTGACTTCAGATTCGTAATCAGCGACCCCAAAAACCCCGTAGAAACAATTCTTGGAACGATTGAATGAAAAACAAAGCGAAAATTGATTTTTTACTTCATAAGAGAGCTTTTTTCACCATTTGTTTATTTATTAACAATTCGATGAATATCAATTTTTTTTATTTAATATGGTAGAAATACATCTTAGATGATAGAAGAATGTATAATCACTAATATATATCTGTAAATACAATTTTTATACGCAAAAATCTAAGACGAAACAGGTGGTCAAAATTTTCAGCCCAAACCCCTGAAAATAAGTCTCTATTATTCACCTCCTCCTGCATTACGTTTCCACCTTCATTCTGCAACGTCATAAAGATATCCATTTGATTCACACAAAGTAATTAGCATACATGCGATGTGTGCGTGGGAGGATGTGTGTGTGCGTGTGTGTGTGTGTATGTGTGTGTGGGTGTATGCGCACACAAACACACACATACACACACACACACACACACGCACGCACGCACGCACGCACGCACGCATACACACACACATAACACACAAATTCACACACAAACACACACACTCACAAATACACACAACGCGTTCAAAGTTTTGAGTAGTGTACCAGTACTATACGACTCTGTTCAGAGAATCGATTTTTTGAGGCACTTAGAACTTCTTCCCCCACTTGATCGACTTTTTATATTATTCTTAGGGAGTTTAAAGAGTGTTTAAGCCTATGAAAAAAAAAATGGAAAAGAAAGTCACAAATGTATATTACCCCTTAAATTCAGGCCATTTTTGAGCTTATCCGGTATCATTGCAGTGCTTGGCAAGATACCCCTCCTCTTTGCACAGGAACACGCTGATTTCTCTGATGAAAAGTATATAAAATGTAGAGCCAGTGCTTTTTATATCTTTTTATATCATTCTTTTTATATCATTCTCAGGTAGTTTATGGAGTGTTTAAGCCAAGAAAAAAAAATTGGAAAAAAAAGTCATAAAGTTATATAACCCCTTAAATCATTACAAACCAAAGTTCATAAAATACTGTCCATTTTAAGATACGTAAAACCGATGTACCATTGAGACCCATCATTTCTTTAGTAAACTGACCTACACATTTTTTAGAAAAAATCTTATATGATGAATTAAAAAAGTGTATAAATCTACCAATCTCTCGCGTGAATAATAGTTTTGAATCTAAAGAGCAAATTTCGAATGTACATGTCCCAGCTGATCACGTGTTACTTTCACTTGACGTCAGCTCATTGTTTACAAACATACCGTGTGAGTTAGTTTTGAACAGTTTGGATTAAAGATTCTCACATATACACAGTAGAAGTAAAATACCGTTTGATAAAATAATTAAAATCACCCAATTTCTTTTTGATAATACATTTTTTGCCTTTGACAATAAATATTATAAATAAATTTTTGGCATACCCATGGGTTCTCTATTTCCCCATTGTTTGCAGACCTGGCCATGGACGATTTAGAAATAGAATGTTTAAACAAATTAAAGTTGGTATATAATTGTGAACCGCTAATTTACAAGAGATATGTTGATGACACTTTTTATGTATAAAAAAAGAACACGTTGAAATAGTCATTAAAGTTTTCAATGAATACAATAAAAATTTGTCATGAATTAGGAGAAAAGATTCTCTAAATTTCTTGGATACAACAATTATTAGAACCAACAATAGATTAATCACTAACTGGTATCAAAAACCAACATGCTCTGGTAGATTGTTAAATTTCAATTCAAACCATACAATTCAACAAAAACGTAACATCATTTCTAATTCAATAGATAGATCAGTTTTACTTTCAGATGAAAGATTCCATAATGACAATATTAATAAAATTAAAAGAATATTATTGGAGAACGATTACCTACAGAAATTTATAGAATCATGTGTAAATGACCGACTCCGTTCAATTAGATTCTCTAACAAGAAAAATAATTCCGATGAAAGAAGTCCCCTTTGTACGTTGGCAATACCTTTTCAAGATACATTTTACAATAAAGTATCCGGCTCTCTTAAACAATTAAACATTAGAACAGTTCCTTTAGTCAATCATAATTTTACATACATAATAAAATGGGGCAAAGATAAAACAGATATATTAGATCGAACCGGGGTAGTTATAACTTTGATTGCAATGACTGTTCGGCATGTTATATTGGCAAGACGAAGAGAAAATTAAAAGATAGAATGACAGAATATCAAAAAATTACTGATAAACCACTACCGCACCCTTTGCATATAATAGAAAATAGTACGCACACATTTGATTGCGGCACATTTGAAGCAGCCGCTTCCACTGCCGACCGTTAGATTATATTTTTATTCAAAACTGGTGAGAAAGAATATTTTATTGTTACTTCATCGATTGTTTTGTACTTGAATTGTATTATTTGCTACGTGTTTTATGTGTAATAAATTTTTAGCCTGATGAGGCCAGTGAACCTTACTGGCGAAACGTCGCATCAAATGAACATGTAGTGGATTTTGTGAATTTTCCCTTTTCCACTTCACTCTGGATTGGCCCTCAAAGATCGACAATTTACACATACCTTATTTTGTGACTATGGTGATAACACAAAATTAGGCCACATCATTAAAAAGATATACTGAATTAAGTACTGCTGCTTGGTTACCATAGCAACGGTTGTCACGGGTTGTTAATTATAACTATTTGTTATATCAGACCCTGTGAGATCTCTCCTCATAATAACATATTATATGCCAATGTTTACATTGATCAAGTCATGTTTTAGCGCCCAGCGAGAGAGCCAGCGCTGCCGATAAAGGTAAGAGAGAGAGACCGCGTCGCGAACGAGATTCGAACATCGCGCCGCGTGACGTCAGCCGAAGACTGCCGAAGTAAGCTCGGCCGGTCCAGCGCGCGGTGGAAGCCTATCAGTTTATTGCCAGCCCTTGCGCGCGATAGCACGTGGCCCTAGTTAACGGGACCGATCCACCATGTTCCCGCTCCGCCTGTCACTACAACAGGCCCTGACGATGCCTTGATTGTCGCCCAGAACACAAGCCGATTCCTTGCTGTCCGTCGAGCAAACAAGCGAACCAAGCCGGAGCACAAACACCTGCGCCGCCGAGTGAGTACCGTGACCGATCGCCATCTCTCTCTCTCCCGGCCAACACACTTTCGTTGCTATCTCTCGCTTCGGCCCGCGAGACGCGACCCAGGGCTCGTTGCCCTTTTGTGTAACCTCTTCCCTAAGATTAAATAAATATTGTGTTCGTCAGAATCGTACCATCTTTTATTTGCCACACTAGTCCCGCTCAAGATCCTACTCCCGCGCACACGAGCTTCACCACCTCGTGCGCGCTACACATGATCTTTATCATGCTCTAGGCCCTATGGCCATTGTATTAATTAATTTATAATAAATACAGAATGGCGATCAAGCTACAACCATTTGAATAAAATAAAACAAAAGAATAAAACACAGAAAAACTCAAAAGATAGATAATACCACTTTTGTATTATTGTACATTGATGAATGTATCTTACCGCTACCTCCTAATACACTTGAATTGACATGTAGGTGGTGAGCTCACAAAACCAGCATACGTGTGGTTGCAGAGATTGTACAAGAGAACAATTCTTACATCAATTTCACTATATTGATCTTCAGAGGAGGAGCAGGTTTGAAACTTCATTTGGTACAGCTGATCAATTTTCAATGGAGACAATACAAAATTCAGATAAGTTAAATCAACCTATACTTATGTATATGTATTTTTATAAGATGATTCTTTGTGATTTATTTTATGTTCCAGATAATCTGTACAGGGCCAAAAATGCTACTGGAACAAGAAAAACATTGTGAGTGGGAAAGTTCTGATATTATTTCTTATAGTGTGATATTGGTCGATACAAGTGCACAGAATTGAACATCTTATGAATGATATTCAATTCTGACGCTTGATTGTCGTATGATATTTCTGTATTCGTGACCCTTGTGCTCGGATACATGTTGTTATTGCTCCAGTATCCAAGTACAGCGTGAAAATTCGAGAACCGTGACTTTTTCACATTTATTCCAAGTTTTGCCAGCTATTTGAGTGACACATGAAAGTGAATTTGGATAATTATACGTGTTATTTACTCTTTCAATGTATGTTTCAGGATTGATTGTGATCCCATATAGCATCCCGTGACAATAGTGAAAGTGTTGTGCAGTGAATGGAAATGCGTATCAGATGACATATTATCATTTGGGATGAGAGCAATGGCTCCAACCAGGCAACCAAGGTTGTAATTTCTCTACAACCACACGTGTGCTGTTTTTGTGAACTTACCAGCTATGTGTCAATCCAAGTGTATTAGGAAATAATGGTGAGATACCTTAATACAAGTGGTATCATGGGGCGTTTCACGTCAACTCTCTAGAGGCTGCGCGTGGACGCTAGAACCTTGCGTTTTCGACGCTTGTCCTTGACTCTATAAGACCAACATTCAAATAATGTTGGATATGGTATCGATGTAGTTTTTTCTCAGCTTTCCAATGGTGAATTTAGTTTTCCGAAATTTTTACGTTTTCCGAATAAAAAAACATAATACACGCCATATCTTAAGAACCTATTTTTTTTATTTTTTTAAATAGTCTAGTTCGAAAGCCGACGTTTTCTTACGTTGATATAGCCTTTAAAAAAATAGGACTTCTATGTATCTTTTGGGGTTTCCTGTGTTTTATTATTTTATTTTATTTTATTCAAATGGTTGTAACTGGATCACCATTCTGAGACATAGCTTATTTCAAAGCTTGTGAACCAAGGATTGAAAAAAAATTTGTTCGGTAAAGGTGGAGATGGAGTCTATTTTCATGTATACGTGTAGATACATGACTCATATATTTATGCGTGCGTGCATGAATGTGTTTGTACATAATATAAAAATTTATAGAAAAAAGTACTCCTATTAAATGTGGAATAATATTACTTTATCATTTATTTTGCATTATTCCGTAGTTGCTGTGAAGAAATTTGGATTCAGCTTGACGAGCTACCCCAAATTAACCCATTAGCGCCCAAACGGCCGTTCGACGGCCGTTTTTTTGAGCGATAGATTTCATATGGTTATAATGGTTCAAAGAATTTGGGAAGAACATTTTCTTGTGCAAAATTTTGTCAGCTTTCCGATTCCGTTACTTCTATCTCGATTAAATAAACGCCTTCATTGTTATAAACAATTGATTGCAAAAAACACAAAATTTCGGGTCAAAATTTTTTTTTGTGTCAACCGTAAAACATGGAAACCGGTCGCAACGAACCCCGGGAAGTGAATTTCAAGCGTCCATGGACCCTAAACTAAAAGTTGGCATAGTTGTAATTGTTCAAATTTATTGTTGTAAGACCCAAAATGGCGGCCGACCGAAAAAATTGTAGCTTCAACTTGGCAATTGTTTCTCTCGAAAACTATGGGTCAAATCAAAAAATTCTCAAGAACAAAAAAGTCTTAGAATCACCTGAAGAACACTCTTGATTTTTTAAAGAATTTTTTGATGAAATTTTTCGAAATTTTGATTTTTCAAATTCTCAAAAAAAACGCAAATTGCTTAAAAACTTCTGAAAAAATTTGAGAATGTTCTTTGAGTAAACGTTTGTTTCTTTAGATTAATAGTGGGTTTAACTTTAGGTTATCAGTGACATGTACTAGATCATATTTTTTGGTTTGGGTATTCCGCGTGTTCCATTTCAGATTTTCAGCAGCAGATTTTGAGTAAGATTGCAATGGTTGCTAGACACGTAAACAATAGTTGCTATGGGTAAAACGGAGATTTTGTATCCTGTGCAGTTGAAAATACTGGAAACGAAACTTACGTGAATTTTTCTTCCCCTTAGCAACGGTTGCTAGGGCGGTAAACAACGCTTACTGAAAAGCTAATTGGGAAGATTTTGTGTCCTTTGCCGTAGAGAATGATGGAAATGGGTCATAAATTGATAATTTCCAACCTTCGTAATGGTTGCTAGGGAGGTAAAAAACGATTGCTATGGAACAAATATAACAATTTAGTGCCTCTGGCCATCGAGTGTGACTTGAAACTGTTTTTCACGCTTCCAAAACAACGGTTGCTAGGGATGTAAATAAACGGTAGTTTCGACGAATAAGTGGATTTATATTGAAAAAAAAATTGTCCAAAATAATATTTAGTCCTTTCCTTCTACTGCAGCAACGGTTTCTAGACACGTAAACAATGGTTGCTATGGGTAGAACGGAGATTTTGTATCCTGTGCAGTTGAAAATACTGGAAATGAAACTTACTTTTTCTTTCCCTTGGCAACGGTTGCTAGGGCGTTTAACAACGGTTACTGAGGAGCTAAGTGGGAAGATTTTGTGTCCTTTGCAATCGAAAATTATGGACATGGGTCATAGATTGATCATTTCCAACCTTCGCAATTGTTGCTAGGGAGGTAAACAACGGTTGCTATGGAGCAAATATAACAATTCAGTTTTCTTGGTCATCGAGTGTGTAACTTAAAATTGATTTTCCAACTTTCGAAGCAACGGTTGCTAAGGATATCAACAGTGGTTGCTATGGGAAATATCTCATCCGATTCTCTTCGATTCTCATTGATTCTCATCAACTCTCATAGTCCCAATGAGCACTTATGAAGATTCGTGAGATAACACGTTAGGAACGGTTGCTAAGCAAATAAACAACGGATTTTATTGAAAATTGAACTCGGCCTAGATTTTGCCGCGACTATCCTGTGTGCAAAATTTCCAGGAGATCGGACCATTGCATATTTATTGGAAATAAATAATTTATTCGAAGACACGGGTGGAAAAAGAGGATGGAAAAAAGAGGATGGAAAAAAGAGGTGGAGAAAGGGGTGAAAAAAGAGGTGAAAAAAGGGGTGAAAAAAGAGGTGGAAAAAAGGGTGGAAAAAGGGGTGGAAAGACGGATAAAAAAAGGGTGAAAAAAGGGGTTGGAAAAAAGGGGGTGGAAAAAATGGGTGAAAAAAAGGTGAAAAAATGGGTGGAAGAAGAGGATGCAAAATGGGGTGAAAAAAAGGTGAAAAAATGGGTGGAAAAAGAGGGTGAAAAATGGGGTGAAAAAAGGGTGGAAAAAGAGGGTACTAAGGGGGGGCAACTAAGGGGGCAACTAAGGGGGCAATCAAGGGGGCAACTAAGGGGGGCAATCAAGGGGGGCAACTAAGGGGGGCAACTTGGGGGTCAAAATTTCCCACGGCGGCGGCGGCGGTCTGGCTTTTAATATAGAGAGAAAAGGAGGAGGGCACGGAGTGATAAAAGCGTAAAGGCTTTCTCACTGACGTTAGGCCGAAGAATGTCATGGGTGAAGTACCCGAGAACCTATGAATATTTGAATTCAAATTGAGAATTCTGCTTGTTCTTTTGTTTATTGTTGCGATGTATATCAAGCACTTCCTTGCCCAAAACGTGTGAAGTAAGCTTTTTGTTCGACGATTCAGACGCTCATTGTTCGAGCGATCTGGCTGACGTGTCTTAATTTTTTGTTAGCGAAATAGAAATAAATTTAGTTCTGATTAATCTCTGATTTTATTCTTTTCTTCGTGCATGTAATACATTTTGAATTAGAGCATATAATTAAATTAACTGGAACATGACTGACTCCAACAGGAGCAAAATAATCTTCAAAAATACTGTTAACTTCAATAACTATTGATCCTCAATAATCTGAAACTCTTGAACCAAGAGTAATGTAGCGTATATGGTCCGAAACATATCTATTAAGCCGGAAGGTTCATCTGTCTCCAGCTGGAGAACTGAAACGCTATTTCAGATGTATAATATAGTAACAAAAATCAAACATAGTGAAAACTATAAACTTCCGAAAATCAAAATAATTAAATTATGTTAAACCATCATATTATTGATCAAAATAAACAAACTACTCTCAGGATAACACTGAAATCCTTACAAGTATTGAAATCCAGATGATCCAACGTCTGAACTTTGAGGCATTCACACAGGTTACAATCAGAGAGTTCCTTGGAGAATAAATTGTCCTTAGTGCGAACATGACCGCATTTAATTCGATTAATCGAAGTAGTCCTTTTACGGTCACAATTTCTAGACTTGAACCAGGGCGCAAAGGAAAAAGTTCCGTTTTATCAATATACATTTGATCCTTACGACCCTTGAAAAGATCATATTCCTGTACGAATCTATTCATATATTCAGTAATCTACGAGTCAATACCGTGGAACAGATCATTGTAGAATACAGTACCGTCAATGAAAATAGGAGGCACAGAGATATCACCAGCAATATGATCAACCTTTTCATTGTGGCAAATCCCACAATGAGAAGGCACCCACAGTAGCGCAATGTCCAAGCCCTTACAACTAATCTCATGAAGAAGTCTGAGTATTTCTGCTATAAGGGAGTTGGCGATGCTCCTAAGACCCACGGATTGAATATTGCACAATACACTCTGAGAATCTGACACCACAACCGATCTATTCCTATTTTCCTCGCAAATCCGAAGCAAAGAAAAATAAATTGCCGAGGCCTCAGCCGAAAAAATCGACGCATCATTGTGAAGCTGAAATCTATGAAAAGTGTCACTACGCACATCCAACATGGCGGAAAAGACTCGACTGACTTTGAACCATCTGTGAAGAAATAACTCTCCACAGAACCAAATTTTTCCACAATCCTCCTATGAAAAACCAAATTGGGATTCTCAGGTCTCTCAAATCGGAATCTGGGAAGATAAAAGGCTTTTCCGAGATCATAGCCATGTACGGAATAGAATAGCACAATAAATTGTCGGAATGAAACACTATATCAGCCCTCGAACGAACCTCTGAAAAGCAGTCATGAAGGAAAAACTTTTTCTCAGAAAATCCGCTAGGAGGAATGGAGTCAAGAATACCTATTATGTTGGAATCGAAAATTGATTCTTCTTTCAGCAGAAATCTCTTAGCAACAAGCTTCCTTCTTCTAGGCAAGTTCGAGACACCAGCAAGATGTAATGAAACATTAATCGGCGTAGTTCTGAGGCAGCCCAATGCGATTCTAAACACCGAATTCTGTAGAGTGTTGAGTTTTTTAAGAACACTCACTCTCGCATCCACATACAATAAGGAACCTCAATCCAGCGCAGAACGTACAACCTGCTTATAAATTAGCAACATAATGGTGGAGTGAGCACCTCTATTCATTCTGGCAATGCATCGCATTGCTCCAAGCAATCTATTTGCCCTACCCAAGATATACTTGCAATGTAGTGAGCTGAACATCCCAAACAACTCCAAGATATTTAAAGGAAAGTACATTCTTCAGGGATAAAGAATCCACCACAATCTCGAACTCTTCGGGATTAATAATCTGACCAGATTTCGGAAAAATAGCAAAGTTCGACTTAAGGGGGGGGTAGGGTTTTGAAGGCAGAAAAAAAAACAGGTTCTTACAGATTTTTTTTTGGGCGTACGGTGAAAGTACATTTATTTCTGATTATTGTACACGAAAGAGTAGTAATTGAACTATATTCTGTGAAATATTGGTTGAAAAATATTGAAAATTGACCAAATGGCAGCAAATTCTTCGCAGGCGCCTCAGAAATGAGTCGGTGCACTCTGTATCTCAAAATCTATTCAACCGATCGTTCTCAAATTTTTTACAGTATTTCCTTACATAATTTATGAGGTAACCCTGTTGAGATTTTTTCGTTTTTGATTTTATTTTTTTTATTATTAACAACAATAGTCATGAATTTAGGCCAAAAATCGGTATTTTCACTTTCAAGTCTTGTAAAAAGTTCAAAAATTTAAAAAAAATGGAAAAACTCGACAGGGATACCTAGAGGGACACAAAAATTAAGGGAAAAACTTTGGTTATTTCATTTCAGATGATCCAGTGCTGAGGTATGATGTGCACCGCAAAATGTATTTTTTCTGAGGCGCCTGCGAAGAATTGCTGCCATTCGGTCAATTGTCAATATTTTTCAACCAATATTTCACAGAATATAGTTCAATTACTACTCTTTAATGTACAATAATCAGAAATGAATGTACTTTCCCCGTACGCCCAAAAAAAAATCTGTAAGAACCTGTTTTTTTCTGCCTTCAAAACCCTACCCCCCTTAAGGATAAATAAACACAGGTTCAAAGAATTCAACCAAGGAATCAATCCCAAAATAGAGCATCTCAGCTCCGAAATCACCACCATCACAGCAGAGTTAATGGCAAAGATGAAAATATCAGCAAAGGCCACCAAGAAACAGTTAGGGTGAATTATCATAACTATGAAACAAATATAGATGTTAAACAATATACACGACTACCAACATGGTGCAATCATGGCCTCCTCTCTGGTGTAGACTTAACCCATTAAGTCCGGGATGGCGTCGAATTTGACTAAGTTTTCAACCTCATTTTTTTATGTCATTCAGATGGGGAAACATTTTTCATACATCATCTCTAACCTGAAATTTTATGATCTTTCGAAATATGCTATTGATTTTTATCTGACATCAATACAGAAAAAGTTATAAACAATTTTTTGCGAAAAAACGAGATTTTCAAGATGTAAAATTTTTAATCCTTCCTTAAAAAAGTGATGTGAAGCCTCGCTTCCGATGATTTGATTGGCTAAGACCAAACCATGAGACATGTAGTGTATAGAGTCGATATAGAGACTATAGGTAGAGTACAGACTACAGAGATGTCTCTATGGTATGGTTAGGTTAAGGTAGGAGACATTGGAGAAGGAGAAGTGCATCGTGCAGGCTCGCTCATTTGCATCCAGGCTAAACTGCAAATTCGAGATTTTGGATCTACTTTTTGAAAAGACATCAGAAGCTGGATAAAAATGACACGCTCGAATACGCCAGATATCTGAATGTATATATATATATATATATATATACATTTCGAATTTCATGAAGCATATGATGTGGCACCAAATTAAAGGCGCGCGAAGCGCGTTGAAAATGCACTAGTTATCAAAAATTTCCATATGAAAGCGTGAAGATGCACATCTTCTCATGGACTAAAACGTGGCTTCGAGACCTGCACTAAAAGATAGGTGAGGTGCGGAATGATTGTTTCAACATTAAGGTCCTCAAAATGGCGTCCGAACCAAAATTTTTTTTCAACTCTTTTTCATACCTCAGTAGTTGAGCTATAATTCATGATACAGATAAACCACATGCACATTTCATAGTTTGAGACATCGGTGAATTCGAATTCGTTATTATTTTTGCAAAATAATTTTGTTTAAACAATTTGTTTAAACAAATTATTGCAAAATGAAGTTTTTTGGCAAAATTAATACCAGAATCTGATTCCTTAGACAAAAATACATCTTCACGCTTTCATATAGAAATTTTCGATAATTAAAAATTTTACATCTTGAAAATCTCGTTTTTTCGCAAAAAATTGTTCATAACTTTTTCTGTATTAATGTTAGATAAAAATCAATAGCATATTTCGAAAGATCATAAAATTTCAGGTCAGAGATGATGTATGGAAAATTTTTCTCCATCCGAATAACATAAAAAATATGAGGTTGAAAACTTAGTCAAATTCGACGCCATCCCGGACTTAATGGGTTAACGTCGTGACGAGTCGAGTAAAATGTAGATATAGATAGTGAATGCAGGCAAGCGAAAAACAAAAGAACGATGAATTCTGAGATATAGGCACGTCTTAAGAAGGTTTAAAAATAGGATGGGTTTTAAAATCACGCATAATGAAATAAAGATAAAAGTTGGATGAAATATGCATGTAGGTTTTGAAAATACGAATATTGGAATAAATTGACAAGTAAATGGAAACGATTATCGTATGAATAATTGGAACATCATTTTGAAACGCAGGAAGCGTAGATCGCTTGTAGTGCGTCTGAATGCAGCTAGTCTTTTTTATTCCGTTAAATAAAAATGTACTGTATACATCTCTTATGAAAATTCTGAAGATGCTAATGGTAGAATCAATATCGTTACTCGAAAGTTTCAAATTTTTATAAAGTTCGCACGAAATTTTCACAACTTTTATCTCTATATTCATCTTGAGATATTATAACTATTTATCATATCTGACACTTTTCAAAATAACAAATAATTATTTTTAACATCCACAAGTTTACAAACAATGAATAATCAATTCTATTGGGCTTGGTGGACTATCCCAAAGTGATATTGCGAGAAATGAAAGGAATATTTAATTAAGCTTGGTAGAAGTGCAAATGCAACATCATGTTCCAGGGTTGTGACGAGCTGCTGTTTTCCTAGTGGCGTAGATGGTAGCGCAACTGACCGGAGATCAGGAGGACGCTGGTTCGAATCTAGCCCGGGGAGCGTGAAATTTTCTTCTTGCAATATCACTTTGGGATAGTCCACCAAGTCCGATGAAATTGATTATTCACTTTTCAAAATACTTAAAAATTATTCTCAAAATACTGAAAAAAATATTCAACAAATTCCAGTTTAACTCATTTATAGATTATTTTCATGTTTCTTCGGCTGACTGATCACTGAGTTTTTGAATAGAATTGAATGCTGTAAGAGGTTTATAACTCGAATCTAACTCCACTCGCCAACGGCGATGATGGAGGGTTTTGGCAAGGTAACGTTTTTTGAATTGTAGTATTCTTGCTTTTTATTCATGAAACGTTTCAATTGTGCTTTTTCTTTTGCAGACTGTAATAATGAATTGTAATTTCATTCTTAGTTCATGTTCTGGATACAAAATTATTTGATTGAAATACTAACGTTAATAAGTTCAATGAATGAATTATCGATCTCAGTCTGCTTTGGTTTCTAATTTTTGTAAATAACCGCTTGAAAGGAATATTTAATTGAGCTTGATAGAAGTGCAAATGCAACATCGACATGATTTGTGAAAATATAAATGTAACTTATCGAGAGGCTGAAATGTTTTCATTTAACTTACTAGGTGGTCAATTCAGATGCAAGTCAACAATCTTCACCAAACCTTTTCTCATGTTAGCTTGAGCCAAGAATAGCTGCAATCCTAAGGTCTAATGATCCAATCCTCCTAATTACAGAAATTCTATGAAGAGTACTGAACTGTATACCTCTCAGTTTGAATTGTTTACAAAAGACAGTTATGGTCAAGCAAGAGAGTCAAGCGTCGCGTCTCTGTACTAATCACGCGTCGGGGCATGCAATTTTCCGGATTTTCCTCGTCACGCAGACTGGATTCTATACCGTGATATTCAAAATCATTATTGATTATCTGAATATGACGTCTCTCGATTTGGAACTTCGACAGTTCGATTTCGAACTCGTACATCGACAGAAATACCCGCAGCGTCTCCAGGCTGGTTAGCCCAGCAGTGCGCACTGCTGTCTGCAACGCTTCATCTCTGAGCCCGTCCACTATACAATCCACGACGTGTTTCTTCTTCAAGTCGCATGGCTTGAGCAGTAATGTTTTGTCGTAGAAGTACGACATCATCCGCTCTTCTCTGCACTTAGTCCGCGAAAGGGCCTGCTGCATGCGCGCTGGGAAGTCAATTTGGTCGGCGAACGCTGATCGAAACTTGTCATCCCACGGCATCGCGACCGAGGGAAGTGCGTCGAACCACCTCCGGGCGTATCCTCGAAGTCTTTCCGTTGTGTAGACCGCGGTCGTCTCGTTGTTCCATCTGTTCATGGTCTGCAGGGCCTCGATTTTCTCAATCCAGTTGTCCACGCTCTGATACGTGTCCTCTGGATTAAAATCTGGCATGGTGTTCCTGGCTTCTCTCGATACAACAATCTTCCTGTCACCTTGTTGACGGTGACGCGCGATTGTCTCAATTGAAGCTGCCACGCATCTGAAGGCCTTGCGTACGTAGCTAGGCGTGCGTGAACATTGGTGGCGTCTACCACTATGCGAGCGCGATCTTGCACTGTCGTCGCGGCGACGATCATCGTTCCGCGGCTTCTGCTTCTATGTACGCGTATCATTTCCACTGGTCACTTGATGGTCTAAGGCACGCACGTTTATCCCACTTCTGATGTGAGCTCGCTAGATAAATAAGGCAGACGATTTTATATTCAAAAGAATTTATTGGCAATCGCCTAATGAATACACTAGCTCTGAATATGACAGCTGCGGATTGAGTGGACCGATCGTTTGGGTATTATCAGATTGTAACTGTCCTCGTTCCTCCGGCAGGCTCCGATGCATTCTTCGCTAGGCCGGGGAGGGGTCGCGGCTCGTCGACTCGTAGTCTCTCGACCGGTGCGTGGGCCATAAACCGGCGCGCACCTGGCAGCGCCGCGTTGAGCCACATTTACGGCGCTAGGGATTCCTGCATCCCGCCAGGTACGCGAGTGGAATTGTACGCTAACACATGATTCTTCTTGATCAAAAGTTCCAGCGGGTACTAATATTTTTAATTTCACCCTAGGCAAGCTATCATCATGATCTCAAATCAGTTTGTTCAGTTGGATTCTACAAATTGAGTGCATCTTTATAATTGTTATGAACTTTATGATAATCAATTTTAGCATTTAAAAATGAAATCTAATGTAAGCTTGTAAAATATAGATAAATCACATGAGAGCAATATTGATAATATCTATTTGTTAGATATTAGATTGTACTGTTTATGCCTAGTTGACACATGTGTAAACTGACATAGCACTTTTGATCCTGATCAGATTCTTCACGATCTTCTATCAGAACTACACAATAACTCCAAACTTGTTGATGTTATATAAAGCTGAGTGAATTTAAACATTAGTACTATTATCAGAAACATAACCTGAACCTTTTCATCGACATGGATACTAAAGAATCAACTAATAAATCACCTTACATAGACGAATTGAAGGAATAGCAAAAATATTAGGCCTATTTCAATATTATTACTGTTTCAATCATATTTTCAAAATCAGAAAAAGCTGTTGGAACAGCCCAAGCGACGTTCACCACATTCGCTTTGCTATTCATACACCCGCATCCCGATTTCATTTTGAACGACATAGGTGACGTGGGTAATTCTCTGTTAAGTGAGTGAGAAAAAAAATCCATAACTCTGAAAATTTTTTTGGAGACTCTTTGGGGCCCCACGATGTCACCAGAATTTTCTCAGATTTTTTGGGCCCTATAATCTATGCTGCCAGAGACCCAAAGTTGCTATTTTTCCAATATTTGCCATATTATAGCTATCTTTAAACATTATTTGTACCCATTAAATGACCTCTGGGTAAAAAAATGATAACCCTTTTTCCTGTTAATCACTCGAAGTTTATCAATAGAGTAATTTCATCTGAAAACTTGATTTGATTTAGCTTGTTAAAAATTCATATAGTCTATGTAATATGGTTTAATCGAATATAAAATGTATTTTACAATACAATGATATCAGAAATATACTCTTCTGTTTGTATTTCATTTATTTCAGATATGCTCCATGCTTCAAACTGGATGAAAAGAAGTATTTTTAGGGTGGCGCCATATTAAGTACACTCAAAATTCTTTCCCGAATTTTTTTTTTTAAACGCTGTACGTCAGCGTAGAACTGTTAAAATAAAAAAAGACCTAACTCATTTTGAAGTTATTGAGTAGATCTTTCATTCGACACCAATTACGTTAGTAAATTTTCATTTGACGCAGTGTAGTGACCTTTCTCGCTTAGGTGGCGCATATTGGGTACACGTACCTTATGTTCAAGATGCACCCTACACAACGTTCAACTTCACCCAAGATATCCTACGCTCAGATGTCACAACAAGTACAGGTCCCTATGAAAGAATAAGCTATAGTTATTAGATGCGATTGAAAGAATCTCAGTTCATGGATACACAAGAGCAGTGGCCATCGTAACAAATCCAGCTAACATCAGATTCGTTTCTCGTAATTCTCATGGTCGCATCTGTATATGCCTGAATAGCGAGGGGAATGCGGATAAACTTATGGGAAATTCCATCAAAATGAACATTGGCACTGGCTCTACATTTTATATACTTTTCATCAGAGAAATCAGCGTGTTCCTGTGCAAAGAGGAGGGGCATCTTGCCAAGCACTGCAATGATACCGGATAAGCTCAAAAATGGCCTGAATTTAAGGGGTAATATACATTTGTGACTTTCTTTTCCATTTTTTTTTATAGGCTTAAACACTCTTTAAACTCCCTAAGAATAATATAAAAAGTCGATCAAATGGGGGAAGAAGTTCTAAGTGCGTTAAAAAATCGATTCTCTGAACAAAGTCGCGGAGCGAAATAGATGGTATTTGGCGCGCTCGCGGACAGTTACCCAGTTAGGGCTTTGATTCTTCTTTTATGGAATGTCTAGACCTTCACCGATCAAAGTAAAGCGGTTTTAGAGAATAATCCTTAAGTGATGAAAAAGGCATAGACCATGTGCAGAAAAGAATGGGTACTCATTTGAGAAATTTAGTGAAAAAAACTAAAGGTCTCAGCGGGAAAGGCAAGTTAACTGGTAAATTGATCGACAATTAAACAACCTATCACGGCTTTGTAATAAAGAGGAACTGCAATTCAACAGCAGATATGAACAAAGAAATCTGGGCCACTTTATACCACTTGTCATCGACCAACGAGCAGCCTCAACATCAGTTATGCATGGAAGGTCCAAAATCATGGTGCTCTTGGCAAGCTGAAAAGGCGAAAGGTAGAGATATAGTAAACTTTCAGCATGATCCTCCTATGTCGAAGGAAGTGTTCAAAGCTATCAAGCCAATATACGAAGAGCTGAGCAGAAAAGAACTTCTAATATGATGTTTAAATGGCTTCACACAAAACTCCAATGAAAGTTTGAATTCAGTTGTGTGATCAATGGCACCTAAGCTCGTTTCCAGTGGCAAAACTGCATCTGATGTGGCGGTTTTCCATGCTGTTCTACATTTTAACGATGGATATAATGGAATTTTATGAGTTACGGACCAATTAGGCATCACTATTGGAATAAATTGCTATAACTTCTTCACCGAAGCCGACGAGACCTGTATCGCGCTTTCCGAGCGCTCCCTCACCCAAGAAGCTAAACATGTTCGCGAAGACACAATTTCGTCAAGAAAAGATGAGGAGCAAGAGAATCTTGTAGTGTAAGGTCAATTGTATGAAGCAGGCATCGAAGATTAGAGGTAAAGCAAAATTTTTCTCGATTTTATAGTTCTCAAAACATTGAACGCGTTCATCTTGAAACCCTCTTTTTTGACTTATACGGCGCTATGAGCCGTACTCATAGCACCATCAATTTTCAACCGATTCACTTGAAATTGTAACTGTAGCTTGGAAGCATAATTTTGCAGAGAACATCGATATTTAGATATTTTGGTTTTTACCGATTTTATGGTCGATTTTCGATCAATTTTTCCGCAAAAAAAAAATTCAAATTGACGCCATTTGCCCCCAAATTTAAATTTCAAAAAAATCGGACGATTTTCCTTGAGTTTTCTATTTCACTTTAAAACCCCGTTCGATTTTTCGTTCTAGGTTTAAAATTGTGATCTGTAGGAGTACGGCCGCGGAGAAAAAGTAAAAAAAATTTTTTCCTCTGATGAGCTGGTACGCCGCTATTTTGTATTTTTTGGAATAAATAAAGTTTGTTTCTTGTAGTTGGAGTGTAGTACTTTCATGTGCAACAAACCTCATATTTTTAAGATTTTTCCTGGGTAAGTCTTTGAAAATGACCTCGAAATCGGAGGTCACAAAGGTATATTACGTCTTATCACCCACACAGCAAAATATGACAAATATCGAAACTGACAACAACAAAATTGATCAACAGATCGTTGAACAGATCAAAACCACTAATATGATAGAAACAGATGACTTCTTTCCCCGACCCAACAATATCAAACCAAAACGTACTCTCTCCGCCATAGCATCAACAACCAGTTCCAAAGAAAATTCAAACCGCAAAAACATAGTCAAAAGTACAGAAAATTCACAAAGGGCCTACTAAAAGCAAAAAAAAAACGGTGATAATCAACCCTGGCTTAAACTTCAAGCTCAACTCACACCGACTCAAAACTACTTAGAAGAAGACGAAACACTTCTCCCGTTGAAGTACGACCAGCTGGCTAAATTTCTAGCCGAATGTTATGGACAGTCAAATATCAAAGAAATAGCTTTGAGATACACCAATGACCCTAAAGCACTAATGAACTAGCTATCTGATATTGAAGGCCTAAAAATAATTTAAAACAATAATTAATAATAATTAATACTAATTTAAAACACCGGATCATCAAAATTAAAAAACGGATAAGCAAAAATGAATCAGACTAACATGGAATACACTGACAGAATCAATCCACTTTATTGGAACGCGTTCAGTGTTCTACACCGGAAAGAAGAAATCTCGAAAATTATTGGTTGTTTTGACATATTTGCTTGCGTAGAAACATGACTCACACCCAAAAAAATCTCTCTTCTCCGGGCTTCTTAACTTGTAGGAAAGATCGTACTTCATCTGAAGGCGGCGGTTTGGTGCTATTTGTACGTAGAAATATTGTATTTACAGAAATAAAAAATTTGGAATCTCCAGATGAAAATGACGAAATATGCGGCATCCGCATCACTAGCACTAAGCCTGCCTTCAATTTATTCCTTTGTTACAGAGCTCCAGGGTTACACTCAATAAAGATCAGTAGTCCACAATTCTTCCAAACATTAATAAAAAAAAGAAAACTGTCTTAGGTGGATATTTTAACGCTTATCATGTAACATGGAACTGTAATGAAATAGATCTGAATGGCAAAAGTTTCTTAGAGAATATTTATAAATATGATCTATTTATTTATAATTTAGAACAATTTTAGACATGGAGAATTCCTATGTAGCCTATCTAGACGTCAAAAGCATATTTGATGACGTAAACAGCAACATATTAACCCATTAACCCCGAAGCGTACCGTTTTTTTAGTAAACTTTCAACGCGATTATTTTCATCAGAGCTAAAATCATTCAATTTGTACATGAGCAATTCCACGGAACTTTAGGATTTTGGATGAAGAAAAATCAAAGAATTAATTTTGAAGGCACGCCACTGAAACTTGTTCTATAACATTCCAAATAACCATGACAGTATAAAAAATATAGGGCCCCTCATTTTATCCAACAATGTTTTAAGGAAAAGTAAAAAAAAACTATTTATATGGAGAAAAAAATTTATCCGTGAAGATGATTGAAAATTGATTGATTTTCTCTGAAAATTGATGTTTGATTGTAGCCACATAAGAATATATATTAGTAAATGGGAATGGAAACCAAAATATAAGAATATATCATTGTGTGGACAAATTTTATTAGCCATTTCAATTTCAATTTTTTTAGCCAGTTCAAATTGTAGCTCTTGACCTCCTCTTTCGACCCATCACACCGAATATTCTTCAAATCATCATTTTCTAAGTTGTTTATTACTTCAAAATCTTCCGTATGACGAAAATTCGACTATGCATAATTTTCTATGACATAGATTACGCCCCCGCGTCCATTTTTTTGGATTTTTCACCTCGGATTATGAAAATGCTCAATCTTTTCTATAAATCTGCAAGATCAAATTTTGAATAGATAACCCATTTATATTATTTTTACAACGTTTTTCTGGAATCAAACGACAAATAATTGTTTTTATGGTCAATACGCCCCCACAATATCAATTTTTCCGACATATAGCCAGTTCAAATTGTGTCTCAACCATCGGGATATTTATCCTAAAAGGGATGGAGAGAAAAGAGCCATCGGTTTGAAGAATGTGCCGAACGTACTAGCAATGTGCCGATAAAAAATGTGAATTTTCCCAATGAAGGGCCTATGCAACTACCTAACTTTACATCAGTATAACTTTTATATCAATTGTGGCACACTTATTTAACCCATTGAGTCCCAAATTGCAGAAATTTTATTGGTACATTCGAGCTGAAATATTTTGATGAATAAGACGGAAGATTTATTGCAAAATAGTCATTCCTACTATTTTCGGGTATGCTCTACACGATAGAATGGTTAAAAAGACTGAAAAATTGATTTTCAATAAATAATTAACAAATTAAAATAAAAAATGCAATTTTTTGGGGCACTTTTTTTTTTCAATCCAAAATCAGAGGAAGAAGGAATTTTATTTTTAGTGTCGGAAATATGCACAAAAGTGCACAAAATATTTGAACTTTTCAAATTCGTCGAGTTTTTTTGACTATGATTTTTTTTAACAAAATGGCGGCCCAAAAACGGGCATCAATATTTTGGATTTTCATTTTATCAATATTTTAAGGCATACATCTTCATATTCGATATATTCCTTTGGAATTCGATGTACGGGGGTTTTCAATGTCGCTGATAACGCCTCTGACATCAAATTCTCAAAATTCTGGTTCCAAGATGGCGGTTTCAAGATGGCGACTGGCGATTTTCCACATTTTTAGTCAGAGAATCGTGAAAATTTGGAATAATGAGTTTTCGGGGGCGCTGATGATGAATCTGACATCAGATTTTCGAAATTCCGTATCCAAGATGGCGGTTTCAAGATGGCGGCTGACGATTTTTCACATTTTTAGTCGGAGAATCGTGAAAATTTGGACTAATGGGTTTTCGGGGGCGCTGATGATAAATCTGACATCAGATTTTCAAAATTCCGTATCCAAGATGGCGGTTTCAAGATGGCGGCTGACGATTTTCCACATTTTTAGTCGGAGAATCGTAAAAATTTGGACTAGTGGGTTTTCGGGAGCGCTGATGATAAATCTGACATCAGATTTTCGAAATTCCGTATCCAAGATGGCGGTTTCAAGATGGCGGCTCATGAATTTGTACATTTTTAGTCGGAGAATCGTGAAAATTTGGACTAATGGGTTAATCTTAAAACCGCCATCTTGGATACAGAATTTCGAAAATCTGATGTCAGATTTATCATCAGCGCCCCCGAAAACCCATTATTTCAAATTTTCACGAATATCCGACTAAAAATGTGGAAAATCGTTAGCCACCATCTTGAAACCGCAATCTTGGATACGGAATTCCGAAAATCTGATGTCAGATTCCCAAAAACAAAAATTCCCTGGAAAAAGCTATAGAAACCATACAGAAAAAAACTAGCCTTAATTAATCTTAGCCTTGCTCCTCACAAAACAGTTTTCGTATACTTTGACCAAAAAACTAGGCCAGGCGACTTAGAGATTAATATTGATAATCACATTATAAAATCTGAGGAAACTGCCCGCTTTCTAGACATCCTCATAGACTACAAACTTTCATACTCGCAACAAATTGCAAGCATACAAAAGGTATACTATAATGCTCTAAACATCGTAAAACACCTCCGAGGAACATAGTGGGTCACAGATCCGTCTACTCTGCTTACTTTTTATGAATCCTATGTCCGACCTTTCATCGACTATGGCTCATTTATCTATAACCCAACACGCAAAGACCTCCAAAACACTTGCCCTTGACTACAGAAAATCAACTCCCACAAATATCTTATTAGGTGAAACTAAGCTCCTTACCAGACTTAGAATAGAGTATCTCTGTAAAACTTAGGTGAGTAAAATACTTTCAAACGAAAATCTGGAAGTGAACAAATTAGTACAAAACTCCCACAAAAAACATCAGAAACAAAAGAAAACGGGAAAAATGCATGAAATCTGCATAGATGAGATGCTTAGTAATCACTCCTGGCCAAACACCGTGCCGAATTACACCATCTATACTTTCGACAGAAATCTTGAAAATGATGGGAAGAAGATGATTAACTCAACAAAAACCGTAAAAATGATATTATAACTTTATTCACGGATGTAAGCAAAATAGAAAATTCACCTTCAGTCGGTGCAGCCTGCTACAACCCGGAACTCAATTCCCTCTCAAAATATTTTCTACCCAAGAATGCCTCAGTGTTCACGGCAGAAAGCATAGCGATCAAAAACGCCATGGATATCAACATCTCCCACGAACAGAAAGAAATACTTATATTTTCAGATTCTTTAAGCATACTGCAAAGAAAACTTGAAAAAAACTTCTATAGATATCAAAGTCAATCCTCAAGTTTTAGAAATTGAGGAAAAATTTTTTCAGTTCAATACAAAAAGAGGAAACAATTCTAAAATCAATCTATACTGGATCCCTCCCCACACCAACATTATAGGCAATGATATCGCTACCTCAGCAGCAAAAGCTGCATGCAACTGTCCACCAAAAAAACTGTATATACCTTTTACCGATTACAAAAAGACACATGGGAAATTGATGATGGATAAAAAAATAAAATGTATTGTAAACTCAAGGGCAAACGAAGAGACTGAATACTTTAAAAAATACTCGAGAAATAAGACCTTGGTTCCACAATCGATAAATTTCTCGAGAAACTAACTAAATTATAATAAACAGACTTAGAGCAAACCACTCTCTGCATAAAATTGGTGTGAATCATATTCGTCGTCAGTTGAATTTCGCAACGTTGCAAAGCCGTACGCTCTTCCGGAGAAGCGCGCTTTCCTCCTTTTATATGAGCGTGGGCTCCAGGGTGTCACTAAAATTTTCGCGCCTGCTAATGAAGATCGCCGCTTCCATCTTAGAGGTGGGGGACAAACTGAATACGCGCGAGGGCCGTGCGCGCAGTCAGTCAGTCAGTTTGTCGAGTCTCGAACGATTACCACCTATAACCGTCGCGTACGATTAGTTTCTTGTCGCGATTGTTTTCACAAAGTGTTTTCTTCTCTCCTAAACGATTTTTTTCCTATCCGCATAAACTCAAGCAGCAACGCACACTGAACGTGATCCGATCTCTCGGGTCTGTCCGTCGTGCGAGCGGATCTTAGCCGATCTCTCGGCAACGACACTGATCCGAGCCTCAGCGTCGACAATTTCACACTCACACAATCTGCGATCCCTAGTGATCTGCGGTGTGTTTTCTACAGTGAAAACACTCCATTCGATGCGAAGCCTATTTTTAACCGTGGCTAGCTGCCGCACACACATAAATGCTCTCTAACTCACACCTTCATCTGTAAAATACTCATTCTTCATTTTTTCAGGAGTTTTGGTCACAAGGTATTTCTTCTCTGGGTCAAATTTATACATTTATATTTTGACCCTTACATCCTATGTTTTTGTCTAACCCTACTCTCTATCCTATTCTGCTAACTAATTCCCAAAACACGGAATCCAACGTAAGGTTGGATTTCGGTCATACAGATCGCAACTACTCGACGAACTCAATAGTATTAAAATGAACACCCCTACAGAATGTCACAACTCATAACAATACCGAATATACCAGCCTGCCTCTGTACACTTTCGTTCTTGAAAAACTGGGACGTTAATGTATAAAAATCTAGTTATTAGAGCTAAGAGATATTGTGGAGAACATGTGCAGAGCTTATAAATCTCATAAAAGATTTCAATGCATTGATAAAAAAAATTCTCAACTTATCGAAAATTTTATAATTTTGTCGATTGTTATTTCTGGTTAGTTTGCACACTGAGTTTGGTGAATGTGTATTTTGGGGAGTAGTTCATCGTCCGATGACTCATTCAGGCACATTATTGACATTAGTTTCTTGTACACGAAAAGCGCGTGACAATGCGGCTGCATTGGTATTGCATTTTCCTTTTCTATACATCACGCTTGGATGATAGTCAGTTACTTTTGCAAGCATTCTATCTATTCTAGAACTCACATCATTTGATTTATTCTTAAAGAATGAACGGAGGCACTGGTGATCTGTATATACATCAAATCTCTGCCCGTAAAGGAAATGCTCGTATTGTTCCGTTCCCCAAACTACTGCAACAAGCTCTTTCTCTGAAGTCGAGTAATTTTTCTTTGCTGGATTTAAACTGTGACTTGCATAAGAACAAGAATGTTCAAAACCATTATCAACCGTTTGTGATAAAATGACTCCTATCCTTCCATGTGAAGCTTCAGTCGTCAGTATGAATGGTTTCGGTCAGTATCTGGGTTGTCAGTATCTGGGTTCCTTAAAATAGAATAAGTTGATAAGATTCTCCTCCAATTATCAAATTCTTTTCTAAATTTCTCATCAGAATTAAACTCAATGCTTTTGCATTCTCAAAGAGAAAGCTTTGTAATGGAGCAATAATCTACCGACCGAATTATACTCTGGGACCTTGATTTTCGTAATCTACGGGTCGAAAAACATGGAAATCCAAAAGTGTGTGTGTGTGTGTGTGTGTGTGTGCGTGTGTGTGTGTGTGTGTGTTTGTGTGTGTATGTGTGTTCGGTTTTTTTCATCTACGATAACTGGAAAGAATGGTCTGATCTTGATAATCTCGACACCTTCAAATTTTACACACAGGTTAGTTGTGGCAAGATCTAGCCCGAGTTCAATTTTCAGCAAAATTCGTTGTTCATTTCCCTAGCAACCGTTTCGAACGTGTTTTCTCAAAAATCCTCATAAGTGCTCATTGGGGCTATGAGAGTCAATGAGAATCGATGAGAATCGATAAGATATTTTCCATAGCAAGCACTGTTGATATCCTCCGCAATCGTTTGTTTATATCCCTAGCAACCGTTGCTTCGGAAGCCGTTATATTTGCTCCTTAGCAACCATCGTTTACCATCCATTGTTTACCGCTAAATATGGACTTAAGGGCAGGGCGGATCAATTTTGACCGTCATTAAACTGTATGACAGTCACAAGATGAATTTATCGAGAAATTATGCAGGTCCAAATGTCTCGCATCGTGTAGAACCTAGAACCGTTTGTTTAGTTGCGTTCGATCAAATAATAAGAGAGCAACTGTACACGATATCACAGAGCCCTGATAGAGATAGCCGACATCAACACTCGCGACAAAGTTTGGTCAATTGAACAAAAACAATACTTTAGAGTCACAAGTACACTAGGTCCGGATGCTCCATTTATTGAGGGAGCGATACGAATTGAACCGATAAATAATGATTTCTTTGTAATTTTTGAAAAGTATATAATAGTATATACGCTAGTGGAATGGTGAGAATGTAGATTTGGGACGCGTTCCTGGGTGATGTTGGAGCCTCTTTGAGAAAGCATACTGCTAAGGCACTTGGCAGTGGTTTCGCTTTCTCAAAGAGAAAGCTTTGTAACGGGGTAAAAATCGACCCATCGAATCGGACTTCGGGACCTCGATTTTCGTAATCCACGGGTCGAAAAACATGGAAATCCGAAAATGTCTGTATGTATGTACGTACGTACGTGCACTTTTTTGTCGTACGATAACTTTCGAAGGAATTGTCCGATCGTCCTGAAATTTTGCACACAGGTTAGTCGCCGCAAAATCTCGGCCGAGTTCAGTTTTCAGCCAAATCCGTTGTTTATTTCTCTAGCAACCGTTGCTAACGTGTTTTTGATAAAAGCTCCAAAAATCGTCATCAATGCACGATGGGTCTCCAATTCTTTCGACGATCGATGAGAATCGATAAGACATTCATTTTGGAACAACCATTGTTTATTCTCCTAGTAACCGTTGCTATGGAGATACAAAATTCAGCTTCAGGCCGACTTTTTTTTGTCGTACGATAACTTTCGAAGAAATAGTCCAATCGTCCTGAAATTTTGCACACAGGTCGGTCTCCGGAGATGTGAACCGAGTTCGGTGTTCAGCAACATCCGTTGTTTATTTCCATAGCAACCGTTGCTAGCGTGTTTTTGATAAGTTCTCATATAATTCATGATAAATGATCATTTGGGTTTGTATATTTATGGGATTCTATAAGAATCAAAGAGACATTTCCCGTAGAAACCATTGTTGATGTCTCTAGCAACCGTTGTTCATATCCCTTGCAAATTCAACTAGGAAATGGGAAAAATCAGTTGGAGGTCCATTTTTAGAACTGATAATGACTAAGAAGGAAGAATATCGAAGCTCCGACATTCACCATAGCAACCGTTTTTTACGTCTCTATCAATCGTTACTATAGAGTGGGAAAAGTCAGTTAGAGGTTCATTTTCGGAACCGTTGACGACTAAGAAGTAAGAACACCGAATCTCGGATATTTACCATAGCAACCGTTGTTTACGTCCTTAGCAACCGTTACTATGAAGTGGAGGAAATGAGTTAGAGGTTCATTTTGCTTTCTCAAAGAGTAGTGATTAATACAAGTTGAGGTTCAATTGCAATACTTTGAGAAAGCATACTGCTGAGGCACTTGGCAGCGGTTTTTTATTTGAGTCTATTTAGGTGATGGGTTTGTTTTGCAAAATTGAGGATAAATTGACGGTAACAAGAAACAAAGCCAATAAGTCTTTCTAAATCGTTTTTATTGCCTTTTCCATATTTCTGGTTAAAGGACGGACACCTTCAGTTGAGATATCGTGACCAAGATACTCAAGACGTTCCTGCATGAATGAACATTTATCAGGGTTAAATATTAAATTCGTCTTTCACAATCTATCAAAACCTATTTTGAGATTCCGTAGGTGGTCTTTCGGCGACGATCCAATCACTTGTGATAGTGACGACATTATTGTCGTCAACGTGTATGAAAAAAATTTTTCCAATCGAATCTTGTAGTTTAAAGTTCACCATTCTTTGGTATGTCGCTGGGGCATCTATTAAACCCATGGGCATATGAAGCCATTCCTAATGACCTTTTCGCTGTTCTTTCACTAATGTATATTTTACTGTTTTCAATGCTTTTACAGTTACTCGGCTGAAGTCATTAGTCAAAGCACGACATGACCTATGCATTCTCGAGCATACATAGAATTCCATCTATTGAAGAAAGTGGATAATTATCCTGCCCAGTGAGTGAATTTAACTTGCGAAAATCAATGACTAAGCACCATTTATTTTTTTTTTGAGAAACCAACCAAAAATTCGATTGATACGGAGAAAAGCTTGGTTAGATTCAATTATTTCTTTCCAATTTTTTGATTTGCTTTTCAATTTCGGGTTGCATAAACAAAGAATGTCTATTTAATGCGGTGCTAACGGGTTTTTCAGTTGATAACTTGATTTCGTGTTGTACACACGTAATAGCGAGCATTGGATCATCTGGTAATGCGGATCTATCATTGAATTCAGATATGATATTCAATACTTTTTCTGATACATGGGAAGTAAATTTTTCCGAGCTATTACCAAGTCTTTTTCGAACTCAATTTTCAGTTGAGTTCGATGCGTTCTTGACACTCTTTCGACTCAATAACTGAAAGAATAATATTGAATTTTTCTTTATGTTTCCGGAGAAATCCTTTCAGAAATATTCTTTACAGTCTTTTCAAATTCCTTTTCTAGCAAATTGACGCGTTCTAGGCGCTCCTTCAATTTATCAGTTACATCATGGATTTTAGAAGAGTTTTTGCCTTCTCAAAGGCCAATCACCTTCTTTCGTGGCTCAATTTATGATCAAGGACACTCTCAATTGCACTTTTGGCTATCGCATGATTTTTACATGCGTTCTTCAAATCATGACTCATCATTTCGAGAATGAGTTTGAGATCTTCGTGTATTTCAGCGTGTATATTTTCTCTGTATATGGGCTCATAATTATCTATTTAGTTAAATAAATACAGTTTCGAATTTTGATTTTCTGTGATATCGTAAATCCTAGGAATTACATTTTTACCTCGGATATAGTATACTCCTGGGGAGTTTTTGGGAATAATCTCTCTAGTCTCGAATGTGTTCGGCCTCATCTGGGCCAATTGATGTTTAGTAAACTCGAAGGTAACCACACTGACTTCGAGATTTTTCAGAGTTATAGTTTCATCTTCATTGTTAATTATGGAGTTCGATTGTATCTGCCAATCTCTCTTCAAAATCCCATCTACTCGTGTCGGGAAATCGTTATCCATAACTAAAATTTGATGTTACATCCTAAAAATTTCAATTTCATGAATCTCTATTGCCTAATAAATGTCATATCATATAAAATCTTTCCCTTTCTGATGGAGAAAACCTTCTAAAAGAATTATTTTCCTTGTCGATGCACTGAAATTTTAGGTGGGATTTTTTCGAGCCCGAATCTACTGATAATCCATTCGGTGTTGTCGCGCCGATGAATCGGGTAAACAATAATGCGTCCTCTCTGTCGAATCGGGAAGCTCCATCTTAGATATTTCGAGTGGCTGATGAGTTGTGTATGACTCCAGTATTTCGTGTATCTTTCGCGGTGGGTCTTTGCTTTGAGGCTGAATTTTTAGAAAATTTGTATTTTCTAAATGAGGATATTTTTTAAAACATTTTTCCTCTCTATGCCTAGGAATGTTGCAAGAATCACAAACGTCTCTTGCATTCCGTTGAGGCATGGGGCGCGAATTTTCGTGTGCGACTCTTCTCGCCTGTTTTTCTATCTTTCTCTTAACATTTTGTCTTCCCTAAGTAATTTGTCTTGATACATCGCGATTTGAAATGCATCGTTGAGGGTCATAGGATTTTCCGTCATGACTAACGCGGCCGGATTTCTGGTTCTTTGATCAATTGATTTCAGGTTTGTACGTTGCACGAATTTTTCAACCATCTCTTTGTAACCTTGTCGCATAGAATTTCTTTTTTCAGAAAGCTGCGAGTAGTCTTTCTCAGTTTCTTCGAATGCTAATTTCATAGTATCAGAAAAAACTTTTGGAGTGATTTCGATTAATTTATCGGCCACTGCACTACAGAGCTCCCGACTAGAATAAGGTCACATCAAGAACTGTCTGCCCACAGGCAGTCGTTGGCTTCCCTACCCCGAGAAATCTCTCGAAACAAAGTATCTGGCCGAGTCGCCCTGGCACTCGGTCGGATATCGTAAAATCAGGAATTTCCCTTGCTCAGTCGAGTTTTCGGGATGCTGTAAGTGCGGCGCGTTTCCCTTAATGTAACGGGTGACTTAACCCATTAAGTCCCAGATTGCAAAAATTTTATTGGTACTTTCGAGCTCAAATATTTTGATGAATAAGACGGGAGGTTTATTGCAAAATAGTCATTCCTACTATTTTCGGGTATGCTCTACACGATGCAATGGTTAAAGAGACTGAAAAATTGATTTCAAATAAATAATTAACAAATTAAAATAAAAAATTCGATTTTTCGGAGCACTTTTTTTTTCAAAATTCTGTATCCAAAATGGCGGTTTCAAGATGGCGGCTCATGATTTTGTACATTTTTAGTCGGAAAATCGTGAAAATTTGGACTAATGGGTTCTTGGGAGCGCTGATGATAAATCTGACATCAGATTTTCGAAATTCTGTATCTAAGATGGCGGTTTCAAGATGGCGGCTCATGATTTTGTATATTTTTATTTGGAGGTTCGTGAAAATGTGAATAAAAAGGTTTCTGAATCTTTACTGCTGGAATAGATTGTTGAGTTTTTCCATCTATGATTTTTTTTTTAGCATAATAGTGACTGAAATCGGAAACAAAAAATTTGAATCTTCATTTCATCTATATTTCGTCGACGTCGTTCATGGATGAAAACGACGGCTAAAAGATGAAAATAACGAGATTTTGAAAATATAGAAAATTGTCCATGTACAAAAACATGAGCCGCCATCTTGGATACAGAATTTTGAAAATCTGATGTCAGATTTATCATCAGCGCCCCCAAGAACCTATTAGTCCAAATTTTCACGATTCTCCGACTCAAAATGTACAAAATCATGAGCCGCCATCTTGAAACCGCCATTTTGGATACAGAATTTTGAAAAAAAAGTGCTCCGAAAAATCGCATTTTTTATTTTTATTTGTTAATTATTTATTGGAAATCAATTTTTCAGTCTTTTTAACCATTGCATCGTGTAGAGCATACCCGAAAATAGTAGGAATGACTATTTTGCAATAAACCTCCCGTCTTATTCATCAAAATATTTGAGCTCGAAAGTACCAATAAAATTTCTGCAATCTGGCACTTAATGGGTTAATGGAACCATGTTAGAATTTATAGGGTGGACATCATTTGCAGGTGGATAGAATAGATATTGATTATTTTGACATAAGATATAAAAGTAATATGCGTCTATAGAACCACTCTTCACTCGTCAGAGAGTCGTACTTTTCTTTCGAACAGTTTGATACTCTGTAATATAAAATACACTTACTCTAATATCGTTTTATTAAATTCTTAGTAATTGGTTTTTAATTCAATCTGGTAATATGGAAACCTAAATGTATTCATACGTCATCCATACCAAAAAACTATCGTTACTCATCAAAAGTTTGTACCTTTCATCAAAAACGTTTTACACCATTAAATTCTATAAACATTTACGATAATTACATTTCTGATACTTTCAAATATAGTTGTGACATGGAATTTGACCCCGAGAAATGTTCAATTTTTCTAGGAGCTTCCCGGTTCCGTTGCACAAAAATTATTTAAAAGCACCGTTCGCTAAAAAGGAATTCGTTCACACTGTACTGAGAATGGCACAGGTATTCATTCAAAAGATAGGAGAATGAATAAGTACATTCGGATTCACTTATACCACCTTCGCTTCATTACCTACATTCATTCAGGCTAACTTAACTCTAGTGTTGTCATCCCTCCTCACTCACTCAATCACACCCTCCTTGTTCCAGTCTCACGACGCATCTATTGTTTACAAATTGTGTATAGATTGCCCCCCGCACACACACGTACACAGGTTGTCCCACACAATGTTCTCAGCGTGTCTCGCGACCGGCCTTATACTTGCTCACATCGACCGGCTGTCCACTGCGCCGAGTAAGGCGCTCCCCACTTACCCTCTCTTCTGACGGCTCGCAGTCACCGAAACTCGTCACAGACGTGCGCCCCTCTCTCCTCCCCGCGCTTCGACCCACCAACTCTGTTCTCTCTGACTCGTCTGCCGTTCGCTCTCTCGCTAGCCTAGTTCCCTGCCAATGTACGCCTTTTTTCCGCCCCGCTTCGCCGCTGACGAATTCGGCTTTCCCCACTCACCGTTAGTGGCGGCTAAGCCACTCTCAGCTGACATTATACTATCTGGTCTTACACCTGACTCCATCACTGATCTCCGCTGGCTGACCTGCGCTGCACTGCATGCCATATACGAAGAGTTTCAGCTTCTCTCTGCGGATCCCGGTACGTCAATGCCATCAACTGCTGCTTCCTCTACATCCAGTAGAGTCTCTATAGTTGTTACCCTTATCTCCCCTACTCGTGTCGGCGTAATTATCAAGAAAAAGATTAATCTGTGCAAAGTACTTACCACAGCGATGGACCCTGCGCTACTCCAGAGTGCTGGAGCCAAATCGCCACATCCTCCCAATTTTATCAATGTAAATGAGTCTCTGCCATCCCATAAGCTTGTCACCAGTTTCCGCAAGGAATTCCTCTACGGGTCGTTTCATGTCAGTGCATATTATATTTGGAACTCTCTGCCCCACGTGATAACTAACGTTTCATCTTTTCCGGTATTCAAAAGTCTCTTTATTTTCCACCTACTTGCTTGCAACCGTGATGAGAGATTGCTCTCTTAAAATAATGATAAAAATAATAAATATAATAACCCAGTATTCTTGCGCTATAAATAATTAATATTGAGTATCTACCTACCAAACTATTGTGCTTGACAATGGTTTGACAATATCAGTCGAAGCAGCTGGATTGGCCCTCAAAGATCGACCCTTCATACAATATTACAATACACAGTCATAAGCTCCTGACATAACACACGCAATAACCCCGGGCTGGCAGTGGCTGACAATTTCGGTGATGCTTCGGTGAGCCACATTACCACTCGTGCGCCCAACAGTAGTATGCCGTCTCAAGCCGGCGGACGGGCGGACGGTGTTGCGAGTGACAAATTGTCTAATACTAAAATTATAGACTGTAAAACACGATGTTTCAGTAGACAGGGCAGCATTTGTCATTCTCAGCACCATCTGCCTTGACCTGTGCGAGCGCGATATCTTCAAGACTCACCAAATCAAACCCAGTTACTTTACAGTCCAATTAAGCAACACTGGTCTCGAAAAAAAGATATCATATGAAAAGCACAAAAGAATGGGCCTTAATACCAGTGGCTTGGACTTGACACTGTTAGATGCGAGCAAGTCCAAGCATACGATACATAACGCTATTAACAAATTTCTGTCGACTGTCACATACCAAAGATAATCTAGTCTTCGTAAAATTGCTAAGCTCCTAGAAATCAAGTATGTGTGGTACAGTAACAGCAGGTTTCTGTCAAGACGAGCGGTGGAGGACAGAGTGTTTTTAATTGAAAATGCGACTGACCTAAGAGTCATTCCCGGAACAACCTCGAAGAGAGGCTCCAATGAGACAGATTGACTCTTGAATGAAGAGCAGGATCCTGTCGTCGTTCACTTAGAGCTCACATTGATCAAGTTCGTTAGTTTCTGAGTGAGAATCCGTCCTACCACCTCTATGGTGTTGCGGATATCTGGCTGGGTTCTGACATTCCAGATGAAATTGTTCAGATCCCGAAATACGAACTAATTAGAAATGACTGCAACACAATTGGTGGTGGGGTTGCATTATACGTCCGGGACTTTAACAAAGTTGGAATTCTACCTTCCTCAAACAACACAGGATCAGGCAAACCCGGCAAACCTCAATACTTCTTTTGCTCATTACAGCATGGCAATTCCAACCAATTTTTGCTGTGGTCGTACACAGACAACCACACATTGCCTTGACCAAAAATCATTCCTAATCAATGGCTTAAAAACACACTGTTCCGACTACAGACATAAATTCGTAATGGGTGATCTGAATGCCGATCTTCTTTCAGACAGTGATGACTCAACATTTGTTCGCAAATTAACTAAAGAGTCATCATGGGGCCTGAAACAGCATGGAGCCACGCATTTAACCTCAAAGTCTCGCACGTGGGTTGACGTCATACTGGTACATGGCAATGACATAATCATAGACGAACGCAACTCTCGCGTTCCTTTTTCAGCATACATCACATTATTGACGTTGAACTCACTATTCGACAACCTAGGGAGGGGCTCTTCAAGTACAGGAATTACAAAGGTGTTCGGCAAGAAAACCTGGTCTCTACCTTGAAACTATGCAATTGAAAGCTGCTAAACCAGGAGGACGAAGGTGACATTGGCTCTGCACTTGACTGTCTCAGCCACAACATCACAAAAGCCGTTCAGCTCAGGGCTCATCTGTTCAGAAACTTGCTATTTCGGACTTTTTATGCACCCTCTCTGAAACCTATTGAGTCGTCTTCGGAAAATGACTAGAAATGATATAAGACATGTGCGTCAAACTGAAAAGTATGGCTTGTTGTTTTTATTCATGATAATGTTAAAAAATTTTGAATTTTCTTCTTCTACTTGTGAGATAGTATGAAAACTATCAACCCTAGAGTAAAATGGAAGAGGGAAGAAAGTTTCGCATTAAAATTTCCCATGAGTATTAAGTGTTTCGAAACGTTAATCTCGAATATTGTTGTTACAAAATAGTTACAAAGAAAGAAGTGACACCTAGAAACAAGACATTTTTTGTGATTTTTTTTCGATATAATGTTACGATCTGAATGTGAAAAATATAGTAATGAATATTTGTGGAGTCGTTCAAATAATATTTTTCTATTCCTATAAATACAAATCTACGTCACGCTGACTAATACATTCGATAAAAATGTTTTTTAATGTATATTGATTAATAAATATATTTTGTGAAGGTTTTGAATAGGATCACAATAAAATGTTTTATGATATGACACTTGTTTCACGTTGCATTTAAAATTAAGTATTTAACAATTATTCATTATTCTAAATATATATCTTGAATGTAATCAATAATTTTTACAGTACATTTAGCTAGATATTCAATCAGTTTTTAACTTGCTATATCAAATTGAAAAAAGAATCATTAAATCATCTATTCTAAAGGCTGAGATATTGTTGGTTAAAAAGCATACGTTTATTTTGATCCTGGGCGTTCGACTTTTAGTCGCTTCTTCTCCCCTACCCCCTCTACTGCCCTGCACTGACTCTGCACTGGAAGTGCTGCGTTTCAATGATTTCCATCAACTTTCCGCCCGACTATTGAGTATCAAGAACATTAACCTTTACTTTGTCGGAGAATTAATATATTGACGCACCTCATGATCTACACTTTGTGTATGATCAATCATTGATAAGAGGTACATTAAATACCAGTTTTCTGAGAGCGATATGCTTTTCCGAATCCCGGCAGTCTAAAGGTTAATCATGTAGATAATACATGATATTTGAGAGAAACAATGTTCAAGCTACCAGGAACCGTTTCAATTATTATTCTACTGGGTATACTTCTGCCGGAAAGGTACCTCAACTTTGAACTTCTATATCTCAGGATTTACAAATCAGATTTGAGTAAATTGTTTGAGTGAAAGGAGCGTTTGCTTATCTTCTATCATATGCCACCTTTAAATTTTGAATAGGTAGAAAAACCGCGTTGCAGTTCCATTTGTTTATGAGGTACTTTTTGCGAAAAATTTTTAAAAAATTCTAAAAGTTGTTATAATTGATAAAATTGATATTTTTCCGCAGGGGATCGATAATTAGTATCTATGAAAGTACGTGAAAAAATTGGCAGGTTCCGGAGAGGTTCATCAAAGACTGAATCAAGATTGTAAAGTTTAGCGATATTTTGAAATTGGCTTACTTAACAGATAGATTGTGCGAAAACTATCAGAAATATCAAGATGAAATTCTTTTTGTATTCTCATTACTGTAAAAGTGACCAGAACTGCTCTCTCGTGGTTTCACTCATCTCACTGATTGACAGCAAATAGTCATAACTAAGAGTTCTGGCAAATTATTGTGGCTTACCACGAATCTTGGGATACCACAGGCGTCATTCCTTGGGCCGCTTTGAGCGTGGGCTCCATGCAAACGACTTGAAAATTTATACTCAGGTTCCTCTGGATAGGTTGGCTGAGGGTGTGGCATTCATTGTGAGAGCAGCTGCAGCTGTGTCGGGATGGGCTGGTGCTGCTTCACTGGTACTCAATGCTGCAAAAACTCAGGACATTGCGTTTGGGTAGGGATATTATATTAATCTTCTGCACAAGAAAGCAGTTTATGTACTGGCATTGGGATCGATGGTGCTCGCGTTCTCTGGCACGGTCAGTTGTGCTTGACGAATTTTTCGTAATTGTACGACTGAGATCTCACGTAGACGCTATCAATCGCACTGCTGTTCCCTCATCTGGATTACTGTTCTGCGGTATACTTTGATGCATTTCAAGAACAAGAACAAAGAATACAGGTACTGCAGAATTCATGCGTGATATAAGTTTTTGGTATGAAGAGGGACGAACACATTATTATAGAGCCAAGTTGGGCTGGAACCGCATGGATATTAGGAGGCAACATTTCATGGCTGTACTTTTGTACAAGATCCTGTGCATTCGACAGCTGGAATACCTTTTGAGTTTCATCACTAGGTTTGTGCCTACTAGGCCTCCCAGGGGTGATGCGCCCGAACTCTTGGTCGCCAAAATGAGGAACGAATCTGAGTTAAATTCCTTCCAGGTGCAAGCAGCCTCTGGGACTCCCTTCGCTCCTCTCACAGAATCATGCCACCCTTATCAAGCTTCAAGCGAGCCGCAAAGAAGTATTTTCTAGAATTGACCGATTGATCTAGATACTTTTCATAAAGATTGACACCTTATCGGTGATAATTAGTAATAGAAATATTATATAATGATCATCCTTGTCCCTGCGTAAAATAATTTTAGAAAAATGACTGTAAAATAACACTTTTGTATACTTTATACAATAAAACATTCCTATCTATCTTTGTATCTATCTTCTCTCGCACGCACACTCACTAACAACAATCACACAAACGACAATCACACATTTACTAATCACAATCCTTTTCCACTCTCGCAACTAACACGCGACACTCAAATACTCAAGTTGGCAACCGCCACGTCACGGGCACGCCGGACAGCTCTCTTTCTCCGCGTTATCGTAAGCTCTGAACAATGGGAGCTCTGTTTTAACCTCGATGACACACACCCTGTCCCCATCCCAACGGCCGATGTTTCCCTGAATCTTGCGAGCGGGTTGAGACGCGCTTGCCAACTTCCTTTTGTCCACGGATTGATTCCGTGATTTTCCACCCGCGTCTCCGCAAATTCACACCTTGAGTCCACGCTGATACCCACACTCGCCCGTCCATGCATCTTTCCGTACTCCTCCGACACTTTCATCCAGCACCCGAAATTAGCGCCGACTCTTGCGACCCCGTTGCGCGAGTTGGGAATCGCGCAACCCTCCTCCCCCTCTCTTTCTCTTCTTTCTCACGACTATTGCCCTGGATACACTGAAAATTTTTCGGCACTACTGTAGTGCCACTGCCTACTACAGTAGCGCTGGATTGGTTCGTACAGTTGCACCCACCACTCGGCATCATCGGATTGTCGGATCGGCAATACCACAGCGCCGGGTCGGCAAAACTGTACTATACCATATACGGCCTGAACACAATGCCGTTTCCCGGGATTACCGTAGCACTATATCTCGGCACTGCCGTACATCTGTATATGGAAGAAGTCTGCAGTGCGGTGGAGCCTGTTATATATATATAAAATAACATACAAGGTGGTACATGAATTTACCAATTTTTCTATCATGAAATGCTCAGACTTAGGTTCAAGAAGCTATAGACCAGTTGGCTAAAATTCATCTAGTGATTATACTTTTGTGTGAATCGGTTTATATTAGCAAATTTCTTGAGTGAATAACTTGAACGTGGAATTTGAGCCAACCGGTCGATAGCTGCTCGGACCTTAGTCATGCACTCTTCACAATATAAATGGATGTCATAATTGAGTATCCATAAATATTCCCCACGAAAATGCACTATAACATTTACTTGTTAATGTTAGAAAATCTTTGGTCAATTCATGTACTACCTTGTTTGTTATTAGGTATATGTAATGCGCATCTCATGAATAATTTCCTTGGATTAATATTTTTCAGAGTGAAAGTAACTTAAGACACACATACGTCATCAATAGTTTCTTGCGAATTCTAGCACAATAGAGACTATATATCAACTAATGATGCATGTAACACTGAAAGTTAGGTAGTATCAAGTATTAGTATTTCTTGATTTATGTTTAATATTAATGATTTAGAATAGGTATATGTTAGACTATGTTAGAGTCTTAGAAGAGTTTCTTAGAATCGATAGTTGCAATAGTATCACAGAAAAGAATTTGTAAAATTTTGAAGAACGAAAAATTCAATATTCTATCTCACCTAATCATTATGTACCTGAGTGTTTTCTGTCATCCGCGACCCTAACTACTTGGGCCCGTCCGGGGTCAGGGTGTTCTTATCCAGCCTATATATACATATATAGCTCTGTAAAAAATCCGCTGGCATAGAACGGATAAGTTACCGAACTCGGCAGACCCTCAGCGCCAGGCTCTCGGGCGAATGGTTTTGCTATAGAGTTCTGCGCTGTGGAGCTGTCGACCCGGCACGACTCCAGTCTCGGGCACTCGGCGGAACCGTCGTCCTATATGCGGCGCTGCCGTAGTGCTGAAAGTTTTTCAGTGTAGGCGGTAACTCAAACTGCCCGTATCTGCTATCCTCGCCGGGATCGTTCTGGCTTTCTCATCCGCAAATTCACGATCCTTTCAGTGATATTGTTTTGCGTGTGTAGCCACTTTCGTGAACAATATGCCTTCAATCAAGAGTACTGATGGGTCGATTACCAGCGTCGTGACGGATATACCCATACGCTAAGCAAAAAGAACTGCCGTTCGTAATGAACTCATGAACGATTTTTTCAGTCGAAAATACACATATGGGGCGTTCTTTGTCAGCTCTCCGAAGCCGGCGCGCGGACGCTAAAACCTCACGTTTCCGACGCTTGTTTTCGACTCTATATGACCCATATCTAAATAATGTTGGATATACTATCAATGTAGTTTTTTCCCAGCATATCGATGGTGAATTTATTTTTCCAAATTTTTCACATTTTCACAGAAAAAAAACATAAAACAGGCCATATCTCAAAAACCTATTTTTTTTTAATTTTTTTAAGTAGTCTAGATCGAAAGCTGAGGTTTTTTTACGTTGATATGGACCTTTTGGATACCTACTTTTTTTTTGTATTCGAGTAATTGAGTAGCGAACATGAGAAGATGCGCCGCGTCGGGCCAGGCCGCGCCGTGACGCGCCGCGCTGACTCCACGCCCTCCAGCTCAAGTCTTCTGCTTACAAGAGTGCCGAAATAGGAATATAATCAATATCCATACAAGTCTCTATCTGTTGGATAAACTACTATCTAGCGTAGATCATGTACTCATTTGGGTTATGGACTGAGATATGGACATTATTTCATTTCACATTCTTTGACCTCCGTTTTGGCTTTGATATTGAAGATTTTGCCATACTATGTTTCAACTGAACTACTTTTTCAGTTCGTTTTGATCTAGGAAAAATTTTATATTCCTCAGCAGATGAAATTTTTTTGACCATCAGTCTGTCATCGGAAGTTGAAATGAACGCATGAAATTGCAGAGTACCTTGTATAGCAAAACAATTCTCAAATCTTTGTTTCAATTTCAGTTTAGCTCGCTCATAATCTTCTTTTTTACAATAAAATACCATGGTTTCTTTACAGTAATTTCTTGCCCATTCAAATAAAGCTTCTGCGGTTAAAATATGATTAATGCAGAGCGTTGTAAACTTGCTCGTTTAGCACCTCGTTTCACATTAGCTCCAATTCCATCGCATGCTCCCTTCCCATGTGCGGTCGCACAAAAATGCCATTCCGCGGGAATGCCAAAATCTTTCTTATGATTAATAAGATTAGAGAAACTTTTCTGATTTTTGAAGTGTTGACCCACTCCATCGGTACTATGATAAATTTTCTTTGGTTTGTATTCTTTCTTCAGGTAATTTATGATTATGAGCAAGCTAAACTGAAATTGCAAGAAAGATTTAATAATTGTTTTGCTATACAAGGTACTCTGCAATTTCATGCGTTCATTTCAACTTCCGATGACAGACTGATGGTCAAAAAAATTTCATCTGCTGAGGAATATAAAATTTTTCCTAAATCAAAACGAACTGAAAAAGTAGTTCAGTTGAAACATAGTATGGCAAAATCTTCAATATCAAAGCCAAAACGGAGGTCAAAGAATGTGAAATGAAATAATGTCCATATCTCAGTCCATAACCCAAATGAGTAAATGATCTACGCTAGATAGTAGTTTATCCAACAGATAGAGACTTGTATGGATATTAAATATATTCCGATTTCGGCACTCTTGTAAGCAGAAGACTTGAGCTGGAGCGTGTGGAGTCAGCGCGGCGCGGCACGGCGCGGCCCGGCCCAACGCGGCGCATTTTCTCATGTTCGCTTTTCAATTACTCGAATACAAAAAAAAAGTAGGTATCCAAAAGGTCCATATCAACGTAAAAAAACCTCAGCTTTCGATCTAGACTACTTACAAAAATTAAAAAAAATAGGTTTTTGAGATATGGCCTGTTTTTTTTTCTGTGAAAATCTGAAAAATTTGGAAAATTAAATTCACCATCGGAAAGCTGAGAAAAAACTACATTGATAGTATATCCAACATTATCTAGATATGGGTCATATAGAGTCGAAAACAAGCGTCGGAAACGTGAGGTTTTAGCGTCCGCGCGCCGGCTTCGGAGAGCTGACAAAGAACGCCCCATATGAAGCCTAGGCCGACCGAGCACCTTTTCTGTCTTCGAGAAGAGCTCGCCTCGCCTAGGCTAGATTCATTAATTTTTGGCATTCAAACGCAATTTTGTTAGAAAAACGACTTGTACATGTACTAGCAATAATCTTTCGCTCGATATCCCTCACTCGAGTGTCTTATTTACAATAATAAATCATATAGAAAACAATGAAATAGTCTTTCTAATTTTCTCATTCATCAAGACTAAAATCGCAAAATCATTTGAAACGAATTATAATACCCGATAGTATCGTGAATACAGTTTGCATCATATGACTATTTTATAGTTTATTCAATGGTCTCTCCATCACAAGAGACAACAATAGATTCGATTCATGAATTTTACGCCCACGCATACAAATAATCGAATTTCCTACGATATAAAATGGCGATGTGTCTAATCAACTCTATCGATTGGTAACAGTAAAATTCTCATCATAAGACTATTTTTTTTTTCGTTTTCGTTTTCATCATTACAACAATACAAGTTACTAAAACATGATTTTTTTCCCCGTGACATGCCCAAGCATATATTTTCAAAGATGTTCAGCATGATATATGAAAGCCTATTGAATGATTGATCAGATTCAAATGAGCACGTCACTACTCTTTCCACATTTTGCGCCCACGCACCAATTTATTTAAAGTTTCAACCATGAAATATGAAAGCTTGTTCGATAATCTTTCGATTAGTTGTACCTGAAATCGTAACATACCATAATTTAACGTATTTTTCTCAACAAAATAAAATTACAATTCACAACACCAATTTTCAAGAAAGAAATTCACCCCCACGCATCGACATCATTCTTTTTCCCATGATGAAAAATAAAAGCGCTCAGGCAGTTCTATCGATCTATTTGCTCAGAATCTTCATCGTGGCGCAGTTATTTATTTATTTAACGAATTATTTTGTAAATTTTTCTAAAAAAAATTTCATCACATTTCACGCCCACGTATTAATTTTTCAAAGTTTGAACTAAGGAATATGAAAATCTTTATAATAACCTATCAATTGGTCAGGCTCACATTCGCACCATAACGCCATCCAATGGTTTCTTACGATGCATCGAATGGCTTCATATCATAGATGAGTTTAATAACTTTTACAAAAACAACATACATTTTCTTCCATCAATTTCCTGCCAAAGCTTTGACATTATTCAAGTTTTCACGATGAAAAATGAAAGCGCTCAAGCAGTTCTATCGATCTATCTGATCTGGATTTTCATGGTGACGCTGATTGATTTTTTCAACGATATATCTTGTAAATCTTTCTGTAAACTGGGTTTTTTCCGCCCACGCATTATTTTTCCCAAAGTTTCAACCATGAAATATGACAGCTTGTTAGATGATCTTTCGATCAGTCATACCTGAAATTGCACCATATCATCTGTTCCCGATTAACTTTATCAATATAAATGTTCATATTAATGATTGTAGAATATTGTAACGTGTGTGTGTGTAAGTGTTTTGTGGCGATGAGTAAATATTTCAATACAATGAGTATTACGTTGTCTATAGATATTCAGTGCATTAGTCCAGTAGCGGGAGTCAAGCGTATAATGAGCTAAAACATGGCAAGATGAATCATTTGATTATTCGGTTTTTATCGCTGTTTTTTGGGAAACCAAGTTTATATTCGGATTCTACGTTAAAAACTGCATTAGAAAACACCTTCAGATTCATAAATATTTTATTGTTGTTGCCATGGCAGAGCAACAAAGACCACCGAAAAGTGGTCTTTTTCAACTTGGGATAATTTATAACTTCAGATACAATCATTATTCATGGATAGTGCATAGGAACTTTTCTCCTTAAAATGAGCTTAATTTTAAGAAAAAAACTTTTCCGAACCAAAAAATCGCGGTTTAAACAAATTGTATGGGTTTTACAGACTTCAAACCAACAAATTCGATTCTACGGAAAAAAATACATAAGATTCACTATCTATCTACCGAGGACCTCCTCTGGCCAACGGGAAGGGGGCTAGCTCCAGGAGTACTGGTTCTAGGAGACGCGTTTCCGTCCCGGCCGCTGTCGCCAAGCCTCCGGCCGGCAACGTCGACTTCGACGGCGAATTGCCGTTGCCTCCACCCGTCGCCGCTGTCGTCCGCATTCACACACGTTCCGACAGCTGGAGGCATGCTCTTACCTTAGCTGATATTGTCGAGCTCACGGGCGGTTTTGTCGGGACCAATGATGAACTGACGCCACCACGGCCTGTCACCATTGCTACTCGCACTTCTACGCTTTCCCGCAATCAGAGTCGCGTTTCTGTCCAAGCTATCATCGCCGAGCTTGTGGCTGACTACGGGGAAGACCTGCAATTCCGACCTCAAATCCGAAGTGCTTCTCAACATATGCCGAATTCTAGTCAGCAGATCAACCGAAGTTCCTCAATTTGCGAATTACCGAACTATTTAAATCAGGTACCGAATCTGACAAAAAATGCAAACATTTATCACAGCTCTCGTTACGATAATAGGAATAACTTGAGTGATCAGTCAAGCGGTGATCAAGTTTCAAGATTTCAGAATGTTCTAGAGTCCACGTCATCTGAAATTAAAACCAATTCTGTCAATTCAAACGATGCTAGTTTATTAAATCGCATATCTTATTCGAAATACTTACCCTCATTTTCCGGTGATCCACTAGACTGGATACGTTTTAGGGAAGCTTATGATCATATTACTACATTGGAGAATTTTAACGATAGGGAAAACGTCTCTCGATTATACGATTATCTGAAAGGTGAAGCGCAAGACGCTGTTACAACTTTATTCGCAGGTGGAAGTAGTGCGACTGATATCATGCAAACTCTAGAAATGCGTTTCGGTAACTCCAGAATAATTTTACAAAAGATTGTTGGTCAAATCACGGGATTACCGCGTATCGAGCCTCATAAATTGAATTTTGTTGAATTTGGAAGTAATTTGAAGGAGTAAGTAAATGCAAAGGAAACCTTAAATGATAAAAGTTATTTATTCAGCGCTGATTTAACAGAAGAAGTTATGAAGAAAGTTCCAAGCGTGATGCTCAGTAATTACGTGCGATTTGCGGCTTCTGTGAGTCAAGATCAATCAGATTTGGAAATTTATCAATTTTTTTGTTCAACGAAGCGAGAATGAATACGAATGCGGGTGTGATTGAAGCGTCTTCGAATGGCTCAACGCGCAAAAGAATAGAGCGTTCAGTACGTAAAAGCTCCGTATTAACGACGGAAAATTAGATAGAAACTGTTCCTGGTGTTTTTTCAATTCGTCGCATAGTTTACGAGTGGAAAATTCATAAAATTATGAATTTTGAATCCGGCCCACTAGCCGTCAAATTTTCTGAATTTTTTACTCAAATAGTATGCGACGAATCAAAAAATCGCATGAGACAGTTTTCTTTCATTTTTTTTATGTAGAATAGAATAGAATAGAATTTTTTGTTTTGCGGAATATCGATTTCATCGATATGTCGTCCGCCATATTTTTGAGGTTATGGCTAAACGCAGGGGTGATGGATTATTACTGAAATTAACATACCAGATGTATTTTTGTCTGAGGAATCGGATTCTGGTATTAATTTTGCCAAAAAACTTCATTTTGCCATAATTTGTTATAACAAATTGTTTAAACAAAATCATTTTGCAAAAATCATAACAAATTCGAGTTTAGCGATGTCTCAAACTATAAAATGTGCATGTGGTTTATCTGTATCATGAAATATAGCCCAACTACTGAGGTTTGAAAAAGAGTTGAAAAAAATGTTGGTTCGGACGCCATTTTGAGGACCTTAATGTTGAATCAATCATTTCGCACCTCACCTATCTTTTAGTGCAGGACTCGAAGCCACGTTTTAGTCCATAAAAAGATGTGCATCTTTACGCTTTCATATGGAAATTTTCGATAATTAAAAATTTTACATCTTGAAAATCTCGTTTTTTCGCAAAAAATTGTTTATAACTTTTTCTGTATTGATGTCAGATAATAATCAATAGCATATCTCGAAAGATCATAAAATTTCATATCAGAGATGATGTATGAAAAATTTTTCCCCATCCTAATAACATAAAAAAAATGAGGTTGAAAACTTAGTCAAATTCGACGCCATCCCGGACTTAATGGGTTAAGGCTAATCACATACGTGAGAAATGTAAGGAGGAAGGATGTAAAACTTGTAGAGGAAATTATCACTCTTTGATACATGCTGAGAAACTTACAAACGAAAATCTTCATGTGAAACTACTCGTGTTGAAATCGTCAACTCGTCATTTTGACTAACGTCGGGGAAAAAAAAAACAAGAAAGAAGTTATGAAAATTATTCCCATTTTCGTGACCAATTCTTAATTTTGAAAATTTAGAATCGGTAAACGAAAGAATTATTGATGATATGAAAATCAAATGTTCAAGGACGAGAGTTCATCCAAAAGGTATAGGAGAAAATGGATCAATGATTTTATCAGATGATAAGGTTGATTTGGTAAAAAAACTAAAACTGCATCTTACTCCCTTCGAGACGTTTTGGTCGTGAGTAATCTCGCCCTACCCATGATATGTGTGAGCTCAAAATTATCCAACTTTCGCTTAGAAAAAACAGGCATTATGATTTAACCATTCAATAAAGAACCCGATATGACTGTAGGACAAGATCACATAGAATTAATAATTACTCGTCAATTCCATTTTTTAAATCAAGAAAAGCTCGTGGTTTCTCGGTGTCTGTTAGGGTGGTCAATTCATGGAATGTATGACTCGCGCACGATCATGCAAGTTAATACGGTGAAAGCTCAGGAATTATCAAATGAAAGAGATTTATCGGGAAATTACGAAGGAATTGATAACTTAGTGAGAAATCATTTTGACATTGAATCGCTAGGAGTACATAAATTCGTATAATTGACTAAAGAAAACAGAAATGCAATTGGAATTTTAGAAAGAACAAGTAACTACACAAACGGTCGATGGGAATTAGGGTTATTATAGAAAGATGAAAACGAATTCATTACGGATGGGCGTTCTACAGCTGTAAAAAGATTTCTTCAACTAGAAAAGAAACTCGATCGTGACAACACTTTAGCAGAGATGTATTACCGTGAGATGGAACGATTATTTGAGAATAATTTCGAAGAAGAAATACCTAAAGATTCTTCAAATAAAAAATGCTGGTACTTGCCACATTTTGGTGTAACCAACGTGAACAAACCCGGAAAAGTGCGACTGGTATTTGACGCGGCAGCAAAATCAAATTCAATAGCTTCAACGATTTATCGCTGACTGGCCCAGATTTTTTGAAATCTAAGCCCGGCATATTGATTTGTTTCCGACAGTTCAATTTTGCCTTCAAAGCCGATTTGAAAGATATTTTCCTTAAAATTAAAATTCGCGACGATGATAAAGACACACAGCGATTTCTTTGGAGGGGGAGAGATAGAGACTCGCTTATCAAAGAATATAGAATGTCGTCAATGGTATTCGAAGCAAAGTCATCACCAAGTTCCGCTCTGTAGATAAAAAATGAAAACGCAAGCATATTTAGAAACAGAAGCTGCAAACAGTATTATTGAAAACTGTTACATGGACGATTATTTAGACAGTTGTAAAACGATAGACGAAGCCAAAGCTCGAGTTTCCCAAATTAAAGAAATAATTAATCACGCAGACTGGGACATGCACGGTTGGGCGAGCAATTATCCTCCCATATTAAATGAAATACTTTCAACAGATAACCCCAAAAAATTGATCGACATGGAAAAAGAGTCAAATAGAAATGATATTGGGTCTTCACTGGATACATACATCCGACAAACTTGTCTTCAAGCTCAACAAATCTAAGATCTCTTCGGAAATTCTCACTGGCACTGAAAATCCTACAAAAATCCTACGAAACGCAAATTTCAAGAGTAGTTATGTCCGTTTTCGATCCTTTAGGACTTCCTTCACTTTTTACTATTCGTTCACGAATACTCTGCTAGATATTTGGTCAAGTTTTTTTCACATATTTTTGTATCAACGTTATAACAAGGAGTATTACTTGAATGAGGTCCATGTAACATATGCTTCATAACTAACTCACAAAGATTTTCATCATACTCATGAATTTCAGCGCTTATGAATTTATCAATTGTATCAGAATTATTTAATTTATCTTTTGGATCTAGAACAAATAATATATGAGCATGAAGAAGACCTCTTCTTTAGAATTCTATTACGTAAACATAGGAAATGATGTTACCAAAATATTATTATTGATTATATCAGACAGAAGTACAATAACTTTTGCATGAATCTTGCGATTATAGGTGCGATATCGTTACATGTCGTTGGTACAGGAAAATCTCTCAAAATTTCTATTATTTCAGGCTATTTAGGATTTGTTGTCATTGTTATAAATGAGTCAGGGTTAACTCCTAATTTCCTCAATACGGCCATTGGATCTTGAAAATATTCATGCATATATCGAGGGCTACCTGTATATGTCGGTGGCAACGCAATTGATTCTCAACGAAAATCGGTAACGAATTGAAGTACCTTATGTAGTTGTGTATATTCATCTAAATTTCAGCCTTCAATAGTTAATAATGGATGAATATCATGTATAGCTAAAGCATAACTTTAATCCTTGCTAAAGCGACGTATAAAATCTTCAGACGTTGCATCTTTAAAATCTTCCCATAGTTTTTTCGGTAAATAGGGTTACAATCAGTAATAAGTCTAACAAACAATCGTTGTAGTTGCTTTGGCATCATAAATACTATATATGAGCAATTCCCCAAAACTTTTAACTTTCGATGATCCAGTCGTGAAATAATCGAATTTCAAAGCCTAATGACATTTTAATAATAATTTTTTGAAGTTCAGGAAGTATACGAGAGGCTCCTCTACCTATTTTTCATCTTTCACAGAAAGTTCCTTAAAGAATATGTGCTACAAGCGCGAATTTAGGTGAAATTGCTCGGGAAGATTCCATGTTCACGAATACATTGAGCGGTGTAAAATGAAAAAGTCTTCTTCAATCGCTACAAAATTTTTTCCACTCCATGTCCTCGATATGATCCTGATGAACTTGTGTGTTAAAGAGGTGTGCTATCAATCCTGTATTAAATACAACCGCTTATGCCTGAGGAAGACGCTTGTGGAGAAAATGATCAGGCTTGACATTTTATTTTTTTTCTCAAAAAGTTTAAGTTGTGGAACTTGTATATTTCAGATAAAACTAACCTTCACATCAAATTGGTATAAAATTGGTATTGGACGGCAAGTGGGTGAATGAACTTTTAATTGGATCCTAGTGGAATTTTCACTGAAATACATCAGTGAATATTCACTTGAATCCCATGAAATTAGATAATTCAAATTTTTAAATCAAATTTGCAGTGAGTACAGTATAAAATCACTTCGAGTAAAATTTTGTGGAAAATTAAATCATTAAATATCATGGAACGCAAGTGAATTTCAATTGATGATCTACTGTCATCAACTAACAAAAACGATTCATTCACATACCGCAAAATTTCACCTCCATTTTTTTCACTGTAAAAAAATTTTTTCAATTTTTTAGAACGTACTTGGGATTTTTTTCTCGGCTCCTAGAAGTCTAATCGCAAAACCGATACGTACGTTTGTGGACATTGTATTGAGGAACCCTCAAAAAAATTTTCAGCCCAAACCACTGAAAATAAGTCTCAATTATTCACCTACTCCTGCATCACGTTTCCACCTTCATTCTGCAACGTCATGAAATCATCGATTTGATTCACACTAAGTAATTAGCATACATGCGATTTGTGCGCAGTAGGATGTGTGTGTGTGTGTGTGTGTTTATGCGCACACAAACACACACACACACTCTCACACTCACACACGCTCACAAATACACACAAACACACACACGCACACACACACACACACATCCTCCCACGCACACATCGCATGTATGCTAATTACTTTGTGTGAATCAAATGGATATCTTTATGACGTTGCAGAATGAAGGTGGAAACGTGATGCAGGAGGAGGTGAATAATTGAGACTTATTTTCAGTTGTTTGGGCTGAAAATTTTTTTGAGGGTTCCTCAATACAATGTCCACAAACGTACGTATCGGTTTTGCGATTAGACTTCTAGGAGCCGAGAAAAAAATCCCAAGTACGTTCTAAAAAATTGAAAAAATTGTTACAGTGAAAAAAATTTTTTTCCGGGGTGGTCGATACGTCATTGAAACCGCCGTAAAAAAATGAATTAGAATATAAATTTACAGCCTCATACGATTTTTTCTAAACCATGTTAAAATTTAGGTAGGCTACCCCCTTAAGTACTTTTAAATCAAGGTGAGGTACTTCATGGTAGGAGAAATTTATGTCGGTATAGTGGGAATCACTTTTCTAAAAGAGTCATATAGAATATTTTTGATATATTTTACATATTCAATTTCAGAATGAGGTTTATAAACAAAGATTTGAAATAAAGTCCAAGTTTCTCTGCTACTTCTTTCAATTCTGAATACAATCATCATAGAATATTTCGGATGAAACTAACCTTCACATCAAAGATCAACTGACAACAATCAACAAGAGAAGTGCGTTCCGCTGGCTACAACGTGAATATCGCGAATATTATCTGTGCAACAAGTGTCTGAGGGGGTTATGAATATCCAGGATTTTTATGGTTTAAATAATAATTTCAATTATTCTCGCAGGCTTAGGGAGATCTCAAGGTTCATGATTTTTATCGCCTCAAATTATTGCTAGGGAAATGAACAACGGGTTTGGCTGGAAAACGAACTTGGGCTATATCTTTTCACGAACCTGTATACAAAATTTCAGAAAGATCGGACGATTTTTTTGAATGTTATTGCGCGCCGACAAGCAGCGTTACATACGAAAGCAAAATGAGTATCAATGTCCGTATATATGTACGTATGTAACGCTAAGTACGATTTTTTTTACGATTTCATAATTAGATTAAATATATAAATTCATCGGAATAGACCCATATGAAGGATTTTGTTACTTAGTAAATGCATTACTTCTGTATTGTTTTATTTTTTAATATATCGAAACCTGCCCTCGATCCAGCTCGACCAGACTCAATACTTATTTTAATGTTTTATGTCCTTTATTTTACACCCAGCGTGATGGTGCCGAATCATAGCCAAGGGAAAAAAGAAGAAGATGTCCTCTATTTTTCCACTAAAATGTCAATGCTGATAGTAAATTAAATCGATCATAATTTAATTCTATAATAAAATTTAAGTATTTAGGTTTGATAATAAAATAATTCTATTTTCTTCCTAAGGCTATCGCCACCAGGGTATATGCCTTATATTAATCAAACAATCAAATAAAGATACGTTAATACATTCAATTAATCTCGAAAATAGATATAGCCTATTGAGGTATACTCATTCAGGTATAAAGGTAGAGCGAACTTTTTTTTGAGTAAACTCATAAGGTACCGAACCATTTGTTACACGACTTTCACAGTAAACTCACCAGGTAGTTACGAATAATATAGTTTTAGATTAGACCAAGAAAACATATTGATGAATAATCAAAAACTACTTCTCAGCGACTGACGAGTGGGGGTGGAAGTGGGTTCTACGGTCAGCCACTGCTCGACGGCGCAGGGGAATGACAGGGTCGTTTTGTATGAGTTCCCGTATTCTAAGTTCACGCATGGGATTGTTGCACAAGGTAGACAGGGAGAGGATTGCTGCGTATTACCCCACAGTATGTAAACTGTATTCTTCTTTACAAAATTTTAATTTGATGCAATTCGCGTCAAAAGATGACGAAGAATTAAGTGACGAATCACTATACTTTGTAATAATATTATTTGTATCGAATCAGCGTACACTGGGTTGCAGGGATATTCATAATAATAATAAATATTAGAAATTGAGAATAAACTATGAATGAGTTTCTTCTCCTCCATTTCCGCAGTTCACATTCCAGCAAAAATTCACTAGAATATAAAGTGAATTTTCACTTTACTTACTGCGAATTAAATGTACAAATTTTTCATTTCAGAATTCATGGAGATATAGTGGAAATTCACTTTAGTTGCATGAAAAATTCACTGCAATTCTAGTGAATTTGTTGTCCTTATTCTTACAGTGATTTTTCACTGCAATGCAGTGGTTTTTCACCGTAAGGAATTGAGAGAGTAAGAAAGTACATTTTAATAATAAGTTCTTATAACAATTAGTAAACTCGTGGTCAACACGTGGCAAACACGTGTCGAATATCAATCTAATAATGCACAAGGAATGTTGCTACCACTGAATAACACGTGAAGACCACGTGAAAAAATGGTGTGTTTAACACGTGGTTACCACCCTTCTACGACGAGCATATTTATGCAAGGGAATAAATAAATTCCCAGAAACTCGTGGTAAAATCGTGGAAAACTCGTATTTTTTTACAAAAGAGGTGGACATTTCCGAAGTGGTGAACACGTGGTGAACACGGATTTTCCACCTCAAAAAACACGTTCCTTTGGAACAAAAAACACGTGTTTATCACGTCGCTAACACGAATGGTGCTAGGTAGCTATGTAGCTATAGCTACATAGATAGAGCTGAATCTAGGCCTAAATAGTGATTTTAAGAAGGTTTGAGCACTCAGTTCAACCCAAAAGTATATACCTTCTGTATGAGTAGAATATTCAATACTGGAATAAATCATGAGTACTCGGTTCAACTCAGAACTACTTATGATTGATTTTAGTATGAAATATTAAACATTTAATCATTTATTACAAAGATTGTAGAAAAATGAGTCAGTGCTTATGTAAAATTGCTGTTTTTCTATATACATACCAAAGTATATGAAAAAAATGAAAAAAGAAGTATATGAAAGTTCTCAAATCTCTCAAAACTGACTCATTTTTCTATAGTTTTTTTATCAATTGATTATAAGTAGAATATTTAATTCTAAAATTGAATTTAGTATTGAATATTTCTCATTTAATCAGTTAATCCAAAAAGTGTAGAAAAATGAGTCAGTGCTTGATGTAAAATTACGGTTTTCTCACATAATACCTAAGTATATGTAAGGTGCCAATCCTCTCAGTGCCGACTTATTTTTTCTATAATTTTCTTTTTAATTAATTATAAGTAGAACATTCAATTCAAGAATCAATAATGAGAACATTTGTGGAACATATTCTTCTGTCGGTTTTTATTACTTATTCACTTCACACTTATTCATTGATCAATTTGTCTTATTTATTTATAATTTCTGATCAACTTTCTTACTCAGAAGTCATTTTATGAGTCTTACATATTGAGGTGCAAAATAACTCTAGAATTACAAAAGCAGCGAATTCTGCTACTTTACATTTTTATAACTTAGGGTTTAGAATGCTAGAAATATGAAAAAAAACCGCTGCCAAGTGCCTCAGTAGTATGCTTTTCCAAAATATTGCAATTGAACCTCAACTTGCATTAATCACCACTCTTTCAGAAAGCAAAATGAACCTCTAACTCATTTCCTCCACTCCATAGTAACGGTTGCTAAGGACTTAAACAACGGTTGCTATGGTAAATATCCGAGCTTCGGCGTTCTTACTTCTTAGTCGTCAACAGTTCCGAAAATGGACCTCTAACTGACTTTTCCCATTCTGTAGTAATGATTAATAAAGACGTGAACAACGGTTGCTATGGTGAATGTCGGAGCTTCGATACACAATTTGATACAAATTTTACTTCTCAGTTCAACACGAATTTCAACTTTTCAATCAAACATAATTTTCTTTCTGATTCACTTTATCTTTTCCTTCAATTAAACACTCTCTAAAGTGCTCCTTCTCTTGATAGTCTCTTTCTTTCTTTCCTCTCAATTTCAAAAATTTCGTTTCAATCCAATTCTTGGTAAATTTAATCCAATTTGATTCCTCATGATCTTAATGTAATTCAAATTTCAGTAGTTTCAATCCGATTCAATTTCAATAATTTCCTTCTTGTACAATTTTATTCAATGTAATTTTTAGCTTTCAATTCCAATTCTATTATTCCTCACTGTCTATTTCTTCAAATTTAACTTAATAAAATTGAAGAGCACTTAACACTAACAGGGGGGGGGGTGATTTCGAATGATTGTAATCATTCAATCCAAACTCTTACTTTTCTCTGCTTGTAGATTGGGTATACGACACCCAATTAGTTTGCTGGTCTCTGTATCTCTATTTCTCTATTCTCTTTTCAGGACTGTAAACTTGGCTTGATAATTCGCAGACTCGAGTTCCAGGCACGTTCAGGCTTTGGTGAGCACTATGGTACCCTGATCCGACAATTCAAATGAGATCCCTGAATTTAACTCAAATGTGAATCTTCGTACCAATTGAAATGAGACTTTCGAACTCAACTCAAAAAAAAAATGATTCATCCGATGAAAATATTCGAGCCAATCCAAATAAGAACAATTCAACTTATAGAACTCGTACCAATGCAATAAGATTTCTGAATTCAACTCAAAAAAATCAAATCAATGTAAAATAAAAACTTGACTGCACCCTTGGCGAGTCGTCAACGCACTGACGCCACGCCGTTACCAGAACCGTCGGAAGATCGCTCCGCTTGGCTTCGCTTGGGCAAGGAAGAGAGGGTCTCACTTCCCCCTCGCTTCGCGGGGAGGCAAGTCGTTACGCACGGCATTAGTTGCACTTAGCAACCGCCCTACCATGCGCTCTGAACGCCGGTACATGGGAACGGGGCCTTCCTCTCCTGCCGTGACGACAGCCTTGTCAGCATCTGCAGTAGCCACTTGATACTTTTCTGGTCTTGAGAGTTCTTTCTCTCACGCTCCAGAAAAGTACATGGCTTTGCTGTGGCTGAGTATAAGTTCGCGAATCATAAGCTTCGATCGCCATGATCCGCATCCTATGCATATATGTGCCGAAAATTTGAAAAAAAAACGTGTAGCGTAACAAGATGTGAGAGAGAGAAAATTTCCTCTCCTCCCTGCACCGAGTAGCAGAACTTACAGCCCCAAAGCGTCCCCTACACGCCCAAAGAAATCAGTGCAAAGCCGACCAGCCAAGTGAGCAGTCGAGTTTTCGAAATGTTTGTTTGCGTAGAATCTTGAAGTTTTATAATTTCTTCATGCATAACGGTGCCAAGTGAGTGGTCGAGCTTTTCTTGCTCTTTGACATAGATTCTGGTGGGATTCGACATTCGAAGTGCATACGAGTGCCGTTTTTGTAAATTCCTCCCTTTCTCCCTCAAATTAGCATTTTGGTAGACCTCTTGCTGTTTTTTTTCAAAATCCACTACTGAGACAACAGAGAGCCCTGGAAATTTGCGATACCGGATATCTCAGTAGTAAATCTCCTAGGAGCAAAAATAAGTGGAACACCGGGCGAACATATACAAATGGGATCCTCTTTCTTTTACGCAAGTGTTGGGCTCCCCAATTAGCTTGCAGGTTTGGAAAAGTTACCATTGGTTCTTTCAACTGAAAGAATTGTTTTTCAAACAAATTATGAAATTATCATTTAACCGAAGGATTGGAATAAATTGAATAAACAAATAATAGATTGTTTGGAGGGCTTGAGAATCATCATTGGTTTGTTAAATGGAAAAGATTGTCTATCGAATCATTTTATCAAATTACTAGCGTATTGGATTTGAAAATCTGTTATTCTCAAAAGTCTTCAGAAGAAACGGAAGTTATTCCCACTCATAGTTTTGTTATTAGATTTTTCGTCTCACCGGTAGTGTGACGTCATTGGTCTTATATGAATAATTATTACGATACTTTTTTGCGATTCGAGTAAACATATGCATGGTGAAACGGCGGGAGCGCAGGTCGAAGAGTAAGTGCACGGCCAAAACGGCGATGTGGCGCGCTACCGGCTCAGGAGGTACGTGAGGTTCTTCCACCGATGTTCGGCAAGGGTCATAAAGTTGGCCGTCGCCTCCCGTTCACGCACCCAGTATATATATATCCCCAGAAAAGTCGAGACAAGTATTTAGATTTTTCATAATTTTAGCGTTCAATTTTTGATTTCATAAGGCCGCGACCTTATGATTATTTATTGCAATTTCTCTGATCTTCCAGTAGAGACCTTATAAGCCATACTTTGAACTTATTCACGAAAATCAGTTTTAATTGTGCAAATTAAGTATAGTTTATTACTCAGATTAATCCAATTCTCTTAAATCATAAATGCATGAATTACAAAGTTGAGATTAAAAGTCTGAGTCATTTACATTAAGTATCGTTTATTACACAGATTAATTCAATTCTCTTAAATTATAAATGCATGAATCATAAAGTTTAGATTATAAATTCAGTAAGATTTTAAGATCCAAATTTCATTAAGACGAGTGAATAAATAATTTTAAGAATAATATGCAGCAATCTAGAGATAAGAATTTTATAAAGTAACTAAGCGAATAATTAAAACGCGTATGTCAATGTAATCGAAGATTGGTGAAGAGGTGTACACATACACAAGGACGTGGAGAACTGCACCGATCGATTTCTTTAATCATAACAGTTTGCTAACGCAATAATCATTCAGTTCTTCTTCTGATCCAAAATCTTCCGAGACGAGAGTTACTGTGAAGTGCGCGCAGTTGGTGCAGTCCTGGCAGCGTGTCCGGTTACGGCCCACCAGTTACTTGTTGGCTGTATCCTTCGTCTATCAGTGCAGCCACACCTTGCGCGGTCGTGCGGATGAAGGGAGGTGCAGGTGAATAAACAACACACTTCTCTCACTCCAACTTGTAGTTTGAACTTACGACTTAGGGTGCAATTTGTTTAAATAATTATTTCTTAAACAATGGAAATGGAAAAAAACCACGGGTATTTTTCTTCAAAGAAGCACACACACACACACACACACACACACACACACACACACACACACACACACACACACACACACACACACACACACACACACACACACACACACACACACACACATATACATATACACACACATACATGTGTTTCCGAAAGATTTACTAGATGAAGGGTGGTTCTGTTCTATTACTATTGGTATTGTGAAAGGTCACGTGACACTCCGATATATATATGTCAACTTAGGGAAAATTAACACAGGCCTTATGGGCGAGAACTGATTTTTATTCTATTTACGTTTTGTCAAGACGAAATACTCCAAACGAGTGATTGAATCCAATTTTTGAGGTGACAACAGATACGTGATGAATTTTTTTCCTCGCTGAATCGGTCATTAAAGTTTGAAATTTCACCTCGAAAGGGTGAAATAAAGCCATAACCTGTCAATCTCACGTGTGTTCACCTCCGTAAATTGTACCGGGTAGAACTGCTTCTGCTTTAGAAGGTAAACATATGATACAGGTTATGGCTTTATTTCACCCTTTAGAGGTGAAATTTCAAACTTTAATGACCGATTCAGCGAGGAAAAAAAATTATCACGTATCTGTTGTCACCTCAAAAATTTGATTTTATCACTCGTTTGGAGTATTTCGTCCTGAGAAAGCGTAAATAAAATAAAAATCTGTTTTCGCCCATAAGGCCTGTGTTAATTTTCCCCAAGTTGACATATATATATCGGGATGTCACGTGACCTTTCACAATGCCAATAATGTTCTATTATTTGGGACTATACAAATTATCGGTTATAATGATCTCGAGTCATGAGCTCTCGATCAATTGTGTATGCTGCCTGATTATAGGCCGATTTTATTGGTAATGCAACGATATGCGACGTGTAATATCGATGGATCCGTTATTTCTGAGTAAAATTTCATACACTAAAAGAAAAAAAGATATGAAAATGAATGAGCCGCCTAAACATATTGCATTGGTCATGATCCCCCTATAAAATGCAGCTAATAATCGAGATCCGCCTGAGGAGGCTGCCATCTTGAGAAATTCTGAAAACCTCTGCCGATTGGTTTAGTGAGAGCCATATAGACTTTAGAGCCCTGTTATTGGTCGACTCACCTATAGTCTCTGCCGTTGAGGAGAGCTTGGCTCACAGCTCTGAGATTTATGCTCTATGCGCGGTATTGTGATAGGTTATGAACATTTTCATGTATATATCAGTGATTCTTTATAAAATCGCTTAGGCAAAAAAACAATTACGGGGCCGATTTCTTTGTCAAACACTGGACTATCATATCATTTCTGATTTTTTTTTCATATTTTCAGCATTCTAACCCTACTTTATAAAAAGCTAAAGTATCAGAATTCGCTGCTTTTGTAATTTTAGAGTCATCTTGCACCTCAATATGTAGGACTCATAAAACGACTTCTGAGTAAATAAGTTGATTAGAAATTATAAATAAATAAGACAAATTGATCAATGAATAAGTGTGAAGTAAATAAGTAATAAAAACCGACAGATGAATATGTCCACAAATGTTCTCATTATTGATTTTCGAATTGAATATCCTACTTATAATCAATTAATAAGAGAATTATAGAAAAATAAGTTAGCACTGAGAGAATTGGCAACTTTTATATACTTGGGTATGTATTATGAGAGAAAACCGTAATTTTACATCAAGCGCTGACTCATTTTTCTACACTTTTTGGATTAACTGATTAAATGGGAAATATTCAATACTAAATTCAATCATGAGTAGTTCTAGGTTGATCCGAGTGATGCTAGTTGTTCCCAAATGATTGAATTGATTTTTAGAATTCAATATTCTACTTTCTTATAATCAATTAATAAGAAAACTATAAAAAGATGAGTCAGTTCTGAGAGAATTGAGAACTTTCATATACTTTTCTTTCATTTTTTTCATATACTTTGGTATGTATATAGGAAAACAGCAAGCCGAGTACTCATGATTTATTCCAGTATTGACTATTCTACTCATACAGAAGGTATATACTTTTGGGTTGAACTGAGTGTTCAAACCTTCTTAAAATCACTATTTAGGCCTAGATTCAGCTCTATCTATGTAGCTATATAGATGCGTACATATAGTTATTGAAAGCGAAGAAGAGTGGACAAATGAAATGAGAGAAGCTACATTATTTATGATGTCAAAGCAACTACAGCGATTGTTTGTTAGACTTATTATTCATTGTAACCCTATTTACCGAGAAAAACTATGGTGCTACGAGAAGATGTCAACCAATACTTTTTACAAGTGGCTGATGTTTTACTGAATCGAGCTGACTTGACAAGGATAACATCCATTTTTCATCTTCTGCTGAAGCTTCTTTCGTTTTGAAATTCGGAATGGATGTAACTTTGTTGAAGTATTTCCCTGTGAAGAAACGACACAAACGTACCCTGTGGCGCCAAGTGCACGCACAGCTTCAATAAGAATGGATGCCAAACTATATCACTTGTGACTTGTGACTAATAAAGAGTCTGATTGAATCGAATATAATATCCAGATTTATTATCTCGTACATACAATTTTTACCATTCACATAGTAAAGTATCATTTCATGTATATCCAAATTTACTATTTTAATAGTAAATTTATTTACTATTCATTTAGTAGAATAAAAACTACTATTTCATTTTGTGAATATTTACTATTTTCCAGTTGTGCAGTTTCTAGTATTTTGAATAGTAAATATACACTATTAAATAGTAGCTTTTTACTATTTTAGATTTAGAGAGTACAGAGGGGTGATTTTTCTAAAAATTTTTTTGCCAGAGCGATGGAGAAGCCGGACGCCGGACGCCTTCATAACCCGAGTCGAAAAATTTATAAATATTGATGCGTGTATTCTTTGTGAACGAATATGTTGTGGCGCCAGAAAAAAATCGTAAATTCGCTAAGTGATAAACATGTTGTTGAAATTGTTGTTGGGACAAGGTTATGTGAAACGAGGGGGGGGGGTATGGGTCATAATTTCCAACATAAAACAATATCATTTATCGGAACATCATATTCATATGATATAATGTCGGTACTATATGGGTATGATGTAATAATTGTATGGTTCAAATTTAGGTCAGACTGAACGAAGGATACTTGGAAGGACTTCCACGTTTCATGATCAAAACTTTGAAGAAATCGGTGCGTGGGCGTGAAATGCGAGAAAACTCCATTTTCAGAAAGATGTACAAGATATATCGTTAAAAAAATCCATGAATTAGCGTCGTCGTAGAAATTCTGATAATACGGCTCGACAGAGCTGTTTGAGCATTTTCATTTCTCATCATGAAAAACTGAAATACGTCGATGCGTGGGCGTGAGGTATTTATTTGAAAATTGGTAGTTTACTTTGTGATTTTTAGGCTTCCAGAGAAATACGTGAAATTATGATATAGTGCGATTTCGAGTATGTCCGATCGAAAGAACATCGAACGGACTTTCATATCCATGATCAATACTTTAAAAAATTTGATGCGTAGGGGTGAAATGCGGGAAAAGCCCATTTTCAGAGAGATGCACAAGAAATATCGTTAAATAAATCGTTGAGTCAGCGTCGTGATTAAAATTCTGATAGAACGGTTCAATAGAGCTGTTTGAGCACTTCCAGTTCTCATCGAGAAAACCTGTATTGTGTTATAATTCTGAAAGAAATATGGCGTTGTCATGTGTAATGGGAATCGTAAAAGAACTACGAGATTATGGCTTGGTGCTATTTCGTGTCTGATCAATCGAATGATCATTGGAAGCGCTTTCATATTTCATAATTTTGAAAAAATTAAGAAAAAATCAATGCCTCTGGGTGACGTGCGAGATAATATATCTACATTTTTTTGGTCATTCGAAATTATCAAGAAAATCTATTAATTGATGTCACAATGCATATTTAATATCCATATTTGTCAGAGAAAATAGATGTCTTTTGGCTATATTCCAAGGTTAAAATTTTATAAAAAATTATGCATGGGCATGAAATATAATGAATTATTTGAAATAATACGAAATCTTTGTTTCTCGCATGAAATCTCTTTGAGAAAGCATACTGAGTTAAATTTTTCGATGAATTATATTATTCGAGTTTCGTTATGATTATGATTTTTTAAAAAGAGGTTAAGCCACCCAATGTTTGCCATTCTACTTTAGTTGACAATATTGCCCGACTCTCACGACGAGGACGTATTGGTGAGGCGCATATCTAAAAGCGGATTTATATTTACCTATGGATATAGTTATTCCAATTGATATGTTTGCATTCTTTCAAATTTTCTGATTCCAAAATCCGAGAGCGAGCAAGAGACTATTGATAGTAACTTCATAACTTGAACAGTCAATGTCTAAAACCTCTAACCCAATAACTTCATAACACCATAACCCCTGAACGTTGAGGTTTAGCCATAATCTCAAAAAACCTAATAAATTAGCATTTCCAGAAAGTTTTAATTTCTTGAACTGTAGAACTTGAACAGTTGGATGTAACCTTTGACCCCATAACCGCATTACACCATATCCCCCGAACGATTTTATACTTTTTAAAATATTTTATTATAAGGTGATTATATAATATGGTGTAACGGGATTTTGAGGTTATTGGTTATGGTGTTATGGGATTATGGTTTATGGAATTATGATGTTATGGGGTTGCGGCGTTATGTGCTTATAGAATTATAGGTTTTAGACATCAACTGTTTGAGTTATAAGGTTATATCTGTTAAATGATTTTGAAAATTCTAATTCACTAGGTTTCTTGAGGTTATGACCAAACAATGTTCAAGGGATACGGTGTTATGCGGTTATGGGTTTAGAGGTTTTCGACTTTTACTGTTCAAGTTATACAATTATATAAATTAAAATGTCCTGGAAATTCTAATTTACAAGGATTCTTGAGGTTATGACCAAACCTCGACCCCAGGGTTCAAACCGACCTCGGAATCGGACTCTTCGACGCCAAAAACATATATTTAACATTGTCAAACCTCTGCGTCGATTTTTTCTTTCTTTTGCTTTCTCAAAGAGAAAGCTCTGTAATGGGGCGAAAATCGACCCACCGAATCAGACCTGGGGACTTCGATTTTCGTAATCTACGAGTAAAGACATAGAAATCCAAAAGTGTGTGTGTGTGTGTGTGTGTGTGTGTGTGTGTGTGTGTGTGTGTGTGTGTGTGTGTGTGTGTGGGCGTCCCGTTTTTTTCCGTCCACGATAACTCTCGAAGAGATGGTACGATCTTCTTGTTTGCACACCAATTAGTTGTGGCAAGATCTAGCCTGAGTTCAATTTTTAGCGAAATCCGTTGTTCATTTCTCTAGCAACCATTTCTAACGTTTTTTCTCGCAAATCCTCTTAAGTGCTCACTGAGGCTATGAGAGTCAATGAGAATCGATGAGATATTTCTCATAGCAACCACCGTTGATATCCTCGGCAACCGTTTGTTTACATCCGTAGCAACCGTTGCTTCGAAAGCCAGAAAATTGCAACCGTTGTTCACCTCTCTAGTAGCCGTTACGAAGGTTGGAAATGATCAATTTATTACCCATTTTTATCAATTCCGACAGCAAAGAACACAAAACTTTTCCAATTAGCTCCTTAGCACGGTTACTATGAAGCAAATATAGCAATAGACTTAAAACTGATTTTCCGGCTTCCGGACCCGTTGCTAGGGATGTGAACAATAATTTCCAAGAATATTAACAATGATTATTATGGGAAATATCTCATTGATTCTCATTTCTTTGCGTCTTCAAGTATGCTAAATACGGACTTAAAGGCAGGGCGGATCAATTTTGACCGCCATTAAACCGTATGACAGTCACAAGATGAATTGATCGAAAAGTTATGCAGTTCCAAATGTTTCGCATCGTGTAGAATCTAGAACCGTTTGCTTTGTTGCATTTGATCGAATAATAAGAGAGCCCGGGCAGCAACTGTGCACGATATCTTATTAAGCCCGGATAGAGATAGCCGACATCAACACTCGCGACAAAGTTTGGTCAATTGAAAAAGAACAACATTTCACACAGTCACAAAAACACCAGGTCCGAATGCTCCATTTATTGAGGAAGTGATACGAATTGAACTGATTTAATATTTTTCGGTAATTCTTGAAAAATAAATGATAGTATCTACACTAGTGGAATGGTGAAAATATAAGTGTGGGACGCGTTTGTGGGTGATGTTGGAGACTCTTTGAAAAAGCATACTGCTAAGGCACTTGGCTGCGGTTTTTGTGATTATGCTATCGATAAACCTAAGAGGGGACAGGCCACTGATGCCCAGGCATTGATGCCTACTTATTTATCGATACAAGTTATACATGGAAGTGAAAAATCCTTTTGCCTCAAAACGAAATCCTCTTGCAGCAAGGGGATTGATCGAATGGAAAATCCTCATACATCGAATAACACGGTGTTTGAGGTAGTACTATTTTCCTCTCGATTCAAGCGTAATAACTCTTGCCCCAGAAGGATTGACCCAAAACTACAATCCTCTTAAGACAATGCAAATCGATTTTCTCAGTGTAGTGTTGAATGGGCCAGAGCGCAGATCTGCTGCTTCTTCCTTTTTGCTCGCGTTAGTGCCGGCTGTATAAGTATTATGTACGGATGTGGCTGCATATGTATGTCGTTGATGGATATGTGCATATGATATGTGTACTTGTACATATACACCGTGGATAAATAATATTCCTCTATATTTCACGAAATAATGAATATTTTCTTTTGACTTATCACTCGCTGCCAACGTTCTTACTACACTGTAATAATCTACACTATATTTGATGAGTAATATACAATAATAACAGAGAAAAAAGGAACGAAACAGAATATATGAGAAGAACAATTCTTCTCTCTATATGGATCAATAACTTACCAAGAAATGAACAGATAACGCGTTTGTAACATTTCAAATTGAATGGAGAACTCCGTCGACGGTGTAAATAAGAGGCTTTATTTCATAACGAATATAAAAAAAACAGGGCCGAAACATAGGTGGAATCCTCTTCCCTTCTCAAGAAATTGATAAATCGCTGATTGCTTGACCCAGTGTCTCGTGTGGACGAGTTATCATTGTGAGTGAAATCTCTGCTATGTACTTCCCAAGCTTCAGATCAGTAAAATATTGATATTGAGTTCTGACCCAAACAAACTCTCCCATTCTACTGCAGATTCATTGGATGTTCAAACTTTCTCGAATGAAAAAGAAGAATAAAATCAAGTTCCTCCATTCATATTCTCTTCATTCCCATGTGACTGTTAATCTGAAGCAAATGATGCGATACTTGAACTTGGCTATGTGTTTCTGTTTCAGGTTAAAATTCATCAAGGAGTCGTCTTTATAATCAATGCAATAATCGTTAATTTGCAAGCTAAACTATCATAACTGAGTGTATGATTATAGCTTGTTCATGTGCGAATGAGCAAATCTATAGACCGTTTTAAGCTTGTGATTAACCATTCGAGTAAATTATTCCTGGAGTAGTATTCTTTAAGTAAATTATTTTTTGTAGCATCAAATAATACTATAGTGATTCGAGTGATAGAACGATGACTTCAAGGATTTTAACGTTTCTATGGCTAGAAATTTTATTCATAGTTTCGGCAAATCAAGAGTCTCGAGCACATTTTCGACCAACCCAGATATTTTCCAACCATTTTGCGGTATTCGTACCGTCTGGGATAGAGAATGCAAATGAAATAGCAGGGAGGCATGGCTTTGATAATCACGGACAAGTAAGTTTCTAATTATAAGTAATTTTTTATTTATGCCCATTGTCACAATGTTCTATGAAAGTCAATTGCATCATCTAGAAATATTCTAAGTATACAGACATCTAGAAAATTTATGAACGGCTAGAGTTCATGAGGGATGACGTGAAACAATTTCATGAATAATCGCTGTGACTAGGAAAATGAATGAACATTCATTACACAATTATTCTCCCGTAGACCTAGCACTCGAGGATTTCTGTGAGAGGTTCATTGTTTGTATCTCCTGAGAACTCAGTTTCTATCTTCTAAATAATTCGAAGATTCCAATTTTGAATCGTCATATCAGGTGTAGAGAAGGAAAACTCTCACTTTAGAGAATAAAAAGTTTGGGCATTAGAGAATAGTTTTGGTGTGGATTTTGATAATGATATAATTGTATTATTTTAATCTTAGGAGGAAAATACTGAAGTAGTAGGAATTGAAAAAATAATTAAAACTCAACCATCCCTATTCTGTAACTCTCCGCCAGATAGACTCGCTTGCCAGTATTTCCTAGTCGCTTGACAATGTTTCCTAGTCAGATAGAAAAATATATGGAATGAATGCCGAGAGTGTTCCCCAGTTACTTGACCATGCAAGTAGGTCGCTTGCTCGATTAGATCTGGTTTCTCTTCGTACAAGGATCACTCAGGACCTCGCAGCAAGCCCCTTGCTTAGCAAACCACCCCTTTTTCCCAATTCGGCAGACCTCCTTCCATATTCGCGCTCGTCGTCACTCCCCGATCTCAGCCCTCCCCTATACCAACCTTTGACCCATCACAGTCTCGACCTCCGAGTTTGCGCCCTGACCGATGTTACCCTTGGCGTATTTGACTCACTGGCACCCACCCGTATCTTCACTGTATCTTCAAGTAAAAAACCCTGGGTGTCGGTGCACCATTTGCGCTTGCGGAGGCAGAGAGACAGGGCCTGTAGAAGGTCGACTCGCACGTGCATCGAAGCCGACTTCCAGCGTTATAAGGAGCTGCAGAGGTGCCTCAAAAACTCTCTTGATACGGCAAAGAATGCCCATTTAAGCGCACGTATCGCGTCAGCTTCTGATGCCAAGTCGCTTTGGGAGGCAGTTGCGTAGTCTGTGACTGACCCCCCGCCACCTACCTTCTCCACTTCAATTTTTCTTCCCTAATGATCTTGTTGAGCACTTTTCGGCAGTTAATTTCGCTGCGACCCTTCTAAGCGACCTTGAGGCTGAGCAGATCTGTATGTCGTTGCCCATTCCCCAAAATACGCCCACGTTCGATTTTCGTAGAGTTTCTGCTGAATCCATCGCACTCATTTTCTCTCGCGCTAAGTCGCGTGGCATTGGTAGCGACGGCTTGTCCTCGGGGATGCTTAAGGCCGCCTTTCCATCTCTCCTGCCACACTTGACTTCCATCATCAATGATTCACTTGCTTCTGGCATTTTCCCTTCCGAGTGGAAATGGGAAATAATCACCCCGCTGGCAAAAAAGGCGGTCATCGACTCCCCTGCCGACACGCGGCCGATCACTCAGCTTCCCGAGATTTCCAAAATTCTTGAAAGGGTTGTTCACGCGCAGCTGATCGAACACCTCTCGACTCTCGGCCTTCTGATCCTTATTAATCTGGTTTTCGACCCGGTCACTCAACGCGCACTGCGCTACTCAAAATTCTTGAAAGCACGAGGAAAGCCATTGATGACCGCAAAGTCACTATTCTCATTCCGTTTGATTTTTCCAAGGCTTTTGATACCATCCCACATGCACAGCTCCTTCGGAAGCTTCGACAACGTGGATGTAGCGACCGTGTGATTAGGTGGTTTGCAAGCTACCTGAGTGACCGGCTGTAGGCTGTTCGTGGTGAGGGGGATGATCTCTCCTTCTGGCTCTCAGTCGATACAGGCGTTCCCATAGGCAGTAGTCTCGGCCCGTTGAATTTCATCATCTTTGTCAACGACCTGCCGTACGTCCTCAAATTTTCTAAGCAATCGCTCTATGCCGACGACACCGACATTTTTGACGAGACAACGTTTAGCGAAATTGATAATTGTATCGCTCGTTTGAACGAGGATGCAGCTGCAGTTGTTCGATGGGCAAATGAAAACGGGCTGAGGCTGAATCCCAGTAAGACCACCGCTATTATTATCGCCAGCGAGCTATTGATATTCAGCTCCTTCCTCCCATAGTGGTCGACGGGGTTGTTGTCCCATTCTCGTCTAAGATAACTAGCCTTGGCCTGCAAATCACCTCTACCCTTGACTGGGAGCCTCAGATACACGCCCTCTCTAGATCTGTGCATGGTGCCCTCTATGCACTAAGATTCTATCGACATGCCTTGTCGCGCCCCCTTCGGAAGAAGCTTGTAGAGTCACTAGTCTTCTCCCGCTTCGACTATATTGCTGCTCTCACTTTCAACATCCCCGCCTATTTGAAGTTTTGTCTTCATCGCTTGCATAATGCTTGTGTGCGTTTCGTGTTTAGCGATATCCCGTGGAGAGCCCATGTTTCTCCATATCGTATCTCTCTGGACTGGCTCTCGGTGATGAGTCGTTACCGCTACACCATCGGCTGTTTTGCTTTGAAAATACTCCGCACCCGAGAGCCACGACACCTCTTTGACAATTTTGTCATCAATGATGGTGCACAGAAATCATGAGAACAGCTTGCATTTTTTGCAGCTGCCAAAAGTGTGAGAGTATAGATGTATGCCATAAGATATTCTCTCATCGGTTTGTGTTAAGCCATGAGCAGCTAGCGGGCACTTATGCGGGAATGTTATTTTATAAGTGCAAGTTGTATACGGCAACTGCACAGCATACATTTAGTTAGAAATGGCTGTAAGATATTTTCTTATTGGCGTGTATAAGTTGACGAGTAGCCAGCAGGTGCTCGACCAGCGACAAGCGAGTCGAAATTCATATTTCGTGACATATGGACTATTGGGAAGTCACATCAAGTCACGTGGTACCAATATGGCTTCCACTCCCGGTCTCATAACATTAGAGTTAAGGGGAGTGAGACAAGTTTTCCATAAGTATGTTACAAATAAACGATATTTGGGATTATGCAGGGGAAAACATGAAGCAGAGGAAGTTTGTCGAAGGTCAAAGGCTAATGGAGGTAGGGCATATTGTAACAAGTGGGAAAATCGCCACTCTCAACAACACTTCAAGAGTTTATCCAAACATCAACATAGTAGCTTTATGTATCAAGACCACAGATTTAAAGGATTTGCACGAGATAGAGGGAGAAATTACTCCAAATGGAAAAGTATTATCTTTTAAGTGCTCATGTAAGGCTGGTTTGTCCGGACAGTGTAAACATATCATAGGCACATTGTTATATATTTGCAAGTGAGTATCAATTTGCCCAATCATTGACTACTAATAATAATTCTTTCAATGGATAAATAAACACCATAAGTCTCGGCTTAATTGTTTTCAATCCCAATCTACGTTTCCATGCCTCTAATCTATCGACTTTGTTTAAATTACCGAAGTAATCTGTCATGTAAACAAAACGCTGGTTCGGAGCAGGCAATTCATGAAATCTAACTGTCGGATTGTCACAATAATTACTATTGCAACCTCTTACTGCACAACTGGAATTGTTTCTTCTTTTTGGAAGTTTCTTTGGCGAAAACGTAGCAGGCTTGGAATTTTCAATCAGAGTGTTTATTCTCCGAATCGGCTATGCTTGCCTATGCTGGCCTGCTAAACTGCAGGCAGATTACCGACCATAACCGCCATGTTGGATTTCTCTTACCCCCACCACCGGAGATGTGACTTCCCAATAATAAAGAAGGTAGCAATTCCTTCCTATGCGTTAAGATTTTATAATTAAGGGATTCTAGAGTCACACATGTGTGACAAGGGAACGAATATGATTTAGGCATTTGCGGATAGGCCAATGCACTATGAGTTTATAGAAATAATCATCTTAGCCATAGTGCCACAGGCATAATTGACATTTGTAAGCCTCGCCAAGTTTCTAGACTAGAATGAGCAAATAGACACATAATCATATAAGGTTGCGAGTAGTCAGCGGGCGCTCCAGCGAAAACAAATGAGTGAATATATAACCGAGTGTACGAAATCTGAATATCAAAAATCGTTTCCGATTTAAGAGAGGTATGATAATGATGGTAGAATATGTATAAGTAAAACCGATGCGCATTGTATCGCAAGCATAGATTGTAACGAAGCAAGCGCGCTTCGTAGTTATGAGTACGCGTAAGTGAACGGACGAAAGAAGCTGAGCCACGCGCGCCTGTTATCACTCCCTGAGAGAGAGGTAATTCTCGCGAAGTGCAACAGCGCTTTTTAACCGTTTCGCCCCCCGAGAGCGCATCTTTACATGACGTCACGACGCTTATAAAAGAAGCGGCCGCGGTAGACACTGACAAGTTGTCTCGCGCTAATCACGGATGCCACATGGGTGGCCGGACATAGAGCACGCATGCGGTGCAGCTTCCCCGCGAACGCGTAGCATACATGCCTTCATTGGTAAGGAACATAAAGTCAGAATAATAATCCAACCACGCGGGATCAAGCGTGTAACTTGAGTTTTATAATAATAATAGAAATCAGTGCTAGTGCACGTGAAGAGTTTTTTTACGACCTTCCCCACAACACACCCCCACATCCATTCCGAGCCGACAAAATATATGGTCCAGCGTGCAACGGACTACTCGGCTACCACGTTGCTAAGCATTGGTCAAGGACAACTAAGCGCCGGACCGACGTTGATATTGTAAGTGAACAATTGTTCTTATACGATTGTACTCCAAACCGCGACACTCCGTTAACAAACATTGCCATTATACAGAGATTTTCCGTCCAATTGCCGCTTTAATAACGGTCGGGCCTTAACAATCACATTTTGTGAAAATTCACTGATTCATGAATTTTATTGATGTAGAATAAGAATCAAGGAAAATGTATAGATTCATTTCCATATGATGGAGATATCTCATCAGGTTGGACACAGAATATCACTACCGATCCAAAAAATATCGGTATCAACCGAATGTCATAATTGCCTTCAAACAATTTAATTCTGGTTCTATATAACATCAAAAATTGATGGAAATTTTTTTTGTCAACATATGATTCATTTATCCATGGAATATGCTCACACATCAGTATTTTTAATTTTTTCAACTCGGATTATGAAAATGCTCGTAGTCCTCAATCGATCTGATGAATTAGATTTCTGAAGTCATATCATTGTTTTCAAGAGCAAAATAGGTGGGTTAGAAAAAATATTCGGATCCATCTTACTATCATATAAATGTAGATGTTGATGTAGATGTTTGAGGTGGAGGAAGGATTATCAACTATTACAAAAGTCCAAGGCCGCTAAACCTAACATGAAAATGCCTTATGTTCATTAGCATTATCTCAATGAACAAGTCGATCGTCTTATATCACTCATCGGTGAACAATCAGCTGAAAATTTCAATCATGAGAATAAAATTCACACAACCTTGAATGAGTTTGAAGAGCAAGAGTATATAGGTTTGAATGATTCTGATCAGAATAAGCGTCGACGTATTCGAACAGGAGCTGAGAAGAGATGAAGGTTTCTCGAGGTCCTTCTGGAATACGCTATAAACTCACTACGAAAGATAATCATGATGTAGACAATAAAAATCATGCGATGTAGCGGCTCCTAGCGAATGATACTATCAATCTAGATACAAATGAAAAATCAAATGAAACGTTCCTTTTCAGAAACTTTCTATAGAAAGTGCCATTTCAAATTTACTTCTATAAAAAGTGCAATATCAGATTCACGTCTATAAGAAGTGCCATTTCAGGAGAAAGTTTGTCCCTCGGAGTTTTTCTGATGAAAATTAGTTTACATGGGTTCCTGAAATCGCTGATTACGAATCCAGCCTCAGATTTTGAAAATTCAATGTAGGTCGTTCAAAATGGCAGACAGAAATTTTGAGAATCGTCGCATTCAAGACAAGAAGGGTTCATATCGCAGTCTGTGTGACAAGGGGCCAACTTAGTGGAGTTTTAAATTTCTGATAGAATTTAATTCACAGTTCTCTTGGGAAGACTTATGCACGCTACTGATAGCCGTATCACGTCTCTTTCAATAATTAGGCGATTTTCACGTAATCATCAACATATTTAAGGATTATTTTGAGCGGAAATGTAATATCTTCTGTGGGTAGACGGTTTCTTGTTATTTATTACTGTTTATTTTACAAAAATAATAATTCTTAGACTGAAAGTGTGTGTACCTCACCAACGGCTTTCTAACACTGTCGGTGTGCCGCTCCTTAAAGATTGAGTTGGAAAGTTACAGCCCGATTATGCATAAAAATGGCTGAGCTTGCAACTGGGTAGCACGTTGGAATAGAATTAGGAAAAGACTGGATGAATGACTTTGAGCCACAATTATTGTAGAAACATCTCTGATAATTTTAACGTAAATTTATAATTGAAAAATAGTCAATTTTATTCGATGCGACCAAGTTTACGATTCTTGATACTTCGATTTTCCTCGATTCTTCTTATATGATAACTCAATGATTCGATTGTAATCATATTCCTGATCCTATTCGAAAGCTTCAGGTATATTTTCAACGCGAAATCAAGATATCATAAAAAATAACAGCGAGATCATGCATAAAAATTACCGAGTTGGCGATTTTTCGTTCATCGATTTTGCTCGATTTTACTCATTCAAAGTCAGTAAACGGATGTGAAAAAAATAATTTGATTGCAATCATGTTACTAATGCTATTTTGAAATTTCCTAGATAGTTTCAACATGAAACAATGATATAAATATGATAAAAAGTAATATAGCGATCATACATTAAAATCACCGAGTTTTCGATTCGACATTCTTCGGTTTTCCTCGATTTTTCTCACAAAACGTCATATTCAAATGTAAATAGTCGTATAATGAAATGATTCGATTTATATTATATTACCAATTTCGAACACTAAATTATGAATTGGAAAAAAGTTATGGAGCATTAATTTATAAGAAATAACACATTTTCGATAGTGTACATTTGCTCGATTCGATTGATGGATTTGACACACAAATCTAATTTTGGTCAATTCTTGGCGCTCGAGATGTTTGCAATCCTGAGTCTAATGATTGTGTATAAGAATCATATACTATAAGTCTTTTAGGACAATTAACAGAAACTTATTTACATTACTGTAAGTAAAAGAATCAGTTGAGCCAATAATACTAGGGCAAACTCTTCATATTTATTTATACATGGAATTTTGATTTGACACATACTAAAATTGATATCGTGTTGCAACGAATGATTCCCCTCCTTTTTTAACAAACAAACATAGAAATTCTCGAGGTAAATCCGCATATTTCAATAATCTAACGGTTTTTGCTACATTTTCAATCATATACGCAATGGTAATCAAACTCGATTTCCTGAAAAATTTCAATCTCAAATCAAACATCATCGTTTTTTTTTTTATTTTCACTATTTTATCGAATTCTTTCTCAAGGTCTTCCATATTTGTTACAACGTAACAACCAACTTTAATCAATGTTCTATCGATTTCAACATCGATATAATATTCTTCAGCACTGTGAACCATATGTTTTAGTCGAAAACCGAACATTATCGAGATGTTAGATTGAGTCTTATGTATTGAGTTACACATTTGAAGAACTTGCTTTATCGCTATAGTTTTCAGCAAATTTTCTTCACAACTAGTTGACAATGCATTCGCTTTTAGTCCCAAGTAAAAAAAACATGTCAAGTTTTTATCCACATTATATACAGATTATATACAAAAGTGATTGTATATAAAATGTATATAATCTGTATATAATCTGGATAAAAACTTGACATGATGAGGTTAACTGCCGATACGTGTGAAGTACGAATCACACGTACTTTATTTTTTCCGACAGTGATCCTCACATGTTTTTTGAAGATTGATATTTTAAAGATTTTATAGCCTCAAATTTAATCCAGTTTTTAACTAGTTTCTATCAAGATTATACACAGCTTATTTATGATCACTTTTTGTATATAATCTGTATATAAACTAGATAAAAACTTGACATGTTTTTTTCACTTGGGAGTTGCTGATGACGTAATCCAAAACGCATTGCCCAAAAATTTATGCATGGACCATTTTGCAAAAAAAAGTTTTATTTACCGAGTATTCAATTGTTCCACAAATTCATTTAGTGCGCTAGCATCACATCTAATGATCCTTGGGGATGTTACAATTTGACGTAAGTATAAGTATAAATACGTAGTATAAGTATAATAAGTATAAGTATACTTCATCGTGCTGGGGAATTAAATCACCAATAATCAATCCAAAATACCTAACAAAACATAGCATTTCTGTTGTGGACATTTTCAAATTCAATTTATTAACTTTATTTCTATTGACAGTAAAGATCGGTGGCTTGGTTAGATTCTATATAACTAAAATCAAAATTTGTAATTCTATTATTCAGAGTTTGCAACGTAGAATATTTCTTTCTGAAAATAAACGAATAAATTGAAGAACGCAATACATACATACACACACCTTCCAGAAAGTCATGCATCATGTCAATAGTAACATTTTCAATTACGTGGAAATCGTGAACTTCGTTAAAGACAAACGATTCCTGATTCTTCGACTCCATTTAACAAGAGATCTTCATCATAATTTCTTCTGTCTCTTGAGAAAGTTGCATCTTCAACTGCTGAAAGCTGTGATTTCAGTAAAGACATCTTATATGTACGACACGAAACGCTAGCTTTAAAAGATTCAACAAAACCAAAAGGGCCCAAATTATCCTCTAAAATTAATACTGATTGAAATTTAATAGTTTGTGCAATCCCATCAACTTTTATTCCATTGCTCCGAAGAATATTTGATTCTTGTATAACTTTGCTGAAAACCTGTTTATTAGAACTGTTCTTCTTATCTTGAGCACGTACTAGCACAGTGAGAAAAATTGAATCAAGTTTCGAAGTAATATTTCTTGGTAAACATGCTATGAAAGCGTATAAGGCTCCGAATTTATTCTTACCAGCATGACTTCTGAATGCATTGCCTTCTAGCTCGTAATAAAATACTATATAGATAGAGACTTTTTTAAAAATATTTTCTTGTGTATCATTTTTTCTCAACTCTGCTGTAACATCCGTTTTGAAAGATTGCGAATAGAAATCCATAAAGTTATTCATAAAGTCTATCACAGTTTGAACCATTTCTCGAGGAAGTGAAGGATCTCCGTATAATGCTAAAATGAACGTTAGAACATTTTGTAAGAGTAATTTTAAATCCATTATCTGATCGAGGTTAGAAAATCAAAATAATACTGTTTATCAACATGAATATATGTTCCATTACTGGAAGAATTATTTTTATGAGTAATTTCTTATGAATCTCTCAGTGCAGTTTGACTATATATAAAATAAAATGTAGAAATTTTCATTATTAATATAAAACGTAATAAAATATTCCATAAAAAGGTAAAATTTATGAATGTTGAATCAATATTATCTCCCAAGGTATTGTACAGGTACAGCGATAGTCCTCACATCAGTCACCAAATAATTAACTCTATTCGAATATGTCAGTCTCTGAAAGTAAATGCATATAATGATGTTTTATTCATTCATGCACGCACTGGTTTTTGGAAGTAATATGTAAAAATTATATTTACTCATGAAAATTTATGTTCAGTGATGATAATATCAAATTACTCACGATAAACCAACAAGTACGATAATACCAAAGCGTTTTTTCTCCTTCCAAATTCATTTCCAAACTTCAACTTTTTTAAAACTTTTTTTTTCGGGGTGGCCCGAAAATCTCGGGTAGCTCGAAAACTTCGGGGAGCCCGAGAATTTCGGGTAACCCGACAGCAGCAAGCTTCCGGCCCGGACCGACGGACACACCTCTATTCCAAAGGTGCGCTCCTGGTATTTTCACTTGGAGAAGCTGACCCTGGACCCAAATGATGTCCCTGACACCTGGACATTGTTCGGGTTCAGGATCAGCATCTCCAAATAAAAGTACCAGGAACGCACCTCTGGAATACCGTCTTCGGGTATCCTGACTACCTGGACATTGTTCAGGTCCAGGGTCCGCTTCTCCAAGTGAAAATTCTAGGAGCGCACCCCTATAACAGCGTCGTTGGGTACCCTGACTACCTGGACATCGTTTGGGCCTAGGGTCAGCTCGTCTAAGAAAAATTACGAGGAGCGCACCCTCGGAACACCATCATATCGATGTACCTGACTTGAATGAACCAGCCCAAGCAGGTCGCGCCGAACTTTTTTGTTTATTTATTTATTCATTTATTTATTCATTTATTACAACAACTTACTTTTTCATTTATAATTTATTTTCAATTTTCGATACTTGAACTTCCAGCTACATGATGTTTTACCCTGATGAATCTTACGATTTATCATGTGATTAATCAAGTGACTTTTTGTTGCAGGGTGCCCCCGACCTGCAAGATCGCGCCTTCGGCTCGGTCAGCAGTGTCGGCGGGCATCAATAATACATAACAGTGGAGATAGTGGACACGCGGTGCAACGTCCAGAAGGTTTGAGCGGCAGTCATAGTACTCGTAGCTAATTGAAACGTACTTTCGACAGGGGAATGAAGAAAAGTACCATACGACCCTTGGCCAGTTGGATTCGCTTGCGTCATAACTCACCCGCCGGGAAATCCAGCTGTCTGGTCATGAGTCGTGATCTACTATTTAATACTCCCTACATAACCCGAGATCAGCTGGTGCTCAGAGAGCACCGGAAATACAAAATCTGACAATCGTGCCTGATGAAGGACCCGGGAACTGTGGTGTCCAATTGCAAATATATTCTTTCATTTCACTACACACACCAACGTTCAGTTTATTACGTAACAGTTTATACCAATTGCAAAGGAGAGAAGGAGATTTTCTTTGAGTTTCATTTAAATTGTAGAATGTGCCTTCGAAACGCCCGCGAGACACAAAATTGATATTTCGAAGGCCGCGCGCACGGCGTTTATTTGGAACATCCGGGGCCGCATTTTTCTCCTTACTAATGTGAAGGGAGCACCGAGGTAAGGGGGGAAATGGCTCTCTTGCAGACGGGAGGCTGAAGCGGCATGCGAATGGTACAAATTTTTTCTGTTGCAAAGTAATTGTTCTAAAATAGTCACTTTGTTCTTTTGGAGGAATCTCCTTCAATTTCTGTTTGAGATTTGTTCAAACCGCATCTAATTGGAAAAGATGTTTCAATTGTATTTCAATTTAATATTCAATAAATAAAGAGTTCTTCTAGTTTACTTTTTTGGTTTCTTTCTTCAAAAAAATCTACATTTTTATTAATAAAAATCTCGAAAAAGAAACATAAAATTTTTCACAAAATTTATTATTTAAAAAACTGAATTACGTATTTCACCGTTCAAAAGGAATTTAAATTCTTCTTCCGAAAAAGAGAAACATAAAATTTTTCTCAAAAGGGAACATAAAATTTTTGAAATTTTCACAAAAGAAACAAAAAATTTATTTAACCGCGAATATCAGAATACAATTTTTCCGACGCGATTAATCGATCCCTCCGGGGAGCCTCCAGTTTATTATGTCGGGATATTTGACGCGGCGCGCGTGCTTAGAGAGTCGCGAAATTCTGAGCCAAGCTTTCGATTATAGCTCGGGTTTTACCGGAAAAATCAAATGATTAGTTTACGCGGGTGACTCGTTTCTCGTAAAACAAAGAATATACATACAACAGAAAAGAAAAACGATACAAAAAGACAAAGAAATGAATTTACAAGCGCGAACCGTGATATTAATGCTAAACATCTGCCTAATATCCTCTGAACGACCGTGTCCTACACATTCTCGAAGCACGAGAGGTGTAAAACCCATCCAGGGTTGAGGAAAGGAAATAGCTCAAGGGGGCAATGAAATCGTGGTGGTGATTTCACCGCGAAAGAACCAATACCGACAGGTGCGAACACCTGGGGGTGTGGTTCCTTTCAAAGAATAAAAAGAGAAAGAGAAACAAGAAAATCAAAGACAAAACAATCGATAAAGTCATTTTTGCCAACGCGTTAAAAGATAATCTCCTGTCGTTACGAGAATATGCAGATATGGGACTAGCTATATATTTAGATAGTACCAAAATGAATATCTCCGACCCCTGCTTGAACAATTTATTCCTATTAAGCATATATTGGCTAATAGAACTAGAAATTAGTAAAGATTTGCCTAATGGCGAGACCGTCACACAGAAAATAAATAGACAAATATTTTCCAATACAGTAGACGTGATTTCAGATGCAAAAAGATATAATACAGGAAGTGTAACAGCTCAAGATCAATCTTTACCAGAATCTGTTCCGGTGCCTGGTAGCAGTGGAGAGTTTGAAACCCCAATAGATGAGAGTGATAGAACAAAGGTTAAAGAGTTAACAGAAGATGAGTATAAATGTGAAGATGTTAAAATGAAAGATGTGATTGATTCAATTTTCGTAATCTACGGGTCGAAAAACATGGAAATCCAAAAATGTCTGTATGTATGTACGTACGTACCTACGTACGTACGTGCACTTTTTTGTCGTACGATAACTTTCGAAGGAATCGTTTGATCGTCCTGAAATTTTGCACACAAGTTAGTCGCCGCAAAATCTCGGCCTAGTTCAATTTTCAGCCAAATCTGTTGTTTATTTCTCTAGCAACCGTTGCTAACGTGTTTTTGATATAAGCTCAAAAAATCATCATCAATGCACGATGGGTCTTCAATTCTTTCGACGATCGATGAGAATCGATAAGACATTTATTTTGGAACAATCATTGTTTATTCTCCTAGCAACCGTTGCTATGGAGATACAAAATTCAGCTTCAGACTGAATTTTTTTGTCGAGAAATAGTCCGATCGTCCTGAAACTTTGCAGACAGGTCGGTCTCCGGAAGATGTGAACCGAGTTCGATGTTCAGCAACATCCGTTGGTTATTTCCATGGTAACCGTTGCTAGCGTGTTTGTGATAAGTTTCCATATAATTCATGATAAATGATCATTTGGGTTTGTATATTTATGGGATTCTACAAGAATCAAAGAGACATTTCCCGTAGAAACCATTGTTGATGTCTCTAACAACCGTTATTTATATCCGTTGCAGCTGTAACTAGGGAATGGGAAAAGTCCGTTGGAGGTTCATTTTTGGAACTGTTGATGACTAAGAAGTAAGAACATCGAAGCTCAGACATTTATCATAGCAGCTGTTGTTTACGTCCTTAGCAACCGTTACTATGGAGTGGGAAAAGTCAGCTTGGAGTCCATTTTTGGAACTGTTGATGACTAAGAAGAACATCGAAGCTCCAACATTTACCATAGCAACCGTTATTTACGTCCTTAGCAACCGTTACTATGGAGTAGGAAAAGTCTGTTGGAGGTCCATTTTCGGAACTGTTTATAACTAAGAAGTAAGAACATCGAAGCTCCGACATTCACCATAGCAACCGTTGTTTACGTCTTTATTAATTTTTACTATAGAGTGGGAAAAGTCAGTTAGAGGTCCATTTTCGGAACTGTTGACGACTAAGAAGTAAGAACACCGAAGCTCGGATATTTACCATAGCAACCGTTACTATGGAGTGGAGGAAATGAGTTAGAGGTTCATTTTGCTTTCTCAAAGAGTGGTGATTAATACAAGTTGAGGTTTAATTGCAATACTTTGAGAAAGCATACTGCTGAGGCACTTAGCAGCGGTTTTTTAATCAAAATCCACACGAAAGACCCGAGCGAGCGATAGCGAGCGAGAGATTATTGCTATTATTAATAAGTCCAATTTACTTGTATGTCATGTTGATGTTAAAAAAGCTTTCCTGAACGGTCTCCTCAAAGAGAAAATATATATGTAAATACCCGAAAGTGCGGAATATACAGAGAAGCAAAAATGAAACCAAGTGTGTCGAGTGATGCGTGCTCTATATGGACTATGCATCAGCCCGAAGAAATGGAACAATTGATTCACCGAAGATTTAGGTTTGCAAAACTCAGATCTAGAACCCTGTTTGTTCACTTGGCGAGAAGGAGCAAAATTTCTGATTGTACTTCTCTATGTCGACGACCTTTGGCGAGTATCGATAAAAAGAATTTGAAAGAGGTCACGAAAGAGCTCAGTAAAGAGTTCTAAATGAATATTATAGGTAAGCCCAAGGATTTTCTCGGCATCAGCATAAAGCTAGATACCGCAAATAAAACTATCGAACTGAGCCAAACGAAATACATAAAATATATCCTTACTAGGTTCGGATTCGGTGAATCCCATCCGCAAAGAACACCTATGGCCACTACTCAAATAACAACAGGAGAATAAGAGAAACGAATGCTTACGATGAGTTACTTACAAAAACTATAACGAAGGAAAATGTTCTTTACAGAAAAGCCGTAGGAAATCTGTTATATCTAGCAGGCACGACACGGCCAGATATTTTGTATGCAGTAAATATTTTGAGCAGACATTAAGGGGTAATATACCTTTGTGACCTCCGATTTCGAGGTCATTTTCAAACACTTACCATAAGCGCAGGAAAAATCCTAGAAATATGGGGTTTGTTGCATATGGAAGTACTACTTTCCAACTACAAAAAACACACTTTATTTTTTCCAAGAAATACAAAATGGCGGCGTACCAGCTCGTCAAAGGAGAAAAAAATTTTTTACTTTTTCTTCACTAGCCTACCGCTACAGGTCACAATTTTGAACTTAGAACAAAAAATCAAACGAGATTTTTAAGTAAAATAGAAAACTTAGTGAACGTCGGGCCATTTTTTTGAAATTTGAATTTGGGGCCAAATGGCGTCAATTTGAATTTTTTTCGCGAAAATATCGATCGAAAATCAGCCATAAAATCGGTAAAAATCAGAATATCGAAAAAATCGTACGACGTTCACTCAAAAATCATGTTTCCAAGCTACACTTAAAATTTGAAGTGAATCGGTTGAAAATTGACGGCGCTATCGGTAGGCTAATGTCAAAAAAGACGGTTTCGAGATAAACGCGTTCAAAGTTTTGAGTACTGTACTAGTAATATACGACTCTGTTCAGAGAATCGATTTTTTGAGGCACTTAGAACTTCTTCCCCCACTTGATCGACTTTTTATATCATTCTTAGGTAGTTTATGGAGTGTTTAAGCCAATAAAAAAAAATTGGAAAAGAAAGTCACAAAGATATATTACCCCTTAAGTAAGTCCAACCGAAAATGATTGGAAAATGGTCAGGAGAGTGTTCCATTACCTGAAGGGAACAAAAGGCCTGAGCTTGAGATATAAAGGTGAGACAGAAGACATCCAAACCTTTCAGACGCAAGCTTTGCCGATTAAAAAAACTCACTCACTACGTGCGGCTTCGTCATAAAACTGTTCAAAAATGCGATAATCTGACGAACCCACAAACAGTCATACGTGGCATTGTCTACTTGTGAGGCAGAATACGTAGCGATGATTGAGGCGAGCCATGAAATGCTATCTGTATACAACTCTCTCAGACTGATCTTGGTCGAACCCCCCTTACCAATGATCCTGTGTGACAATAAAGCTGCGAGAATAAATACAGTGGCCTCATAAAAAAATCCGTAATAAATAATACAATATAAGTACAAAACAATCGACGAAGTAACAATAAAATATTCTTTCTCACCAGTTTTGAATAATATAACGTTCGGTAGTGGAAGCGGCTGCTTCCACTGCCATTGTCAAACTATTGTGTACAAAGCTTACGTCAGTGGTCTTATATACCATCAGATACATTGGTGTGTTTGTTTTGAAAAATCTTGCTAAGCTTCCTATACGTGTGACTGAGTTGTTGTGTGTCTTCCTTCCTATGGAGAGTGTGTTGGAACATATTAATATGGAGCATTTTCGAAATGAATCGTTTCTTATAATGCGCTTCGCGGTCTAAAATTTCAACGTTATTCCAATCAAATGTATGCGTACTGTTTTCTATTATATGCAAAGAGACCGGTAGTGGTTTATCATCATGTCTGTTTTATCTTTGCCCAATTTTATTATGTTTGTGAGATTATGATTGACTAAAGGAAACGTTCTAATGTTCAATTTTTCAAGCGGGACGGATACTTTATCCTTATTACCGTACATGATACATTATACTTCAAAAGATTATTTCTTAAGCTGTACGAAAAAATATTTATTATCGTTAAATCCCAAATATTTTTGCCGTGAACGTATTTCAACTTTGAGCCTCTATATTTTCAAACCCAGTTATCTGATTTTGATAGATAAGGTCTCAAAATGAGCGCTTGTTCATTTTCTATTCAATGCAATTTTTAAAATTTTAAATATATAGAAAATCCGCTTGTCCGTTGTAATTGTTCATGGGCTACTTTCACGTAAAAATTTTCAAAAAAATTTTAATGGTCGTTTAAATGTACAAAAAGTTAATTTTTACACTGGGAATCGATAGTTTAGATATTGGAGAGTACGTGAAAAAATAATCAGGTTCGAGTAATCATTGTAAAAGTCTGTACAAAATTTCAAATGTTGTAACTCTGAATATATTTTCTCAATTAACAAATTGATTGTACGGAAGCTATTGTACTCATCGAGACGAAATTTTTTGGAGTTATTCCATCGGAATACAAGGTTTTTGGACCAGAAATTCCACATTCGTATGTACAATTTGATTACTCGTGAAAATTTCCCAGAAAAGCCGAATTTTAACCTGTAATTTTCGTATTCATATCAATATATTAGCAACAATAATTAAGATTTCAAATTCAAACTCATCCATTCATATAGCAAATTTTGTAACAAAACTTTTTTCTCTTCAATTTTGCTCTCAAATCCAGTGTCCGTGCTGTATTAAAATAAAAGAAAAAAAAATTTTGTACGGTTAATATAAGTATAGTATTTGATTTAATTTCTCTGTATCATTTTTGTGAACTAATAAATAGAATTCAAAGCAACTATTTTACTAAACATTTAACCATCACAAGTAAGCAAACACGATGAAGGCCAGGGCCTAGAACGTTTGAACCCCTTTTATTTATAAAATAATCCTTCCCTTCCAGGTCGGATACGACGTTATGATTAGGATGCTGATTCGGAGCCATTCCAAGAGGTAGTTCTGGCGTGCAGCTGCTTGTCACCTGAAGTACAGATCCAGTCTGGGCTAATTTTGCTGCCGAGGAAGGATACCTAAGCTGAGACGTTGGAAAAAAAAAATTTCGCCGCGTATCATGACCGAAGACATAACGAGCTAATAACACTTCAACAAAGACCATTTTGCTACTGCTAACAAGTTTCTCATTTTTCATATTCTAATGAGTAAAATCTATACTTCAACTAGTAACTCATATAGCTGTTCTTAATTCTACAGAGCTATTGATATAAATGGATTTTCATACCGTAGTCACAAGTAAACAGTCTGCAACTAGTTTATTTCTATACTAGCATCTCCCGTCGCGGCTTCACCCGCTCTCCAGGTTAATAGAATTTGAATGATTATTGTTAACTGTGCATAGGAATGAGAATGTAACATTCAAGTGTTTAAGGTTTCAAATCCCTAAAGTTTTTCTGAATCAACAACATTTTTGGTTTTCCGATTTGCCCATCCTAGAATGTCCAACTTAAACTGCCCGTGTGAAAAACAGTTTGAGCGTAAATCAATTCTGATATATTCAAATGTCTGACCTTGAACCTTGTTTATTGTAATAGCAAAAGACACCGTGTGAACGGCTCCTATAGCGGTTCGGCACCTAATGGCTAAAGAAAGAAGCCGGAGCTTCAAATTAAGGCATATTCTAGCCGTTAAAAATGATTCCTTGAGAGAATATATGCAAGTTCAATTATTGAGGCAATCAATTACACCGCTATAATATCGGGAGTCACAATAGGACGACCAATTCGAAGTTTTTCATGAGAAAATCGAAGACTTCAACACTGACTGCCTTAATCTTATAGGCCAAACCGCACCACTTTAGCCGCGTGAACGGCTAGAACAGCGTCTCGCCACCTAGTGACTAAAGAGAGAAGCCGGAGCTGATTTGCATGTTATTTCCACATATTGCATAGAAACGTTCTTAATTAATTATTGATTAATATTAATAGCCTATGACACTTCAGGGTGCATAGTAAAGCTACTGTCAAAATCTAGAGGCGATTGGTTCAATAGTTTCAGAGATTTTTGAAAACGTACAAACAAACGTTTCCTCTTCATATAAGGTACCTCTACCCAATATGCACCACCTAAGCGAGAAAGGTCACTACACCGCATCAAATGGAAATTTTCCGTGATTGGTGTCAAATGAAAGATCTACTCAATACCTTCAAAATGAGTTAGGTTTCATATTTTCAAAATGAGTTAGATTTGAACAGTTCTACGCTGAGACACAGCGTTTTGAAAAAAACAAAAATTCGGGAAAAAATTTTGAGTGTACCCAATATGGCGCCACCCTGAAAATACTTCTTTTCATCCAGTTTGGAGCATGAAGCATGTATGAAATGAATAAAATACAAACAAAAGAGTATATTTCTGATATCATTTTATTGAAAAATACATTTTGTCTTTGATTAAACCATATTACATAGACTATATAACTTCTAATAACCTAAATCAAATCAAGTTTTCAGTTAAAATTCATGGAAAAACGTTGTTTTTGAATCAACGAAATTAACTTATGCAAAATTTAATTCCAATATTAATCTCTCAAATTAATGAACATTCTTTTTAGTATAATTTTGAATATAATTGAGATCTCCTCACTGAAACAGAAGAGTTTAATTTTAAAAATGTCCGAGCCCATTTGGGACTAGCTATTGTCTTGATGGTAGAAAAATTCTGGCGATGTTTTTTCCTAGACCGTACTTATAAACGCATAACCTCAAAAATTTTCTCGTTATAAGATAGCCGAATATTAATTCGACTACACAATTCTTCGTTCTGTACTGTCGTTAACGCATATTTATTCATTAATGCAAATGAGCCAAGTTTTGTGAAAGTCAGGCAATTTCCTGAAGTTAAAGTAAATATGTGATGAACAATTGCAAATTTGCAAAATACTGTTCGCCATATTTCCTTAGACGGACCTGTTACACATCATTTCTAAGTTTCAGCTAAATCGGCCAAACGGAACTATTATTCTCAGAGAGGTCAGGTTTCGTCCATAATAAAACGTCTAGATATTTGCTTGTTTTTGAGCTATCATTATTGGGCTATTCACTATGAACCTTTTCATGAATATTGTATTATCTCTAAGATGAATTCCTATACTGCAAAGACTCATCCAAATCGGATAATTTTTACCTATCTTCACACAATAATACCAACCCTTTTTTGAAGTTTTCCCACAGTGCGCCGGTGACTCTGTATAAAGTCACGACGTTTAACTTTTACTCGCAGATACAAATTTGACGGCAATGGAAGTCAGTTCCTTTCACTCCCTAAATATAATAATATAGCAATTATAGCTTCACAATGGTGAGAAAAATAGTTGCTCTTCATCAAATTTATTTAAATAGTGTTTGTAATTTTTGTTGTTGTTTTGTTTTGTGATAATACGCGCAAAATATAAATTTTATATGGATTGTGTGTAAATTGTCGATCTTTGAGGGCGAATCCAGAGTGGAGTGGAAAAAGGAAAATTCACAAAATTCACCACAAATTTATTTTATGCGACGTTTCGTCAGTTAGGTTCACTGGCCTCAACAGGCTAAAAATTTATTATCCAAAAAAACACGTAATAAATAATACAATTTAAGTACAGAACAATCGACGAAGTAACAATAAAGTATTCTTTCTCACCAGTTTTGAATGAAAATATCATATTACGTTCGGCAGTGGAAGCGGCCGCTTCCACTGCCATTGTCAAACTATTGTGTATAAAGCTAATGTCAGTGGTCTTATATACCATCAGATACATTGGTGTGTTTGTTTTGAAAAATCTTGCTAAGCTTCCTATACGGGTGACTGAGTTGTTGTGTGTCTTCCTTCCTATTATGTGAGTGTTGGTATATATTGATGTGGAGCATTTCCGAAATAAGTCGTTTCTTATAATTCGCTTCGCGGTCTGAAATTTTAACGTTATTCCAATCAAATGTGTGCGTACTATTTTCTATTGAATGCAAAGGGACTGGAAGTGGTTTATCAGTCATTTTTTGATGTTCTGTGATTCTATCTTTTAATTTTCTCTTCGTCTCGCCAATATAACATGCCGAACAGTCGTTGCAATTAGATTTATAAACTACCTCAGTTTGATCGAAAATATCTGTTTTATCTTTGCCTAATTTTATTATGTTCGTAAGATTATGATTTACTAAAGGAACTGTTCTAATGTTTAATTTTTGAAGGAAGCCGGATACTTTATTGTAGAATGTATCTTGAAAGGGTATTGCCAAAGTACAAAGAGGACTTTTCTTATCTCAATTATTTTTCTTTCTAGAGAATCTAATTGAACGATGTCCGTCATTTATACATGATTCTATGAATTTCTGTGGGTAATCGTTCTCCAATAATATTCTTTTAACTTTATTAATATTGCCGTTATGGAATCTTATCTGAAAGTAAAACTGATCTATCCATTAAATTGGAAATGATGTTACGTTTTTGTCGAATTGTATGATTTAAATTGAAGTTCAACAATCTACTAGAGCATGTTGGTTTTTGATACCAGTTAGTGATTAATTGATTGCTGGTTCTAATAATTGTTGCATCTAAGAAATTTATAGAATGATTTTCTTCTAATTGAGAAATGAGTGAATTTAAAATGTTTTTTGTATTCATTGAAAACTTTAAGAACTATTTCAACGTGTTCTTTTTTTGTACATAAAAAGGTATCATCAACATATCTCTTGTAAATTAGCGGTTCACAGTTATATACTAATTTTAATTTGTTTAAACATTCTATTTATAAATCGTCCATGACAAGGTCTGCAAACAATGGGGAAATAGGAGAGCCGATGGGTGTGCCAAAAATTTATTTATTATATTTATTGTCAAAGGCAAAAAATGTATTATCAAAAAGAAGTGGGTGATTTTAATAATTTCATCAAACGGTATTTTACTTGTACTGTGTATATGTGGGAATCTTTCATCTAAACTGTTCAAAACCAAATCACACGATATGTTTGTAAACAGCGAGCTGACGTCAAGTGAAAGTAATACGTAATCAGCTGAGACATGTACATTTGGAATTTGCTCTTTAAACGATTTGCTTTTTTACGTAAATAGTTGTCAATGAATACAAAAAAAATTTTAAATTCACTCATGAATTAGAAGAAATAAATTTCTTAGATACAACAATTATTAGAACCAACAATCAATTAATCACTAACTGGTATCAAAAACTAACATGCTCTAGTAGATTGTTAAACTTCAATTTAAATCATACAATTCAACAAAAACGTAACATCATTTCCAATTTAATGGAAAGATCAGTTTTACTTTCAGATAAGATTCCATAACGACAATATTAATAAAGTTAAAAGAATATTATTGGAGAACGATTACCCACAGAAATTCATAGAATCATGTATAAATGACGGACATCGTTCAATTAGATTCTCTAAAAAGAGAAATAATTGAGATAAGAAAAGTCCCCTTTGTACTTTGGCAATACCCTTTCAAGATACATTCTACAATAAAGTATCCGGCTTCCTTCAAAAATTAAACATTAGAACAGTTCCTTTAGTAAATCATAATCTTACGAACATAATAAAATTAGGCAAAGATAAAACAGATATTTTCGATCAAACTGAGGTAGTTTATAAATCTAATTGCAACGACTGTTCGGCATGTTATATTGGCGAGACGAAAAGAAAATTAAAAGATAGAATCACAGTACATCAAAAAATTACTGATAAACCACTTCCAGTCCCTTTGCATTCAATAGAAAATAGTACGCACACATTTGATTGGAATAACGTTAAAATTTCAGACCGCGAAGCGAATTATAAGAAACGACTTATTTCGGAAATGCTCCACATCAATATATACCAACACTCACATAATAGGAAGGAAGACACACAACAACTCAGTCACCCGTATAGGAAGCTTAGCAAGATTTTTCAAAACAAACACACCAATGTATCTGATGGTATATAAGACCACTGACGTTAGCTTTATACACAATAGTTTGACAATGGCAGTGGAAGCAGCCGCTTCCACTGCCGAACGTAATATTATATTTTCATTCAAAACTGGTGAGAAAGAATACTTTATTGTTACTTCGTCGATTGTTTTGTACTTAAATTGTATTATTTATTACGTATTTTTTGGGGTAATAAATTTTTAGCCTGATGAGGCCAGTGAACCTAACTGGCGAAACGTCGCATAAAATAAATTTGTGGTGGATTTTGTGAATTTTCCTTTTTCCACTTCACTTTGGATTGGCCCTCAAAGATCGACAATTTACCCACATTTGGAATTATGGAGGGTGCACAATATAATAATAATTTTATATGGAGTTTTCATTTGAACTTCATATCACGGATTGGCCCTCAGAGCTCGCAACGAATACAAATTTAGAAAATGAGTGCTAGTGCCCGTCAAGAATAATCATTACAAGACCAACAATCCATCTTTGTGTCTTGATAAGCATACGATCTATCGTGCTGCGGGCTACTCGGCTGCTACGCTGCCAAGTTATGTCGAGGACGATCGAGCGCCGCGCCGTATGGATTAAGAATATGTAAGTATACGAGCTGACTCGAGTATAGGCGCAAATTCGCACGCTAGTCCAAATAGCGAATCATGCTCGCCAAACAGGGATATTTTGACCAACCATCCATTCAAATAAGAGTACGGCCATCACACACATATGATAAGCTCCCGATTTGTTAACTACAATAACTACCGCGATGATGCGGCGGCGGCTCCAGATGAGCATCGTGTTCGATTGTCCCAAGTAGTTTAGCGAGCTTACTAGCCTTACGGGCTTTGTGGGAAACTGTTCAAGAATAATCATCCATGGAAGAAATTTCAAAATTTCTCAATCCCAGGAAAATTGAATCGGATATTTGATTTGTGTGATGCCCAAGTGAATCAAGGTTCCTTACTCATGTTTCAGATCCACAAAATAGTATTTTACGAATATTGCGAAACTTTTCTTCCATAGTTTTTCGATCCTGAAGATACATGGAATATTGCCTGTAGACTCCGACTTCTACAATATGAATACCATGCATTTAATCCTCATTTATTTTCCGAAATTGAGAGATTAATGTCATCGAATTAACTTACATTATCAATATGTTATTTTATGATGTTACAGATCGGTTCACTGAAAAATTACTATTTATTCGAGCACAAGCGTTTACACAAACGTTCAACCAGCATGAGCGATCAGCACTTCAAAGTTTTGAATGAAGAACCGCACGTAAGAATATATTATGAATCAAAAACTCTGCAGTGATTAATATCAGATAGAATAATAAGATTACTGCTATATCTGCAGAACTGGTTGGGGAAATATAATATATCCAATAATACCCCATCCAGGGAATCACGTTTTATCCAAAAGTATCAACGAAATGTTTTGTTCTATGAAATAATGGTATGCTCAAGAAATTTTAATTCTTGATATTAGAAAAAACCGCTGCTAACCTCATTATTAGTATGCTTTTTCAAAGAGGCTTTGTGAAGAAATAATAATGCAAAAGAGAGATGTCTCCCACTATCAGCAGATGAACTTCAAACAATCTGACCGCAATTCCGTAGAAATGGTTTGTAGTGACATAAAAAATGGTCGCTGGAGATGTCAATAATATTGAGATACTAAATACGAATATTCCGTGTCAGAAGAATAAGTGGGCACTATGACCAGACAGGAGCAATGACCTAGTGTCATATTTCTCATGAGGTGTGTAATGAGTGAAATCTGACGCCCTATCATTGACCGTGCCTGTCCATAGTACCCCGTCCTCTTTCTTTGGTTAGATAGAAATCTAATGAGTCGGTGCTAGATTTCTCTCGCGAGGTATGAGTGAATATGGTGCTGGGTCAAATGAACCTGACCTGACCATAGTGTCCCAGTTCTCTGAGACCCCTTGTGCGATTCTCTCAAGGACTCAAAACTTATTTGGACTTTTACTGATCTACAATTTCCTTCGAATATTTGATTTCATATTATTAGTTATTTGGAATTTATAACAAGCGTATATGCTCATCAAACAGATCGTTTGAATGAATGTTTTATAGAGTATATCGTCGCCTGGAGGGACAACGATCGATTTCAAAACAGCGCTAAAGAAAGATCTATTTCGAATCGAGCGGCATACAAAGATCCGAATCGAGTTCTCAAGAAAGATCTATTTCCGGTTCAATTTTATTTTGCGGCGTTTTTTCGAGTTCGGAGTTGATGTGGTACGCGCGCACTTAAGTGCCATTACTTCTGTCGTGTGTGTGTGGTGTGTGTGTGTGTGTGTGGGTTGTGTGTGTGTGTGTGTGTGTGTGTGTGTATATGGGTCCAGGGTGAGCTACCCAAGCAAAAATTCCAGAAGCGCACCCTTGGAACAACGTCTTTGGGTACTCTGACTACTTGGACATCGTTCGGGTCCAGGATCAGCTTCTCCAACCAAGAATACCCGAAGAGCATTCTTGGAACATCGTCATCGATAATCCTGATTACCTGGACATCGTTCGGGTCCGGGGTCAGCTTCTCCAAGTTAAAATACAAGGAGCGCTCCCTCAGGGGCCTCAGACGCCACCTGGACATCATCGCGGATTAGGGTATATCTCTAATCAAATAAAACTTCCAATCGACACGCCGACATCGGCATCCTAAACCACCATTTGCCCATGTAACATCAAACATATCTAGTATGATAATCCTACTGAATGAATACTTTTGAATGTACACTTGATTATTGTAGCTGTTAGCAAATTTCAATCCAGAACCATTTCATGAGATGGGAAAGTACTCAAATCACAAATTCACGTAAAGTAATAAACTCATATATTTTTCAGAGGTATAGTACAAAAATTATATGAATGGTTGAAATAAGATGAAATACACCATAAGCAGATTTCTTTTTCATGATTAAAAATTAACCAGATTTTTTATATATTGCAAGTTTACATATACAAAATAGCATCTTCAAAATAGAGAGTTAACTTTTAATGGTATGTAAAGTGAAAATAAAATACAAATACACTGCCCATCGAGAAACTGTGAAACAACGGGCCCGTGGCAAGTATGCATTTGTTAATTCCATTGACTGAGAAAAATGGAAAAAAAGTAAAACAAAATAAATACATTTCAATTAAAGAATGAAAATAATATCATGATGTAGGATTGTAACATTCAAACGTTAAGAATTGTAATGTACAAAGTTTCATCCATGTAGTTATCATTGGGATTTGAGATTCTAGTGAAAATCGTTAGTTGTACTATTAGAAAGATAATTTCGATTATGGAGTATTTTTTTCGATTTCAAATTATTATGAATTGAATACTGAACCCTTACAAAATGGTACAAGTTTTTTAACTGCTTGACATAGAATTTCGTTTTTGGTACTTTCTATCATAACATTGGTAGATGTATTTGAAATGTATGTAACTACTTGACATGGATTTTGGATTTTAGTACATTCTATCGGAACGTGGATGAATTGATCTGGAGTGCATTGACATTTAACAACAGATCGTGCAACAATTGCTTCAAGGTGTACTTTGAAAAAGTATTAGATCTGTGTGAGGTTAATCACATTAGTTGGATACTTGTTAGTTGATGCTAGATTTTGCTACTTTCTTATGTCATCACTGAAAAAATAAACTAGAATATATGACGATAGTGCGTTGGTAAAAATGTCTATTGAAGTGATACATCTGTGTTTCCAAAAATATATTAGATTTGAATCATATTATTATTTTACATGCATTTGGATGGACTGAAATTGAACAAATATTTTCAAAGTTCTACTTACATGACAAAATCTAGTCACATAAGAATTTATTCAACAACGAACTATAGGGATACGGAACATACTTGTCGTCGACGTATACCTTTTTCAAAGATAAATGTTTACTATGAAAATAAAATTGCTTATGGTATATTTCATTTTATTTCCACCATTTATATAATTTTTGAACTTAACCTCTCTAAAATTATACTAGTTAAGTACTTGACTTGAATTTGTGATTTGAGTACTTTCCCATCTTAACATTAGCAGCTACAAGAATTGAGTGTAATTTGAAAAATATCCATTTTTTAGTAGAATAATCATCTACTAGCCAAAAAATTGGAATTTGCGAATAACTCATTTATTGTATTCAGTCATGGTTCAAGCAGAACAATAGATTTTTGTCCATTCATTGTTCCGTGTGCTTATGGAGAGTTGGGAGCAAATCTGGGATTGGAATCGCCTACCTTCATTTAGTCGCAAAATCTTAGCTGCTGCCATTTTCCAAGATTCATATTTTCAGAATCCATCTCTTTTCTTGTATGTTTGCGAATGTTTACTTGTTGAGAATTATTGCAATAGATACAGAGTTTGTCAAAAGCTGAGGATTATGGTTTTACTAACTTTTTCTTCTGGAATGATAAAAATCATTCTATTTGTAGCTTATCACCGCCGTATTTATTGTTAATAATTAATACTGTAATGGCCTTAGGGCCTGGAGCATGATAACAAATGCGCGCACGAGGTGGTGAAACTCGTGTGCGCGGGAATGGGATCTTTGGCAGGAATAGCGTGGCAATAAAGAATGCGAATCGGTTCTGACGAACACAAAGTTTATTAATTAAGATGAAAGGGAGATTCTACACAAGTACGAGGCGTCGAGCCTCGGGTCGCGTCTCGCGGGCCGGAGCGAGAGAGAGCGCGAACGCGTGTTGGCCGGGAGAGAGAGAGATGGTGATCGAGCGGTACTTACTCGGCGTTGCGTGGGTCTCCGGCTCTATTCGGCGGTCGCGGTCAGCTCGGTTGCGGGCGCACGGGTGGTGAACTGGTGGACCTCGGGGATGTCGCTGTCGTCTCCCTGGGGCGCGGTAGCACCTCGGGGCGGTCTCGCTATTCGAGGGCACGTGCTATTGCGCGCGAGGGCCGGCATAAAACTGGTTTGCTTCCGCTGCGCGCTCGGCCGCCCGAGCTCGCTTCGGCCGTGTCCGGCTGACGTCACGCGGCGCGAGGTTTAAATCCCGATTGCGGCGCGGTCTCACTCTCTTACCTTGTCGGCAACGCTGGCTCTCTCGCTGGGCGCTGAAACATAACTTGAAATTGAATATAATATAATATTGTGAGGAGAGATCTCACAGGGCCTGATAATGAATTATCCGCCCGTGACAAGCTAACTTGGAATCTCAAAATTATTTTTCTTTATTAAAAATTACTGTAAGAATTATATAAATACTGAAGTAAAACATGATTGATTAGTGAATGGTTTCACGCAATAAAACACGTTGTTTTATAGTAGTTTCACGCACACTTTATTGTTTCTCAATAATTCACCCTTTCACAAACTTATAATATATAGAAAATACGGCATAATCTTTGACTGATAGCTTATTAATACAAACGGACTGTTTAGTGCGGCGGACCGATCTAGAGTGAATGTAATTTCCGTGATAGGCACACATGACGAGTAGCGCCACGGTCAAGCAATAGACAGAGAGACTTGCCATATATATGAATATATCTAAAACTCCCTCCCAAGTATCTCTGCCATTGATCTAGTGTCTAGTTTTGATATATTCAATTATCCCAGTTTCCTCTTCATCTTTCTTTTGGAAATGCTTGTTGCGTTCAGAGTTAATCATTCGCTATTGTTTCCTAGGACAAAAGAAACACATCGTTACTAATCATATTTCTATCTCATCAATATTCATTATTTGATTTCTTAGATTTTCATCTAGTAATAGGGGTAGAGGTTTTGTAAATATGTCCGCTATTTGCTCCTTTGAGCATATCCATTCTACTTCTATTAAATTCTTCTTTACACATTTTTTAACATAGTCTGATCTAGTTTCTGTCATGTGTCTTAATTTATCACCCCTTCGATTTTTGTGCATGATGTTGCTGCTTTATTATCACACCACAGTCTTATTGGAAAGAACTCTCTATTTATCATGATTTGAATGGATTTAGTTAATCCCATCAATTCTTGTGTTGCTTCACTCATTGCTACAAATTCAGCCTGACAAGTCGATAATACAACATACGATTGCTTATGTGTTCTCCATGTTACTGAATCTCCAAACAGTTTTATCTCATATCCACACGTTGTAAGTGACCATTTACAGTCTCCAAAACTTGCATCAGAGAATCCTTCTATTTCATTAGTCTCACTAGTTTGCTTCAAATAACCCAGTACTCGAGATACCATTTGCCAGTCTTCTGCTGTTGGATCTGTCTGATGTCTGCTGAGTACATTTACTGCATACGAGATATCAGGTCTCGTTACACTCGCTAGATAGAGTAAACTACCTTTTACTTCTCTGTATACTGGGTTTTTCAAACTGAGAGTTTTATCCAATTCATCGTTATTATCTATATCTTCTCTGTCTCTGCGTTTTCGATTTGTAGCCTGGGAAGTTTCCATTGGTATTTTCCTTTTGGGCAACTGTTCCATACTCAATTTTTCCAACAGCTTCTCCACATGAGATTTTTGGCTCAGTTTTAATTGCTTAAGTATTCTGTCTCTTTTTATAGATATGCCCAAGAATTCTCTGGGTTCACCTAAATCTGTCAACTTAAACTTCCCTTCCAATTTTCTATTTGTTTCCATTAACTTTGGTCTAAAATTACTGGCAATTATGATATCATCCACGTATGAAAATAAGATCAGAAAATTTTATGATTCTCTCCAGGTGAAAATACAAGGTTCACTTGATTCATATTTCATTCTAATGGCTACTGCCTCTTCAGTGAATTTTATATTCCATCTTTTTGGGCTTATTGGCAGACCATATAGTGCATTTTCAAGTACGCAGACCATATCCATTCTTTCTTGTTTGGAATGTGTCGTTCCCTCAGAGATTTCCATTAATACTGTCTTTTCAAAAGTAACATTGAGGAAAGCAGTCTTTACATTCAACTGAATTACTTCAAGATCAAGTCGGTTTATTATTGAAAATAATGTTCTTACCAACGGTAGTCTCGACACTGATGCATAGGTTTCTCTAAGATCATAATTTGTTTTATCTTTAAAACCTCGAATTACTAATCTAGCTTTAAATCTTGTACTTTCGTCTGCTTCTGTCTTACGTTTAAGCACCCGTCTTGAATCAATAACATTTGGTCTTTTGCTATTCTCATCTATAAATGGTCTTTTCTTGATTTTCCATACCTGGTGTTCTTCCATCGATTTCAATCTATCTTTGATTGCCTTTTTCCACTGTTCACGTTCTTGTGATTGCGTTGCTTCAGCAAATGATGTTGGGTCTTTGTTAATATGAGCAAGGAGTGAATAGTATATCTCATCTTTATAACTGTCAACTTTTTCTCCAGGCTCAGATTCAAAGGTAAATGTCATCATAACCCTCGTCATTTCATTATGTTCCAAACTAAGCTTTTCTTTCTTCTGAACTTGTGTTGTCAATAATTTAACTTGTTTTTCTTCTCCCTTCTTAGGTCTACCTCGTTTGCGCTTAGGTGCTCCCTCCGTTTTTGATATCTCGGTATCACTTCTGATCTTTTCTGTCTCTTGAATATCACTTTGAAAAATATCATCTTCAGTTCTTTCTTCAAATTCTGTAAACCAACTTTCTTGATTGGTCTGGCCAATTCTCAATACTATTTCTTCTGAAAACATCTTTATACACTTGTTTCTCATTGACTTTCACATCTCGACTCTCATAAAATTTTCTGGCTCCAAGAACTGATATCCTGTTTTTGAGTATCCAACTAATATCAACCTTTTAGCTTCTGGGCCAAACTTGGTCCAAAATTCCTTTGTATAGTAATATATGCTAAACATCCAAATCTTTTAATTTGATCAAATTCAAAATGATATTCTGGCGCAAATTTTTGAAGTGTAACTTCCATTTCATTATCACTGTGAGGAATTCTATTGTAGGTGTAAACTGCAGCTCCTAATGCCAAGTCCCACATGTTCTCTGGTATACCTGAATCGAACATGTAGGCTGTGACTATTTTCTGAATAGTCTGATTGAATCTCTCAGCTACTCCATTATGTTGAGGAGTGTCAGGGCAGGCCAACTGCAGTTCCGCATTCAATTTCTCTAATACCTCTGCAATATAACCACCTGTATATTCAGTACCACGATCACACCTTAAGAAACACACCTTTGCATCCTTTCCAAGCACGTTGCGCGAGCTTTTGACAAATGATTCAAAATAGTATCCTGTCTCATTCTTATGTTTCATGGGATATGCCATAGACAAGCGAGAATAATCATTAATGAAAACTGCTATAAAACGATACCTTCTAGGATGTGTTTTTGGGCTTATTGGACCCATGGTATCAGCATGAATTATCTGAAGGGGTTCCGCCGCTCTCATTCTTACTGTTAAGAAAGGTTTTCTTTTTAATTTTGCTACCGCACAAATTCCACAATCTAATTTTGATTCATTGAACACTGTTTTCTTTGATAATTTTATTTCTTGATAGATCTTTTGTAACTTCTTCAGATATTTCAATGATACATGTCCTAATGTGGCATACTTGAAGAGAGCTTTATTGTTTTACAAAAATTTCTTGTTTTTTTCTTCAAATAGATTCTCCTGGATAGAATTTCCACTATCAGTTAATTCATTGATTCCGTGCAGTTTTCTGTCACAAATTGTCACATCAAAATTTGATATTCCTCTGTCAATTTCCTTGTCTTTATTTACTTTATTTTTATTCTGTTCTTCAGAATCAATATTTTCAGTTTGTTCGTCGATATTTTTTTTGTTAACTTCACATGCGTCAACAATTTTGGAATCTATTTCTGTCAAACTGTTACTTTCTAACTTTCTAGTTACACTTCGAGTGAAATGATCACCGTTTCCTGTTTTAGCAAGGTTCACATATAATTTTCTGTTAACAATAGACTCTCCTCTGTCTTTAAAATTATCTCTGTCTATTTGTAATTCTATTATCCATAAGGTCTCCTGTATACTCCCGTTAGAAATAATTCATTTGACTTTGGATCAAATATATCAATACGCTCATCATCCATATAAATTACAAGACCAGCTTCTGCAAATTTCCTCAAAGAAAGTAGATTTTCTGTCAAATTCGATGCATAAATAAAATTGATGAGCTCTGTCTTTTCTTTATTATTCAGTATTATTTTTACCAATCCAACTCCCTCCGATTCGAAGTTTGCAAAATTATCATCATTAGCACACCGGATAATTTCTTTATTTGTGGGATCGAACGATTTGAACATTACTTTTGATTTAGTCATATGTTCCGCCTCCTGTGCGTGCCTGTGCGTGAGGAAGCAACCTCACCCGCCAACCAAGAGTCCAGAGTATCCGACAAGTGCCAGAACGGCAAAGAACACCGCACCGTGAGTCCGAATTTATACGCCCAAGCTTTGCGGGCGAAGTCAGCGGCGTTTTCTTTGTATTAATCGCCCTGCGGGCTACGAAAGCGAAACCGGCTCTCAGCTCACGCGAGCGCGCGAAAGCCATGGCAGCATTAGCACTATCAGGCATTGTATTTTAGTTAGTTCACCCGTTTCAATTATATACCGTATTTATCGTTAACCGAGCCTTTTGTTTTCTCGCGTATCAAGCCGAGCTTTTTCCCGATTAGACCTAATTCTAATTACAGCCTCTAAGATGGCCTGACAAAAATTTGAAAAGATACTGGATTTTGATGAAAACACAATCAACTTCATAAAAAAGCCGTTTTGAGAGTAATCTTATTCCTTGCAGTGTTTTCGTATATATATTATATGAAAATGTCGGAAAATTTGACCTATACGGAGGTTTTTCGGGTACTTGAGAAAGGAGAAACGTATATTAGTTATACGTGATTGGTGCATTTTTTTCCTGAAAGATGGGAGAAATACATTTCCGATACTTCTGTATGACGTAAAAGTTTCTGGTGGTGAAAACTTATCGCACCCAGGAGGACGTGATCTTATCCAAACTAGAATTTCGGGCGCTCGAGCGGGTCTCTCTATCGATCGCACAGCTGCACGCTCTTACGGAAGCTGATTGTTGACACGGCTTCTATGTTTGCTTTTTCGTACAAGCTAATCCGCGGCGCATCCGCCGCATAGTTATAGATGCATTTTACTGGAATCTGATATGACAACTTTTTTTTCAAAAATATACGAGTACGCACGCGACGTTACACAGCTATTGCCGGGTGGGCTCAAACTACAACTTCAAGTTATTTACTCATGAAGTTATCTGATATGAATCAATCTACTCGAAAGTGTGATCAAGCTGGATGCGCAATTTGATAAAAAATTCAAATATATATAGTTTGTCGGTCCGGGAATGAGTTTGGAGCTTCCAAAGTGGCTTTGAATGTCTAAAAGTCTATGGTCGGTAACCTAACCTGTGCCATACATAGGTCATACAAGTCTCAATGATTTGGTGTAGACATTTCCACTAACTATTTGATTCCGTAATAGTTTGATTTACACAGTACAAATTTTGTGCAAGATAAATGATAGTTTTTTAAGATGGCAACTTTTACGGAACAAGAAAGGATAACTATCTTGATGATGAGGGAATGGCGTGATCGAATGAGGTCGTATGAGGAAGTGAAAAATCTCTCTAATGAAAACTTTAGAATTGATATGACCCCTATTCTTAAATCAACAGTTGAGAGAACTGTGAGGCGATTTCAAAACACAGGTAGCGTAAAAGATCTACCGAGGTCAGGAGGACCAGCTACAGCTACAAACCCCGACAAATCCTAGACGTAATACTATCATTCATGGAAGATCTTCATCCATCAAATCGCAGAGTTTCCCAAGAGCATGATATCAGTCATAGTTCTGTAGCGAACCTATTGAAACAAAAATAAGTTCCACCCTTTAAGTAAATCTCATCCATGAGTTGAATGAGGATGATTTTGATCGGCGTTTAGAGTTTAATGAGACCATGATGAGGATGATTGATGCAGACCCTTAGTTTCCATTCAACATAGTCTTTTCTGATGAGGCTACGTTCTAATTAGATAGTGTTATCAATAGACACAATTGCAGGTATTGGTTTGATACCAATCCTCGTTGGTCATGCGAACACAGTAAGCAATACCCTCAAAAATTGAATGTGTGAGCTGGGATAGTGAATAATTAGTTGGTGGGGCCGTTTTTCATTGATGGAAATTTCAATGCTGCGATTTATGAAGGCTTGTTCCGGGATCGAATTGTTCCGGCTATTCAGAACATAACTAGGGATAATTTTGAGAGGTAATATCCACCAAATGCTCAAAAAACAAGGCTTTTTTCATGATTTTTTTTTGAACGATATTTGAGATGTAAGGTATATAAATAATATATCATTGGATTAAGCAACTTTTGGAGAATAGAAAAAAATTTTTTATTGTTAGTTTTTTTACAAAATGGCGGCTCTGCAGCAATTGCCGTGAACCGCTTTTTTTAAAAAGTTCTTCCGCGGTGAGCAGTAGAACTGAGAAAGTTTATATCCGATTGACTTGAAATTTTAACTGTAGCTTCTTTATTAGATTATCTAGTGAAGTACAGATCATTATATTTTTAGAATTTTTCTTGGCAAAATGGCGACGGTTTGAAAAAAAATGTTGTTTTTCAATAAAAAAAAATTGACTTGAATTGCTTATAACTTTTTTTTGTTAATCAATGGCTAAAACTTTGTGTTATTCACTAGATAACACAGCTCCACAAAAAATAAAAAAAAATTGAACCAGAGACTGGACCACCCTACTTATATGTATTTTTGGCTGCTGAATCCAAATCCGAGGTTCGTTTAGCTCCATCACCTCTGCGTTTAGACATAACCTCAAAAATGTGGCGGACAACATATCCATAAAATCAATCTTTTGCAAAAAAAAATTTTTATCTTATTCTACATAAAAAAATAAGAAAAAATTGTCATTGCAATTTTCCGATTCGTCGCATAGTTTTTGACTGAAAAATTCAGAAAGTTTGACGGCAAGTGGGCCGGATTGAAAAATCATAATTTTATGAATTTTTCACTCGTAAACTATGCGACAAATTGAAAAAACACCAGAAACAGTTTCTATCAAATTTTTTACATAAAATTTGAAAAAAATTGTTGTTTTTCAAATTGATGATTTTAAAAATGTTTATTGAGGTAATGTATAAACGCAGAGGTGATGGAGCTAAATGGACCTCGGATTCGGATTCAGCAGCCAAAAATACATGTAAGTAGGGTGGTCCAAACTCTGGTTCAATTTTTTTTTCATTTTTTGTGGAGCTGTGTAATCTGATGAAGAAGCTACAATTAAAATTTCAAGTCAATCGGATGTAAACTTCTCCAGTTCTACTGCTCACCGAGTTTGAAAAAATGGTTTTGAGAAAAACGCGTTTAAAGTTCCAAAATGCTATGTATCTCATATAAAAGTTGTTCGGTAAAAATTGATTTAAACGAATTTTGAGTTTAGATCAGTACTTGGGAGTTGTAGATTTCGATTCTAGGATAGTTCTAGCATGATTTAAGCCAATAAAAAAAAAGTGAAAAGAAAAAAAAAATACAACACGGTATCAGCAAGACGGAGCGAACCCTCATTGGGGTGTGCATGTCCGTGATTATTTGAATGAAACTTTTCCAGGTAGATGGATAGGTCGCCGAGGAGCAATAAAGTGGCCAGCAATATCTCCAGATCTCACGCCTTTAGACTACTTTTCATGGGGCTACTTGAAACATCGGGTTTATAAAATGAAACCTCAGGACTTAGCTGAATTAGGGAGACGTATAGAAGACGAAGCAGCAGTCATCCCCGCTGAAAACTACATTAGTGACACGAATATCAAATCAAAAAATTCCAAAGGTCAATCTCGGACATATTTTCCTCCTCTCTTTCCATTTTCGTGGTTAAAAAAATAGATTTCTATTCAAAATCTTGACCTTGACCTTGGTTTGATCTTGAAGGTCGGGGTTAAGGTCATCTTCGTAGCTAAATCCGGCCGGCCCCGTACTTTTTGAACACTCTGTATATATACATACATGGGTTATTTCATATATACATACATGGGTTTTTAACCGCAGAAGGTTTATTTGAATGAGCAAAAAATTACTGTAAAGAAACCATGGTATTTTATAGTAAAAAAGAAGATTATGAGCAAGCTAAACTGAAATTGAAAGAAAGGTTTGATAATTGGTTTGGTATACAAGGTACTCTGCAATTTCATGCGTTCATACCAACTTCCGATGACAGACTGATGGTCAAAAAAATTTCATCTGCTGAGGAATATAAAATTTTTCCTAGATCAAAACGAACTGAAAAAATAGTTCAGTTGAAACATAGTATGGCAAAGTCTTCAATATCAAAGCCAAAACGGAGGTCAAAGAATGTGAAATGAAATAATGTCCGCATATCTCAGTCCATAACCCAATTGAGTACATGATCTACGCTAGATATTAGTTTATCCAACAGATAGAGACTTGTATGGATATTAAATATATTCCGATTTCGGCACTCTTGTAAGCAGAAGACTTGAGCTGGAGCGCGTGGAGTCAGCGCGGCGCGGCGCGGCACGGCGCGGCCCGGCCCGACGCGGCGCATTTTCTCATGTTCGCTACTCAATTACTCGAATACAAAAAAAAATTAGGTATCCAAAAGGTCCACATCAACGTAAAAAGCCTCAGCTTTCGATCTAGACTAGTTAAAAAAATTAAAAAAAATAGGTTTTTGAGATATAGCCTGTTTTATATTTTTTTTCTGTGAAAATGTGAAAAATTCGGAAAACTAAATTCACCATCGGAAAGCTGAGAAAAAACTACATTGATAGCATATCCAACATTATTTAGATATGGGTCATATAGAGTCGAAAACAAGCGTCAAAAACGTGAGGTTTTAGCGTCCGCGCGCCGGCTGTGGAGAGTTGATGTAAAACGCTCCATATATATATCCATGTATATATACATTTAAATATCTGGCGTATACGAGCATGTCATTTTTATCTAGCTTCTGATATACTTTCAAAAAGTAGATCCAAAATCTCAAATTTAGCCTGGATGCAAATGAGAGAGCCTGCACGAAGCACTTGATCCTCCTCCAATGTCTCCTAACATCTCTGTAGTCTGTACTCTACCTATAGTCTCTATATTGACTCTATACACTACATGTCTCATGGTTTGGTCTCAGCCAATCAAATCATCGGAAGGCTTCACATCACTTTTCTAAGGAAGGATTTTGAAAGTAGAGCCATAGTACTATTATAGACTATTGCGTGTCTAATTCACGATAAAATATATTTAGAGCCTCAAGTCTGCTGATATCTCAAAATCTATCTCGAACGAGATACAATACTGCGTACGTCAGACGTAAAATTGTTATTATGACCCACGCAGATGCACCTTAAGGGGGTAGCCTACCTAAATTTCAACATGGTTAAAAAAAAATCGTACAAGGCTGTAAATTTATATTCTAATTCATTTTTTTACGGCGGCTTCAATGACGTATCGACCACCCCGAAAAAAAAATTTTTTCACTGTAAAAAAATTTTTTCAATTTTTTAGAATGTACTTGGGATTTTTTTTCTCGGCTCCTAGAAGTCTAATCGCAAAACCGATACGTACGTTTGTGGACATTGTATTGAGGGATACATTGTATTGTGCGTGGGAGGATATGTGTGTGTGTGTGTGTGTACACACGCACACGCACACACACACACACACACACACCCACACACACACACAAAAAAACACACATACGCGCACACACACACATCCTCCCACGCACACATCGCATGTCAAATGTATGCTAAATACTTTGTGTGAATCAAATGGATATCTTTATAACGTTGCAGAATGAAGGTGGAAACGTGATGCAGGAGGAGGTGAATAATTGTGACTTATTTCCACTGGTTTGGGCTGAAAATTTTTTTGAGGGTTCCTCAATACAATGTCCACAAACGTACGTATCGGTTTTGCGATCAGACTTCTAGGAGCCGAGAAAAAAAATCCCAAGTACGTTCGAAAAAATTGAAAAAATTTTTTACAGTGAAAAAATTTTTTTTCCGGGGTGGTCGATACGTCATTGAAACTACCGTAAAAAATGGATTAGAATATAAATTTACAGCCTCGTACGATTTTTTTTTAACCATGTTAAAATTTAGGTAGGCTACCCCCTTAAACTTTGGTCCCACCACCTGTGTAATCTAAACAAAGGATTAACAATATCTTTTGTTGTGGTTATTTAGAGCCCTCACAAAAATGTTGAAATGTTCAATTTTTTCCAACCAACAAGAGAAATTGTTTAGGTTCGAAACGTCATTATGTATAGCTTTCGCGACACTTATGACCAACAAAGAAGTGACTACGTGTAAATAACCGCGATGTATGTGCGTCAAATGCGCGTATGCGTTACTAACAGCGAGTTTTACCGATAGATTTTCCATTGCTCTCGAGAAGGGGGGGGGGCGATAGATGAATATTGGCTCACGCGCTCTGCCCGAACTGGTTGTGACTCTATTCTTCCGAGCAAAACTATCCAAGTATCTTGTTCATCGATTCGTAGATCTTTCGCCACGCAAATCGACGATTCGGTATCTCGCTTTTCGCTTCGAGCGCGAATTTTCATGTGAAAATGTACGTAACTGCAGTACATGGGGAGACCGCAATCGACTCGTACGCCTCACCTCCTATCATGCGAATTTCAAATTGAATATCATCTAATATGCTACTCGAGTGGGGTGGAAATAGTTTGGAATAGAACACTTTGGTACATTTTCCGGTGATAATTTTAACTATTTCATTCATTAAACTATTACGCGTAGTATGGGTATAAAGTTATGTTCAATATTGGCAAATTAATTGATACGCCTCACGGCCATACGAATTATTGGTAAAACTAGGTCAGTTTTCCCGAGGGGGGAAATGAAAATTCATCGTTAGAACCAGTGTTGGGATTAATTAATTAAATCGTCAATTCAATTAAAGGACTAATTAAAACTCCACAATTATTAATTTAATTCTTCAAAAAGACATTAAATTAAAACGACGACGAATTAATTAATTAAAAGACCAATTAAGAATTAAAAACAAATTTTTTAATTCACCCATACTACATTAAGAATTAAAACTGGAACAATTTAATTAATTGAAATGTTAAATTAAATTAAATTTTGGTTCTTTTAATTTCTTCAAACTGAACTGAAATTAAAATGAGTTTGTATTAATTCAATGAAATGGATAAATAAATTAATAATTCGAATAATAATAATTGAATTGAATAATTTCATTGAATTAAATTTTTTAATTCAATTAATTGAAACGTTGAATTAATAAATCAATTGATCTACGTATCGATAAAAGAAACGAAGTTTATTCCAACATGGGGTCGAAAAACATTGTGCGGGGGCGTATGATAGTTATATCCGACTATACTATGCATAAGGAATATAGAGAGAAAACAAAACACATACATATATGCTGTCGATCTTTGTCCTGTTTACTGGTATGTATTAGGACAATCGAATGTCCAATGATCTTTTTGAAAAGAAGGTACTTTGTAAAGTAAACTTGAATAAAAAATATTTGTGAGTGAGAAATTTCAACATTAGCATTGATTTCATCCAGATATGAATACATTATTATATTGAATTATAGGTGATGAACAAGATATGTCATGATGGATTTTCATAGTTATTATTATTATCATTATTATCATTATTGTATAATTTATATTTCACACGTGGAAATATGGAAATGATAAAACTTATTATTCGGAATTTCCTGAACGCAGTGGAATGAGAAATGCATGAAAAACCGCTGCTAAGTAATTAACAGTATGCTTTCTCAGAGAGTCTTTAGGTGAAATAAATTAATGGCAATGAGATATATCTTCTGCCATCAGCGGATAAACCTCGAACTAGTTGAGTGTTGCTCCATAGCAATGGTTAATGGAGATATAAAAAATGGTTGCTAGGGATATCAAAGAATATAACTACGAGAAATAAGAAGATTCTAAGTCTTTTGTCTTTAAAAGTACTGAAAATGAACTTTAACTCGATATTTCATGCCTTCCTTCAACAACGGTTGCTACGGAAAAAATTTCGTTGATTCTAGTTTATCCTCGTATGAATTCGAGCCCCAACGAACATTTTCGAAGAATCATGAGAACTTCCCAAAAACACGCCTTAGCAACGGTTGCTAAGAGAGTAAACAACTGAATCTGCTGAAAATGGAACTCAGTTTACATTTTACTACGAGTAACCGGTGTGCAAAATTTCAAGAAGACCGGACAATTTCTCCAAGAGTTATTGCGTCTCCAAAATAGGATCACATACACCATACTGCACATAATGACATTTTTAGAATTATATGTTTTACGATCCGTAAATTACGTAAATCGAGGTCCCGAAGTCGTATTCGAGAGTTTGATTTTGGCCCCATCATAGAGCTTTCTCTTTGAGAAAGTCAAAGTAAATAATAAGACTTCAAACTCTAGTAAAACAGTGATTTGAAGTCCAAACTGGATGGGACATGCGACCAAAATCTTTTTTTTAATACTACCAACATAACCCAATAGCCACTGGTGCCCAGAAAGTAAAATATTCGAAACATCAGATTCGGAATATCGGAGAAGGGCCACATTGGATCCCAGGATACATTGAGTACCCTTACCTTATTTATGCAACTTATAAATATCAACATAATTCTCATGATGAGAGTTCTCACACGCCCCGGAACAATATTTTTCGACTCCATGATGGGATAAAATGTCATGGCTTCGTTTCTTTTATCGAATCCTACATCAATTAATTAATTAATTCAAAGTTTCAATTAATTGAATTAAAAAATTAATTGAATTGAATTTTTTAATTCAATTAATATTTGAATTATTAATTGATTCATTTATTTAATTGAATTAATTCCAAACTCATTTTCATTTCAGTTCAGCTTGAAGAAATTAAAAAAACCAAAATTTAATTTAATTTAACATTTCAATTAATTAAATCGTTCCAGTTTTAATTCTTAATGTAGTATGGGTGAATTAAAAAAGATGTTTTTAATTCTTAATTGGTCTTTTAATTAATTAATTCGTCGTCGTTTTAATTTAATTATTTGTAGATGAATTAATAAATCAAATTATTAATTGTTAATTTTTAATTGGAAATTAATAAATGTCCCAACGCTGGTTAGAACACTTAATGTTGCACGAGTTTGTTCCAGTCTTTTTCAATAATGCGTGAGTGTATATCATACTTAGCGAACAATTAAAACAACGATGAACGGAAAGATCATTCAAATCTACACCTTAATGATATTGAACTCGAAAAACGTTTGGCGTCTCGGATTTCTCAATTAGTTAATATTGATCCGCATTGCTGGATTTGAGTATATACTGATTGAAGCCAAATATTGGACACAACCTGAGCAATTAGTCCTCGCGGCTCGACCCGGGATGAAAAGATGATTCTGGATTACACACAAATCACAAAATTTTTCAGCATCTAGAACGAAAATTATAATGATAAAATTTGAATTCAAAAACTCAAGTCAACGAACTAACGCGGATGAAAATTGAACGCGAACTTAATAAACAACTGTTCAACTTGATCATAGTTTATTCTTCTTCTTTGTTATGACTTATCCATGATTTGGTATTCCCGACGACGAATAAATTCGGGCTTGGTGGACTATCCCAGGGTGATATTGCGAGAAAAAAATTCCACGCTCCCCGGGCTGGATTTGAACCAGCGACCTCCTGATCTCCGGTCAGTTGCGATATCCACTACGCCACCGGGAAGACGGCAGCTCTCCACATCCTTGGAGCATGAATTCATTCTGTCGCAATATCACCTATATACACGATCAAAGTCGATCGCTTGAATCTGTACGATCATGGTCCGATCGTATTGTTACAGATCCCCTTTTTACCTATCCCCCCCCCCCCTCCCCCCGTACCCAACCCAACCTATTGGGCTACTACATCTTTTCACCCGAAGTAGTATTTTACAAATAATTAATTTTTGCGTCCACATGTTTTCAAACGACGAATAAATTCGGGCTTGGTGGGGGGGGGGATAGGTAAAAAGGGGATCTGTAACAATACGATCGGACCTTGATCGTACAGATTCAAGCGATCGACTTTGATATCTGTATATCTTACTATTATATAAAGAGGAAGCCGTTTTTTTGTTCGCATTTGGCTCCAAAACTACTGAATCGAATGTTACCAAATTTTGACAGTAGCTTCATTGCACACGCCAGATGGTTATAGGCTATGCAAAACGTTTGAAAAATACATTATTTAAATGAATAAATAAATAGTCGAACTACTACTTCTTGGCGTATTAACCGCAGAACCCCCGAATGGCAGGCACGGCGCCTGCGCGGAAAGTAGTCCCTCCGCCCGCCGACCCAGGCTACAGCGACGAGCTTCGCGCCTTCTCCACTAGGCGGCTGAGCGCTATCCGCAAGAGAGTTGAGCTGCTTCACTTATAAGTAGAGCATGAAAGTGCATAGATATTGTCTCTCCCTTTGCAGAAAATTTCTGGCATATATATATATATATATATATATATATATATTATGCCGAAAACACGATTGAGCGGATTGGGTCGTCAGACTCGGTCTGCAAATCGAATGTCAGTATATCGTAGAGCAGTCCCAGAGCAAACCAGAGTCCATGTGGCAGGTTACAGAACTGCTTTTGAATATAATTGTTTTTTGAATTATATTGATTCAAAAGATGTGCAAATTGGTTCAATGGATAAAATATGCAATCATTGCTTCGCCAAAAAATGGAATGATGAAGCCGCAGGCATGTGTTGAGCAGGAGGCAAAGTTTCTCTTTTACAACTTGAGGAACCTCCAGAACCTCTTAAGGTAGTTCATGCCAAACTGCGTTTTCTTACAATTGTCTTGAAATTTTAACCACTCATTCATAACAATATTTTACACCAGCTCTCAAAATTTGAGCGAGCTCAGCCGTGCCAATCATGAAATATTGAATGTCAAATTTTCACTTTTTAACACGTGAAGTCCTATACCGAGCCTCTCAGGGGATGCTCAAAAAGACGTTTCCATCGATATCTCGAAAATGCTTCTTTAAATGTTGACAAAAAAACAGTATGTTATAGAGGACATAGTAACGAAAACTTCCCTCGCTTAGTGTAGCATGTTAAACCGTACCGTTTCTGAGTTATTTTAATGCAAAGTTGATGATTTCACGTCGCGAACGCGTGAGCGCAGCGAGAGCAAGTGAGACAGAGCATGGGCGAGCTTGTGTTCGCCCGTGCGTGTGCCGTGTACATGTACCGTGCGTGTGTGCGTGAGCTTTATATGGCATGAACTACCTTAAAAGTATAATTTTGGGATTCCATCCACTATCAGAAAATTTTCTCAACAATTCGAGAAAATACAATACGTTATTATAATAACTAAACTTTGTAATGGCACTCGATTACAAATAAAGATTATGCGAAATAACGTACTCGAAGCTATCATCCTCACTGGCCCAGCTGCAGGAGAGACTGCTCTTATACCCCGAATTCCCATGATCCCTACTGATTTACCTTTTCAATTTAAGAGATTACAATTCCCTATAAAAATTTCTTTTGCTATTACAATTAACAAAGCACAAGGGCAAACGTTTAAATACGTTGGAATTGATTTACGTATAGAATGCTTTTCCCATGGTCAATTATACGTTGGATTCTCTAGGACAGGTAAATATTAAAATAACGACAAAGAATATTATTTACCCAGAGGTCCTTTGAATTCAGAAAAAATCCAGTAACAAATGAAATTCTATGTTTATGAGATACAAATTTTGTTGTTCCCAATTACACGTATCGCGGGCGAAGCCGCGACGGGGGATGCTAGTAGGTGATATTGCGACAGAATGAATTCATGCTCCAAGGATGTGGAGAGCTGCCGTCTTCCCAGTGGCGTAGTGGATATCGCAACTGACCGGAGATCAGAAGGTCGCTGGTACAAATCCAGCCCGGGGAGCGTGGAATTTTTTTCTCGCAATATCACCCTGGGATAGTCCACCAAGCCCGAATTTATTCGTCGTTTGAAACATGTGGACGCAAAAATTAATTATTTGTAAAATACTACTTCGGGTGAAAAGATGTAGTAGACCAATAGGTTGGGTTGGGTACGGGGGGAGGTTGGGGGGGGGAATAGGTGAAAAGGGAATCTGTAACAATACGATCGGACCTTGATCGTACAGATTCAAGCGATCGACTTTGATCGTGTGTATAGGTAATATTGCGAGAGAATGAATTCATGCTCCAAGGATGTGGAGAGCTGCCGTCTTCCCGGTGGCGTAGTGGATAACGCAACTGACCGGAGATCAGGAGGTCGCTGGTTCAAATCCAGCCCGGGGAGCGTGGAATTTTTTTTCTCGAAATATCACCCTGGGATAGTCCACCTAGCTCGAATTTATTCGTCGTTTGAAACATGTGGACGCAAAAATTAATTATTTGTAAAATACTACTTCGGGTGAAAAGATGTTGTAGCCCAATAGGTTGGGTTTGGTACGGGGGGAGGGTGGGGGGGGGGAATAGGTAAAAAGGGAATCTGTAAGAATACGATCGGACCTTGATCGTACAGATTCAAGCGATCGACTTTGATCGTGTATATAGGTGATATTGCGAGAGATTGAATTCATTTGTAATGGAATGCATTCGGAAAGTAAAATTGATAAGGAGCTATGTTTAAAATAATCAATTATGTATAACGAAAGCCCGGCCAATATCTTATTCATTGGCTGTTTAAAATATGAAGCAAGATGGACCGTTCTCACGCTTCTCGGCTTAAAGTAGCAATATTGTAATCGTTATTTTTTCTTACTAATCTATTTGTTTCAGTATTTTTTATTCTATGGAAATCATTTTCAAGTATCTTTCTAACAATTGTACCTAGGCCTGCGTGCTCCAGCATTCAATTGTTGCATTAGGCGGGGGGGGGGGAGTTGGCGAGCAAAGCGAGTTGGGGGGTACTCCCCCTCTCTAGTATATGCAATTTCTTATACATAGCTCTGGTGAAGCACACAGCAGCGTAGCTGAGGAGACGACGAGCCGAAAAGATAAGAGCGAGGAAGACATAGAGATTGCAAGAGAGTCAAAAAAACGTGACATTACCGCCGATACGCGGTAGTTGCAGCACCCTAGAACGTCCCTAGCGTCTCTACGAGCTACCTAAGCTGACGCAGATGGCAGCCCCGATCCGACGCTCCTCCGAAAGTATTTGCTAGCCCGGCGAGCCCTATCCAATGTTGGTCTCTCTGCGTTGTTCTCCTTCTCTCACTTGACCGTGCCGCGTTCCCTTACATTCATTGTACTCCGTTTGTTTGGATAAATTATATTTATCTTACGCAAGTGTTCTTTATTGTGGCCCCCATTTCACACCATTTGCCAGAGAACACTATAATGATTGCATTATAGTGCATTATTGCATTATTATATTATTATCAAGAATATCATGATATTCTTATTATTAATGGGCATGAGCCAGTGACAATATATATTAAGAATAAGAAATATGAAAATTATATCGAATGATTGGGTAGGAAGATTTCATGAATTTTAATGAATAAACAATTGTCATAAATTAATTGGAACTATGTTAAAAACTTGGTAGCATCATTTCAATTTTGGCAAAGCTACAAAAAATTTTGAGTTCCGAATTGTACAGCTAGCGGCTGCAGACGCGGTGGATGCTATCGTGTTCGAGAGGGAGAGGCCATAAAACTAAGGCGCCCGCTATCGGCAAGGAATAGAGTCTATCGAGTTTCCACTTTTATAGATCACGTGCATGTACGTTGATATATCTATTGTTTTGACCAAAGACGAGTAATATCATGGGGAGCATGATCTCATAATTAACTAGATGTGGACGGTCAGAAAGAAATCCATCGAAATGGTTAGTGATATAGAAAAAATTTGGGACTATCTCGCAGCTCGATATCTACGCTTTTAACTTAGAATACATACACGCAAATCTACAAGCACTTTATATCGGTTTTGCAGAATCGTAGAGCAAAATGATTATATGTTTTCTAGTACTACAGTTCTACTTTCGAAATCTATTCGAGAAGTTGAATTCGGACCTTTCATGACGCATTGAGTGTGATAAAATAATTTGGTTCAAAGATTTTTCACAAATTTGAGTTCTTCTGCAGAGAAAAAGTCATTGGATTCAAAATTGCAACAAAGCGTATTCTGCGGTAGAAATTTGCTCAAATAATTCGCTTGAAAAAATAATTTTTGCACATTGAATTTTTTTGCACACATATTGAGCCATTAAATTCGAAATCGCAAATAAGTTATTCTATAATGTGTTTGAATAGATTGGTTTTGCTAGTTTAAGACTAAATTACTGGGCGTAATCAGCAAACCAAAAATTTAAAAGTATCGATTTTCCCCTGTTAATGAGTTTGTCTTTTTTATTGTGTAACTAAGAGAGTCAAGGATGGAGTAATGATTGTGCAGCAAAAGTGCAATATGCCTGAGGAATGGAATTAACAATAACAACATTTCTACAGCTATCAGAATCATAATATGTAAATTGAATAAGATCATGAATTTGATATTAAGCTTTATTTGAATGAAAGTAATGGTTCCCAAAAGAACATGTCAACTCACTTGAATCATTTTGTGATACACGACTTTAACTGAACTTGAAATTTAACGAGTGAGCTAAGCAGAAGTGATGTAGGAGAAGAAATATGATGTTGAATTTAGGCTTGCCACAAACAATATGTAAAAGCAAGAATAACTGAATTTTATCGGGCTTCATGGACTACCCCAAGGTGATATTGCGAGAAAAAAATTCTACGCTCCCTGGGCTGGATTCGAACCAGCGTTCTCCTGATCTCCGGTTAGTTGTGCTACCATCTGCACCACCGGGAAGACGGCAGCTCACCACTTTTTCTTCATAATTTTTTTTCTATTACCACACCTTTTTCATTAATAGAGAATACGCTCATGCATCAATATTCTCAAATTTTTCAACATGAATTATGGAAGCGCTCAAGCTCCTCTAACGATCTGCTCGAACAAAATTTCAAAAAGTCAACCCTTTGTACGTTTTTGAAGGGGATCCCACCCGGACATCGGTAAAAAATTTTTTAAATTCTTCATACGCCCACCGCAACTTGAATTTTTCAAATTTTTTTTCCTATGGAAATGTAATCCTCGATCCCACCTTTCGATCCGTCATACTAAATCTACCTCTAAACTGTCATATCATTGTTTCCGAGAGCAAAGAAGGTGGACCAGAAAAATATACGGATCCATCTCATTATAATGTAGATATTGCGAGAGAATGAATTCATGCTCCAGGGATGTGGGCTGCCGTCTTCCCAGTGGTGCAGATAGTAGCACAACTGACCGTTCGAATCCAGCCCGGGGAGCGTGGAATTTTTTCTCGCAATATCACTTTGGGATAGTCCATCAAGCCCGATAGAATTTTTCTATTTTTCGTTTAAAACACTCCTTTCCAGCTCCAGGCGGAAAAGAGGGTTTATGGTGATCTACTGATGAGTTCTTATACCCCGGCTTGCGAATAGAAGAGTTTTTCTTCCCGTCATCCTCCTATCGAAATGGAGAAATGCTTCGTATGACCAAGGATATAACTGTATCCAATTGACATGTTAATCTGAATCTGAATAGTCAGCCACACTACTTTCCGTTTGCTTTCAACATCATCCCTGAGTGTGCTACAAGAAAAACATGTAAATTTCAACCATTCACAATCTTACTCCACGACACGGTCAGTCCATGGTCTTACTAAGGGAAGCACATGAATGTTTCATACAAATATTTCTCAGTTTTCAATATGCTTAATGTAACGGTATGAAAATATTCGAGAAATGTGGATCCCTGAGGAAGCTGTAGCTTAGAAAACTTGGGAATAGATATGTATAATTATGTTTCATATATGATGCAAGCCTCACTTAGGATTCGTTAGTCTTCTTATGTATAGCACCTTCACGAAAATTATGGGATATTATTTGGCAGACCGTAAGGTAATATACATGTGAAAAACAACTTTTTAGTAAGAAGTTGATTACTCAAATTTAGAGGTTAGATATTTTACTTAGGAATATTATAACTGAATTTTTATTTATGAAAAGTCCTTGCGCAATTAATAGACTTGACCCTCATAAGTTTAACTTATTACACAGCTCCACAAAAAATGAAAAAAAAATTGAATCAGAGACTGGACCACCCTACTTATATGTATTTTTGGCTGCTGAATCCGAATCTGAGGTCCGTTTAGGTCCATCACCTCTGCGTTTAGACATAACCTCAAAAATATGGCGGACAACATATCGATAAAACCAATCTTTTGCAAAAAAAATTTGTTATCTTATTCTACATAAAAAAAAAAGAAAAAATTGTCCTACCAGCAGAACATGCTGCAGATTGAAATTAGCCAAACGTGCCTCAATTCGCCCACTCGCGGCCGTCGCCTTTCCAGCTCGGCCGCAGCGCACCAGTGCAACACACACAGCCATCGCCACTCAAAGACACAGCGCGCGCAAACTCATGACTCCACGCGCTTACACACTCTCTACACACTCGAACTCTGCTCGCGCTCTCGCATTCTCCGCGCTGCTAATGACGCGTTTGCCGCGTAACATCTATTCAACCCTTTTTTCTTTGAGAAAAAAAAAAAACAGGCGAAAAAAATGTACGAGTTGCTAATGGACTGTCCTAATTTCTTATTTCAGGTCGTTTGGTTCCAACAGCAGCATGAAAAAAAACGAAAGAAAAGAGATTTTTCTGCAAATACTGCTGGATTCGGTGATTATCCTCAATTTTTCCATGATTATGGTTCAAGACAACGACAAGAAAATTATCATCGGCAGAGAAACCGAGGATTGCCTCTCCAAAATTTGTTTACTGATCCTCTCTTCAAAGAGCAGTGGTATTTGGTGAGTACTGACATGATAATGAATGATCATATATTATGCAATTTTTGAGTCCGATGATTGATGATCGCAATCATTCTAGTCCACTGGTTCGAAGCAAAAATCTAGCCAGCTACGGATAAAGCTACGAGCCAGTTGAATCGGGCCAGAGTTGATACAGTGAACAATCGATTTAGGTTGTACGATAATAAGTGGAAATAGTAGGAGTGAAAAAGGGCGAATTCCTCAATTTACCCTCCAAAAATTATTTGATGTCTCATAGTCGTAGAATATGAAAATATAAAAAGCTCTCTCCCAGATAATTCTCTAACCTTAGCTTAATATCGTGAGCTCATATACGATCTTGTTTCCTCGAAATTATCTTGTTAAAACCCGTGAGCGTGAAACTATTCAAAACTCTGTCAATTGTACTGTGTGTGTGTTGGTTCGGGGATCTCGTAAAGCTACTGAATTTATCATAATTAAAACGAATTTACACTGATTGATTCCAAATAACAGAATATATGAAATGTCAGGATTACAATGATTGAATTAACAATTGATGAGGTGGGCTGAAGGCTGTTCCACCTGCGTGCTCCTGTACATGGCCTGATGTATGTGATGGTTAGCGCAAGCAAGATTCAGTTACAAATCTCAACAGATCATATCTCTTGTAAGCGATTGTCACACAGGATCTGACAAGATGATGTTTCGCATCTCAGCGAAGTATCTTGGTTTCCATGGTCGTTTTTGTGTCACGTAAGCAGGATTTCCGACAGAGCATGTGAAATGGATGCAGCACAAAATGGAAAGCATCTGTGCGCGCGGAAAGATACTTCCCCGACGGTCACGGAAAAAACGTCGATAAAACGTGGAAAAAAATAGCGCCGCTACTGCCTATTGCGGTGCCCCCCTGCAACCGAATTCGGAAGTCCACTCTTTTACGTTGCACAGTGGGGCCAAATAGGTTAGAAATGAGCAAAATTATCTCCTCCTAATTTTGTTCTGTGGATAGAAAACTTTTTACTGGCGTTTCTTCAGAAATCTATAAATTACAAGAAAATTGATCCCCTGAGTTGCTCCTTTGGTAAACTAGAACGTTTCTGATAGGGTAAAGATGATTGTCCAAACCGTTCTCCAACCCGAAGGATTAGAACCAAGATTCAGATAAACAATATATGGGCTTGAAAGGTTTTCGGGTGCACTGAATCTAAATTCGCCATTGATTTTGTAGAAGTAATTTATTTAAACAATTTGTTTGAAAAAATTATTGCAAATTCGATTATTTTGTGAATTTAATACCAAAATCAGATTCTACAGAAGAGAATACATACAAAATATTAGTTATTGCTGTGAAAATATATTTTAACATTAACAAATTATTGAATAAACCATTTTTCAATTTTAACAATTTTCTCATAAGAATGTGAATAGAAATATCTTTACAGCATACATCGGCTAATAGATTCTTGGATGCGCTGAATCCAAATTTCCATTAAAAGAATTTCTGAAGAATTGAAAGAATTTCCGAACATCAAAAATGCAAGAACGACCTATTGCCTGTACCACTTCATATGCATACTTTTGATTGGAACAATGTTGAAATTCTGGATAGAGAAAATAATTATAATAAGAGACTTATTTCCGAGATACTTCACATTCACACGTATAAACACACACTTGATAGAAAGGAAGACACAATCACTCAGCCACACATACAAGAAGGTCACCAATCTTTTCCACAACAAACGTTCTAGTACCGGTGACTCTATATAAGATCACGTCGGTTAACTTTTGCTCGCAGATACAAATTTGAGAGTGGCAGTGGAAGTAAGTTCCTTCCACTCTCGAATTTTTAAGATTGTATTAATTAATTTTTACACTGGTGAGAAAAATTGTTTGCTCTTTGTGAAACATGTATAAATGGTGTTTGTAATGTCTATAATTGTTTCGTTTTGTGATAATAAATAGCCTGATGAGGCCAGGCTATTTATTATTCGATTTCCGCCATTTAAGAAATTCGCGCCGGGCTTTATCATGCGTCTACCTTTAAGTCTGAAGTGAGTTAGAGTAAATGTATACGTAGCATGTAAAGCGCGACGCAAGATTTGTTGTTCGTCACATATGTATGTTACAACCTTTCAATAAAACCGCGTAGACGTTTACCACTTACTTTAGCATAATTCAACGTAGATATAAGCTCGGTCAGTTGGATATCAGCGCGCGCCCACGTGTATGTATGTGTGTGTATGTGTGCGCGAACGTGAGTGTGCGTGTGTGCGCGCATATGTGTGTATGGATGTGTGTATACGTATGCGTGTGCATTTCTACGGAGGCTCGCAAAAATTCGTACTGCGCGCCAGCCTAGACGCCGGGCTCCGAATAAAAGCGCAGATCATGCGTATGGCGTGATCTCGACTCTCTAGCCGACGTCTAACGCTCGGCTAGCCATGAATGAACCTCACTGTGAGGTCCGCGGCCGAGAAGCGATATCAAAGAACATAGCAATGGCTGCCTCTAGGCCCTTTGCGTGATCGCTGGGGGAGGTGTGCTCGAAAAGCGCGGGCTGATGTCCGTACCAGGGGCAGAAACACCGACCGGGGGCCTAGATCGACGCTCTCGGCTGAGCTACAGGGCAGAGGAGAGAGAAGCGACAGTGAGTGCTGCTTCCCTCCTCCCCGCAGTTTTGAAAAAGTGGAGGACCGGCGAAGGAGAAAAGGCAGGGGAGATTGGCACGCGGGGGCGGTGGCGGGCTCATCGGCTCACCTGGCCAGCGACTCCTCAGGCACTCGGGCACTCGACAGTTCATTTGTTTTGTATTGAGGCGCGGATTTGAGTTTTGGTTTAAGTGTGCAAAGTTTGTTAGGAATATCCACTGAACCACACAATTTTACTTCACAAATAAAAGCCAAATTTAGAAAAATTCTGCTCGTCACCTTCATCTAATGCTTCCCCGATCTCTCATCCGGAACGACGCCCGTTTGATCTAATGTGTCTGTTTCATCTTCACCAAGTTTTATTATGTTTGTGAGATTATGATCAACTAATAGAACTGTTCTAATGTTCAATTTTTCAAGTAAACCGGATACTTTATTATTAAACGTAGCTCGAAGAGGAATTGCCAACGTACAAAGAGGACTTCTATTATTGGAATTGCTTTTCTTTGTAGAAAATTGAATTGAACGAAGTCGGTCATTTACACATGAATCTATGAATTTTTTTTGGGTAATCATTCTCGAATAATATTTTTCTCACAACATTCAACTAACACAAACTAATACTACCCTGGCTAAAGCATATGCTTTGCCTAAGATAAACAAAGTCAGTATTCCATTGAGGAGAGCTCCAAGCCCCAAGCTTTGTAATGGGGCAAAAATCGACCCACCGAATCAGACCTCGTACTTGAATTTCCGTAATCTACGGGTCGAAAAACATGGAAATCCAAAAGTGTGTGTGTGTGTGTGTGTGTGTGTGTGTGTGTGTGTGTGTGTGTGTGTATCTATGGTAAACACAAGCATGACGAAAGATGTAAGAAAAATTCCGGACGATCTCGCATCCATACCCCCTCTATCCCGTAAGTGTTGTTTAGCCAAACCTGATGGGGTTGAACACTGGCCACATGGTGATAACACTGAGTTTAAAATGATTGCTGACAGCGGTGCTACCGTCTTCCTCTTGGATATACTTAAGAAAGGTGAGACATGTGTCGTAAAATTAACCCATGATATTAAGGGTTTGGCTCTGGAACTTCTAGAGAGATGCACCAAGATCACTCCACCAATCGATGAAGGCATTGATATTGATAATGCAAAGTTCAATATTACAAAGATTGATGATGCAAAGAATAATATTGGAGAGGAGTGACCACCTCCCATAGGTGAAGAGAGTTACCGAATGCTAATATGGGCTGTATCAGTTATGTATGTTCCCAATTTTGGATGATATTACTTTGAGAATGATTGACGCTTTGTATCTGAGCATGAGCAGCCTATCATCGGAACGGATACTCAATCTGGAAGGTATGATAATGATTCCACAGAGATTTTCTCAGATATCTCTTATGCGCTTTGTGAAACTCAAATTAGTGTAGAACAAGAAACAACTGACTGAACAGAGTAGGGGCGACGAGACTGATATTGTTAATGAAGCCCAAGTAGATACTAATAAATTAATCAATGATTTGACATACGTTCATGGTATGAAATATTGTTCAGGTAATGAGGAGAAAGTAGTTCCAGGATAGATATGCTGAGAGTTCTCTGTTGTTGAAATTGGAAGATATCATTCAGTCCCATGCAGGTCTCTTGATGACCAACTTGTTCCTGGAAGTTTCAATAAAGGTGAAATGAGAAAGATCGAAACCTCCATGGAGCAACAACCTATAACGTTTGCACAACAGATTGAACCCAAAAGTTTCCCTGAGTATTCACAAATAAACCCTGAAGAAAGAATACTACCTAGCCCTTAGTGAAAGACTGACAACACGGAAAACTCCTTATTCAGAGAAACTTTGGTGTGAAGTTGTCAATCCTCAAAGAGTTTTAAATTTTGACGAAAGTCTGGCCATTTCTGTCGAGAAAAATGAAGACATTCCACATTTTAATCATTGACAAAAATGTTTGCTGTATAATTTTTGTTACACAGTTGGAGTTTGACTCGTATCTAACCATTATCATTATTATTCAAATTTGTAGAAGTATCTTGTTAATTGGTTATTAGGTGTTGATATATAAGTCAAATTCCCAGGCATTTTCCTCACTGGATGACTTTGCCTTAGTATTCGAGATATGAAATTTTAATCGTTAATTCAAATTTCTTTCAACGGAAGAAGGAAGGACAATTCCATCAACTTTTTTAATCTAATTATTTTTCAATAAACCTTCTTTAATATAATAAAGAATTATAGTTTAAGGTTTTTTTTGTAAGAAAATACATTCAAAAAATAATTATCAAGCATAAATATTTGAAAATTTATGATTTACCAAAGAATGAAGTATAAAAAAAATATGGTAATGAGTTAGTTTATAAAAAACTTCTAAAGTAAAATTGAAGCAATTCCGTGTACGGCACTTGCAGAGAAACTATTCGATTCTGTAACCTCTTACGATTGAATAGTAATTTGGATATGGCAAATAATTATTCTTCGAATAACCAATAGATTAGATATTATTTCATTATAATACTTATCATTCTTCACGTGCCATTATGAATTTTTTCTTGAATGCCAGGTGCATTTTGTTTGTAGTTTTAATATTCAAACATAAAATTTGTTCTAGATTTACTCGATTACGTTAAAATCGGCTGCTACTGTAACATAATCGTTTTATAATTCGAGTTGAATTTATTTTCAATTTATTGAGAATAGAAATTACTGTAAGATTCATAGTAAATATATACAATTACATTTTATTTCTTATAAATTGAATAGCTTTAATCCCAATTATAAATCTTTAAAAACAAGTGTACAAAGACGTGTTGGAATGAATAAAAATATTGATTATTAATATTAAGTAAGATACGAATGCACTATTACTTAGTAGTATTCTTGCATGTAAGCTCGAAAGTTAGTTTTTTAACGAGTTTGTTATTCATTAACCCATTAGCGCCCAAACGGCCGCTCGACGGCCGTTTTTTTGAGCGATAGATTTCATATGGTTATAATGGTTCAAAAAATTTGTAAAGAACATTTTCTTGTGCAAAATTTTGTCAGCTTTCCGATTACGTTACTTTTATTTTGATTAAATAATTGCCCTCATTGTTATAAACAATTGATTGCAAAAACCACAAAATTTCGAGTCAACATTTTTTTTTGTGTCAACCGTAAAACATGGAAACCGGTCGAAACGAACCCCGGGAAGTAAATTTCGAGCGTCCATGGACCCTAAACTAGAAGTTGGCATAGTTGTAATTGTTCAAATTCATTGTTGGAAGACCCAAAATGGCGGCCGACCGAAAAAATTGTAGCTTCAACTTGGCAATTGTTTTTCTCGAAAACTATGGGTCAAATCAAAAAATTCTTAGGAACAAAAAAGTCTTAGAATCACCCCAGGAATACTCTTGAATTTCTTCAGAATTTTTTGATGAAATTTTTCAAAATTTTGATTTTTTAAATTCTCAAAAAAAACGCAAATTGCTTAAAAACTTCTGAAAAAATTTGAGAATTTTCTTCGAGTGATTTTAAGACTTTTTTGTTCTTATAATTTTTTTGATTCGATCTATAGTTTTTGAGAAAAAAAATAATGAAATTATTTTTTAGAAATTTTTCTGTGCGTTTCTTAGCCGGCAAATCGAAAAATTTATAAAAAAAAAAGTTCTAAAGGTACTCAGAGAACATTCTCAAATTTTTTCAGAAGTTTTAAAGCAATTTGCGTGTTTTTGAAATTTTCAAAAATCAAAATTTCAAAAAATTTCATCAAAAAATTCTGAAAAAGTTCAAGAGTGTTCTTCAGGTGATTCTAAGACTTTTTTGTTCTTAAGAATTTTTTGATTTGACCCATAGTTTTCGAGAAAAACAATTGCCAAGTTGAAGCTACAATTTTTTCGGTCGGCCGCCATTTTGGGTCTTCCAACAATGAATTTGAACAATTACAACTATGCCAACTTCTAGTTTAGGGTCCATGGACGCTCGAAATTTACTTCCCGGGGTTCGTTTCGACCGGTTTCCATGTTTTACGGTTGACACAAAAAAAAATGTTGACTCGAAATTTTGTGGTTTTTGCAATCAATTGTTTATAACAATGAGGGCAATTATTTAATCAAAATAAAAGTAACGTAATCGGAAAGCTGACAAAATTTTGCACAAGAAAATGTTCTTTACAAATTTTTTGAACCATTATAACCATATGAAATCTATCGCTCAAAAAAACGGCCGTCGAGCGGCCGTTTGGGCGTTAATGGGTTAAGTCAAAATAACTTGTGATTTTCTCAAATGTTGAAATTCAAAATGAGGAACTAAGGCTTTGTTTATTGCGCAAATGTGATTTTTCGTAATAAAAGTTTGATTTGACGAAAAAAACACCAATATAATGATTTCAACCCACAACTTCTCATGAATTTTGGAGTTTATACAAACGCGAAGAATTTGCACATCGCGAACTATATTATTTTTGTATTATCACTGCCGTGTTTATTAATAATTAATTAATACAATGGCCATAGGCCCTAGAGCATGATAACAATTGTAGCGCGCACTAGGTGGTGAAGCTCGTGTGCGCGGGAAGGGGATCTTTGGCTGGGAACAGTGTGACAAATAAGGCAATTCGGTTCTGACGAATACAACATTTATTGAATGATCAAGCAGGGGAGATTCTATACATACGAGGCGTCGGGCCTCGTGTCGCGTCTCGCGGGCCGGAGCGAGAGAGAGCGTGAACGCGTGTTGGCCGGGAGAGAGACAGATGGCGATCGAAGGCGGCACTTACTCCTTTATCTTTTGATGAGTTTTCAGCAGTTAATCTGCGACTCCCTTTTGTCGCTAAATCTGTCATAAGTCCAGCCAAATTGTCAAGTACTTCATAATAAGGTTTTGAGCTTTGCATCTACAGAATTACTAGCCACATGATTTGCATCATATCTATCAACAGGCCGACGTTGGTGAGCATCAAACGATTGAATGCATCAATAAATGGAATCAATTGACTTTTTCAGATGAATAATGAAACTCACTAATTCTCATATATTTCTATTTTCTTTCCTGAACATTGGTTTATTGAGATTCAAGAATGGAATTACTGTTTCGTGTCGTTCAAACATTAGTATGAATGTCCGATATGTTTAAGAATACATTTTATTTACTGGGATTAAAATTATAAGAAGCAATACCGATTGTATTAATGAAGCATTGAGAAAACGTTCTTTCTGTTCCAATTTCTTGCATTCTATTGCTCACTCGCCGGTAATTAAGCATAAGTACATGCGAACCGCAGAGCACAGCGATTTTCACCGGATAGCAGAGTGCATGACTTCTAAAACACATCGAATAAACACGGAGTACGTGAGACTAATGTACGCGAACGCTGGAAATTCCTCGTCAAGAAAACGTGGACTCGATATAATCGTGCGCGATATCGCGGCAGTCTTAGCAAAATTATTCATTTTTTTGTAATTTCTTTTAGACGACGTGCAATTCGGTGCGTGCAAACTCTCATATAATTTTGTTTCAGAGCTTCACAAGCGTCGCTGCGTCAATCCCAGTCAACGTCGGTCGCTGGCATAAAAGCTAGGTGTTAAGCAGGAGGGGCGCGAGAAGGGCTTGTTTTCCAGCTTTCTCGCAGATAGCCGTGAAGGACAACTTCCGAGACGCGTGGTCAGCGTTGAAATTCTCGACGCTTACCCACACATTCACAAGTGTCTCACCATTACGTTCTCATCATTTTTTTTGAATCAATAAATCAAACCTATAACTAAATTACGTCGTTGCGCAAATTAGTTACCCCGTCACACCGATGCCAATGCATGTGTCCGATTTACGTTAACAATAATAATTTTCATTCAAGTTGAATCCTAATAAGATGCAGTGCAACCGCGATCCTGAAATCAATTTTCTTTCATACAAATAAATTATTCATGCATCGATAGCTGCTTCACAGCACTCTTTCTTTATTTAAAACTAATAAATAAAGCCGCTGCAATATGTTCAGATTTGGGTAGTTCTCCATGTATTAAAGCTCCGCTATTCTCTAGTGACCATATTGCTTTGACTATAAATTTTGCAAGTTCCTCTCCTGGAACTGATGATTTAGATGTAGATACTGCTATTGGTTGCGTATACTTTACAGTCAAGGATTGAAATTCTAGAATTCTAGAACCAGTGCATGCGATGCCAAATCTCCAATATCTGTGCTCTGCTTATCATTTTATCCAAATCTTTGAGTCTAGAAGATGTTAAATTACCTGAATGAACGGAAACAGATTTCCGCAAGCTAATTTCGTCCAATAGAAGTATAACATGACGTCTGAATGGTTTTTTACATTCAAATTGTTTTTTCAGTAATTTGAAAAAATTCTCATCGAATCCACATTTTGATCACATTAGTGAAAAATAATCTCTTATTGTACTCGAACAAGGTGAAAGCATAATACCATTAGTTCTTGAAAATTCATTATAACTTCTTGACCGAATGTTCATAAGCATGCACAGCATAACGACCTCATCGCTGTATCGTCGCCCTCGAGTATCCTATGTATTGGAAGCTCTGATAATTTCCTTGAAAACTGTTTTTCCATTCTCAGGAATATTTTTCAGTTTATCTGCTGACATGTTTTCCATACTTGTTTGGTTCTTCTCTATTGTATATTTCAGAATGAATTTCTACTTCTGTAGTTTTTGATTTTTTGTTCTCAGCAGCTTTTTTTTGTAGAGCTTTCAACTTTATTTGATCAAGACTATCAATAGGTAAACGAATGCGGTGTAGATGTCTTTTCCTCTTCAAACGTTTCATATTCTGAGCAACACTTTTTCAGAACTTTCTACATGCTTGACATCTTTCTGAAGAAATAGACCGTGTTATGGCCCGACCGTTATTTATAGGGGCGGTTGGGCGATATACCCCTGTATTGGTGGGAATTTCGTTTGCTGAGATGGGACGCGACCGGTGATTTTGCATGTAAGACCGCTCGGCTACTTACAAATCCCTAATCCGTCCGGCGCCGTGTTGTCCTTGGCTGAGGCTTGGCAGCGTGGCAGCCGAGTAGTCCGCGGCGCGCTAGGCCGTATACTTCTGTTGGTCCTGGATAGAGTGTGGAGTGGGAAGGGTGTTGCTAATTAAACCCATTTCATGTGCACTAGCACTAATCTTTATTATGTTAACTAAACTCTACGGATTTACACTCGATTCCGCGTGGTCGGATCGTATACTAATTCTGTTCGATGGTAAAACTAATCATGCTCCGCGAGCGTGCTCGTTGTCCGGCCACCCGTGTGGCATCCGTGATAATCGCAGATCAACTCGTTCGTGTCCGCCGCGGCCGCACCTTTTATATGCGCCGTGACATCACGTCAAGATGCGCTCTCGGGGCGCGAAACGGTTGAGAAGCGCCGTTGCACTTTGCGAGAATTACCTCTCCCTCACGGAGTGATAACAAGCGTGCATGGCTCAGCGTTTTCTCACTGTTCGCACGCGCGAATACTTATGACTATGAAGCGCGCTTGCTTCATTACAAATCTATTCATGCGCTGCAATGCGCATCGGCTTACTTATTTGACTATCCTTATGTATACGGCGCCTTATATCGATACACACACCTACGTGTCATCCAATTACTTTACTTACTAAATTATTAACTCGTTAACGCATCACTGACAAATATCCAATTCGCTCGCGCTCATGGCACATAAATATAAATGCATTCTGATCCGGCCGGATCAATCCTTATTTCCTATAGCGAACAATTCTATTTGCATTACATGCAGGGTTAATTACATTCATCTATACATTCATTCGTCGTTCGAATGCCCGCTGGCTACTGGAATAATCTTTGTACTCTTTGTACATCCAGGGCCACCGAGAATGTGCGTGTGCGCAGTTTAATTTGTTGCTAGTCTGCTTTTATTCGCATGCACGTGTACACTTAAAAATAGTATCGTCAAATAAATTTGAAACGCTAAATCGCATAAAAAATCTCACGCGAAAGAATTGACCATTTAAATATAGTTAGCCCAACTCCAAAATTCATGAATACACTCAGATCGACTTAATAATTCAAATTTCAAAGGATTCTGATAATAAATATCTATTTTTGTTTCTCTCTTTAAAAATCAATGAAATTTCATTAAAAAATATACATGGAATTTTCAAAGCTTTCTCCTGACTCGCATGTCCTAAAAACATAACTTTGAACTTCGTTTTCGTGCGAAAATTATTCAAAAGAACTCTCAAACCATTCAAGAAGTTTAAAATTATACACTTTCAAGAATTTGACAAGCTTATGAGTTCCATAGTCTCATATTTGTTTGTCATGCAAATTTTAAAAAGTAATTAACTTGTTGATGATTTGCATAAACTTTGTTGTGTGTTTGAAAAGAAATGAAGAAATATTGATTCGTCTTAGAAATAAAAAAAAATGCCTGGATCGGCTGCGAACCAGCGATCCTTAGCGCATGAGGCAAAAACATTGCCGCGAGACCATCATCGAATACTTACAATGATATATAAGAATTCATACTTAAACTGGAACAGTAGAGGAAAGTTTACTTTTTCTTGAGCTTCTCAAGTGATTTCATGACCTTTTACAAGGTTTCATGTGACGAATTATTATTTTCCTACTAGTCCATGACTTGAAAATAGTATTTCTCAATCTCATGACTGTACCAAGTGTAAGCGCGGCTTTATCGGCCGGCCAGCCGTCCGTACTTTGTCTGATATTAGGCTTATTTTGATATTCAGCTTCTGGCGCTGCCACGTGAGGGCGCGGATGCGAGTTAGGGAGCCGGTATTCTACCGGGCGTACACAACGAATTTTGTCCGTAAAGTCGTCCCATTTTCCAGTACACGCAGTTTCCTTAGTTGCTGCCCTTAGTTCTTCAATGTATCATTCTCTCTCTCTCTCTCTCTCTCTCTCTCTCTCTCTCTCTCTCTCTCTCTCTCTCTCTCTCTCTCTCTCTCTCTCTCTCTCTCTCTCTCTCTCTCTCTCTCTCTCTCTCTCTCTCTCTCTCTCTCTGCGTTTCTGGCCTTGAGATTTATTAATTGTCATAGCAAAAGCTGAAACAATTGAACAAATTGACGTCTAAATAAAATAAAAGGAAGTGAGGAGAATGTATCCAAAACGATTCTCGGGATATAAACTCTATCATGTTTTTTATCACCTGTTATTATTTCAGCCTCAATTTGAAATTTCAAGTCTTGTGCCATTGCACAATTCATCGTTTGTACATCAATTTCGGATCAACATCACTATAGACCTTTGTTTTAAAATAAATTTAGGAATTGAAAAATCTGGTAGTTTTAAACTATTCAAATATTCTATTGGAAAATCCATTATAGCATTGTCTTGTGCTCTATCGGTTCCTTTAAGCTTAGCATAATCAATGCTATAATGAATAATTTCTTTACTTCGATTTTTTTCTAAAATTTTATGATTAACTATCCGTACATTATGACTTATTAACGACTTGTTAAAATTACTTTTTCTGATAAATTATCATATTTCTCTATCGAAGATCCATATACTTCTTGTATAATATCTGAAGATTTCCATATATCGAGAATTATGGAATTATCAATTTCACCATTGCCAATTTTCATGAGTAATGATAAAAAATCTTGAACGTAATCGTACATTATGGTGTAAATTTAAAATTTTGATTTCTGTCCATAAAACAGAAAATTTCATAGTTTCGTTCAATATAAAATTTTTTGTCCCAAATTTAAGGGGTAATGTACCTTTGTGATTTTTTTCCAATTCTTTTTTATTGGCTTGAACACTCCATAAACTAAAATCTAATAATGATATGAAAAGTCGATCAAGTGGAGGAAGAAGTTCTAAGTGCCTCAAAAATTCGAGTCTCTGAATAAAGTCGTATAGTATTAGTATTGTACTCCAAACTTTGAACGCGTTTATCTCGGAACCGACTTTTTGACATTAGCGTACCGATAGCGCCGTTAATTTTCAACCGATTCACTTCAAATTTCAACTATAGCTTAAAAACATAATTTTTAAGTGAACGTCGTACGATTTTCCTGATATTTTGATTTTTATCGATTTTATGGCCGATTTTCTATCGATTTTTTTGCGAAAAAATAAAATTCAAATTGACGCCATTTGGCCCCAAATTTGAATTTCGAAAAAATCGTCCGACGTTCACTGAGTTTTTCATTTTACTTCAAAACCTCGTTCGATTTTTTCTTCTACGGTCAAAATTGTGACCTGTAGTGGTACGCTAGTAGAGAGAAGTAAAAAAGTTGTTCCTTCTTTGACGAGCTGGTACGCCGCCATTTTATATTTTTTAGAAAATAGAAAGTATGTATTCTATAGTTGGAGAGTAGTACTTTCATATGCAACAAACCCCATATTTCTAGGATTTTTCCTGCGCTTATGATAAGTGTTTGAAAATGACCTCTAAATCGGAGGTCACAATAGTACATTTCGATACTAGAACTGAGGTTTAATGATCAAGTTTTCGATACAAGTGATGAAAAGGTATATTATCCCTTAACAATTGACAAAATTTGCCTGAGGTCTCCCCCTATAAGCATTATTTCATCGCCAAAGAATTGAGTAATATTACAAATATCTTTCAATGTAATATCGATTATTTCTCGTATAATAAACTTCGAAACAACCGGGCGTCGCTCGATGGTTTTACCGAGCCAATAGTTTCTTGAGATGCAAAGTGCATACGAGTTTCAAATAATTTATATTTTTTTAGATTATTTTGTCATGAATTTTAATTGGAGTGGTACTGTGTGTGTGTGTTTGCACAATGTCATTACACATATATGTAAGTATTTTCAGCCATTGCCTGAGCTTTGTCAAAGATCACAGTTTGGGATACTAAATACTAAGTTATATGTGTAATGAAATGGTGTAAGCACACACACACACACACACACACACAGTACCGCTCCAATTGAAATACATGACAAAGTTTGTAAGGCAAACGTCGAATTTTATCAATGTTAATTAAGGGTATAATAAAGGGTATGGCATAGTCATATTTATATAATCAAGTTAAACGTTTCAGTTATGGAAACAATTATTTGTATGTTAAGCCACCTAGCGAGCTTCATGAATAGCTTCTAGCGCTCTCTTGTTTGTTTGTCAAAGTTAGAGGGATTTTTGACACAGACAAAATGTTCCACGTTCTCTCTGTTCCAGTTTCCCCTATGAGTTTCCGCCATGAATCACGCTTCTGTACCGGTGTCGAATGAAAAAAAATCTATCCATAATAAAAGAAAGTGACGTATGTTCACCTGTATCTAAAACGGTTCTCGGGATATAAAGTTTATCATGCTTCTTATCACCTGTTATTATTTCAGCTTCAATATTCAATTTATGCGCGCAGGCGTTTATCAAGTGACGCGCGAGCTTATGAGGGGGTCATCAATTCTGGACGCGAATTAATGACCCCCATTCCATCTTGGCATGCACTTTTACGTTAACCATTTGAACTACTTAATTGATCATTTTATATATAAAGATTAGCAACAATGTAGAAATTAATCAATTTTCAAATGATTTTCTGATAAAAAGATTCATGCTACGAAGAATCCTAATCCGAGGGTTGGCGAGCGAAGCGAGCAGGGGGGGAACCCCCTAGTGTCAATAAATTATAGATCTTCATTTCTACATCATATACTAATATAAAATAGTAGAATGAATAGAATAGAATATGAATATTTATATGTACACTTCACACACATATACCAGCAATTATATGCAACTGTTAAAAAAAAAATGAGACAGGAACAATTTTTTAAAATACAATCCGTTTAAGGGTTTTTTTGTGAAGAATAAAAGTTTTCAAAAACTAGCTGTGCTATCAGAAAGCTGAGGGAAATCATCGATAATATATTTCACATCATTTCAATATTCATTTGAAGGAGTCACAAACGAGTGACGAGAATGGAAAGTTTTAGTATCCGCACACTGGCCGCAAAGAGTTGACGTGAAACGCCCCATATACAAAATATATCTGCGGCATTCACTATCTTAATTAGAACCTGAACAAACATTCACAAGGATTTTTGTTCAATTTCAACGGTATTTTTGAGTGTGCCACGAGAAAAACAAGCAAAATTAAACTGTTCATGTTCTTACTTTTTAATATAATCGATCATTCTATGGTCTTTTTACGGGTGACACATGAATGTTCCAAACTTTCATTTCTCCATTTTCGAGTGCTTAATCGAACTGTATTAACACATTTGAGAGTTGTGGGTCGCTGGAAAAGCTGTAGCTTGAAAAAACTGAACATAACCTAATTCCAAAATTTCATCACGTAGCTTCACTTAGATGTAGGTAGTCCCGTTTTGCATAGCACATTAATGAAAACTACCGGGTATTGTTATGCTGACCCTATGGTAGATCACAGGTGAAAAATCTGACCTTCTAGTGAGAAACTTCAGACGTAAACGAAGGAGTTACACGTTATACATATGAATATCGGAAATAAATTTTCCAAATTTTGAAAAAAAATTTACATATTTGGTGCTTTTTTTTATTTCCATCATTTGGGTATTGAAAAAAACTATATCACATAAAATTTTCCTAGTTGGTAGAATTGCCTATATAGGCAAAGGCTACAGGAGTTGGTCAGAGCAAAATATAATAGTGCGCTTCGGAATACGCAATGTCAGCGCGTCGCAGTGACGTACGCGATCCAGGTATGTGAGACAAGTGCTAACCGAGAACATGGTACTATACGAGTTTGATTTCGGAACCGCGGCGACGGACACAATTCAAGTGATCAGAGAAAACACTAATTGGATGCCGGATAGAGCGGTGCTGAACCGATCTCGGAATTTTGGGCGGTCAGTTAATTAGGAACATGAGGAACAAAAGTGACGTATAGTATCACCAAATTTGTCGACTCGATACACGAATAAATCGAACGATAGTAAAAGGACAGGTTGTAGAGTTAACTTGAAACACAAAAAATGAATCAACAAGGACAGGAGGCGAATTTACAAAATTGAACGATCTTCAAAAGTAAGTTCAACGCCACGCACGAGCAACATGATGAATTGAAATCTATACTAAGCACGTGGGGATTTGCGGCATCAGCCATGAGGACCAAAGAAACGAATTATCCAATCGGGCAAAGAGCAATAGTGAATAGTAGGGTAGAAAAATTTCTCACAATACCTTGTTCTCTTGTGGATCGTATGAACAATTGGAAAGTAATTTAGTCGCATTTTCTTATTTTTGTTATGAACGTTGAAAGGTTCGGCGTTCTCGGTAGATATAGAAATATTCCAAATATAAATAATGTCACGATACAAATTCCATCTCCTTCAAGTAAGTCGAAGTTTTGTTGGATCGAACCAATTTTTCGAGGATAAATATTTTTCATTAGCAGATGAATTCTTCCACCCATCAATCAATAATATACCGTTTTTTGCTCATTTTTTTCTACAATAGAATCGTTAAAAATTTGATGTTTTTTATCCAAGATGCTTGTAGATAATGTATTTCTCGTTGGCAGCTTATAAGCTGGATTGAGCTCTTTCACAAAGTTCTTGAAATACTCTGGCGCAAACGATAACAAGGGATATTGTATCCGAAAAAAATCAGCCAATAACAAGGCTAATTTACGTGGTGCTTCTCTTCTGGAATGAAAAAATTATATGTGTTTAATGACGATTCTTCGCAAAACAAAACCTGAAAATAATAGTTTGAATAAAATAGTTCAAATAAATATCTCAAAAAAATAGCAACCACTGAATAGTTCAAAACTTGGATGAAATTGTTACATAATATCTCAATTAGTATATTTGAAACAAATAATTATTTCCAACGTCCACAAATTTACAAATGATGAATAATATGAATAATAAATTATATCTGGCTTGGTGGACTATATCAATGTTATATTGCGAGAAAAAAACTCAACAATCCCCGGGCTGGATTCGAACCAAATCGAATCAGGAGGAAACTGGTTCGAATCCAGCCCGGAGAATGTAGTTTTTTTCTCGCAATATCATTTCGGGATAGTCAACCAAGCCCGTTAGAACTCATTCATCGCTAGTATTTTTAGAAGTTCACCTTTGAATTTATATATATGCGCAATTCTCTGTGGGATCGAAAATGAAAAAATTTGATTTGGCTTTTTTGAGTTCTAGGGCATCATGCCGAATTTCCAGAATTTTTTCAGATTTTTTCGAGCACTTCAACCTTGTTTAATAAATAGGCAAAGTTGCTGATTTTGCTGTTTTTGCATTTTCAGAGGCATTTTCAACCTTAATTTACACCCTGAAAATGACCTCTGAGGCAAAAAATGAATGGGACACTTTTGTCTGCTAATTTCCTGGATTTTATAGAAAAATCATCTCCAAGGTCATTGGACTACATTAAGTACTCCACATTACCAATTGGAGCCTCTACTTTTGAACCCTGGGAGTTCTCTCGTCAAGAGGCCCCCCCCCCATGGGTACTGAAAGTTGTCCCAACTCATACTAAATACAGCCTATATAGTGAAAAACTGGGCCTGGACTCTGAAAACTCCCAAAAAATTAATATATTAACTAAAATAGGGGTAAAAATAGGCTAAAATGACTATTCAAGGGGAGCCTTGTACCGCCAACACTTCCAATTTTTGCAAACACTTGTCTGTGGTATTATTACAATTATCCACTGTGAAAACTCACATTCTATCATACTAATACATATCCTGAGTTGTCAATATCATATTTATATAGATCAAGCATTACTATACTACTTGACGCCACCTAACTTTTAGTAGTTACATGTATTGATGGTCAATATATTGTCTCTATTGTGTTAAAATGTACAAGAAACTACTAAGAAAGTACATTGTCATGAATTGCATTCCCTTGATAAGAAAGTTTTGCGTTGTATATATGCCTTGCCTTTGCTTTGCTATATCAAGTCTGGTTATTGGGGCAACTGCATAATTTGAATAATCATTCACCTTTTCCCACCCATTGAAAACTACCTATAAAAATCTATCTATTTGTATGTTCACTAGTCTGATTTTCCATTGAATGTATGAGGAAAAAATCGAATTTTTGATGATAATTTTCTAGTATTATTCTTTGTTTCCGAGAAATAAAGTACTAAATAAATATTTAACATTTTGAAAAGCAAGACAAATGATTTGTATTAGTTGTGATAGTCTACAAATTTCAAAATAAAATTTGTGAACTTTGGAGTGTAAACTGCGAAACGTAAGACAATGTCTGTCAGTGCCATGAAATGCAAACAGTTTCCTCATTCCTTATCCTTATATGAAAAGTGATAAAAAGTGATGGCCTGTAAAGTGAAGGCAGTTAACTTCAGATTTGATTGGTTTAGACCGAACTACGTGATATGGGTAAGATATAGATATAGATAATGAGCAAGGCTACCAGTTGTAGGAGGAATAGGTTAGGACAAATGATATAAATATGGGTACATTTCCTTGTGAGAATATTCTTTGTAAAGTATATAAATGATACAGATCCTTATTGGTTATAAAATAGTCAGTTTCAGACTATTTGCCAATAATAGGGAAAGCTAAGGATCATAGGTTTTGAGGGTTGGAACGACTTTACTTTACTAACAATTCATTTTTCAGAAGCTGATCAAAATATGAATGTAGGTTTTAAAAATGCACATTCTAAAATTTATTGATCAGTACGATATGCAAAAAATGATCTTGAATAAAATTCCAGAACATTAATTTAAATACGATTCTAAAACGTGCGGATGTGAATTGCGCGAAGCTCGTGAATGCTAGAAAACGCTTTTTTTCAGTAAAAGATGATTTTTTAATATATTTTCGTTTTTTGCAAACATGTTAAAAATCGAAAAGGACTGATATTCTGAATTCCGGAAGGATCTAATGAGAAGTATCTAGGTATATTTTCGATTTGAGATGAATATAGCCTTTGGAAAAACGTCATTAATTGAAGCGAACCAAGAGAAAACCAACAACTTATTGTTACAATTGTGGCTGGATGCTCGTAGAACAAATTTAACCATTATCAAAGTGCTATATGTGCTGATAAAGTGTTACTTGTATATATATATATATACACACACACAAGCGAGCGAGTGAGCGCCAGTGGTGCCCAGTGGTGAGATGGTGACCGGTGAGGTTGGTTACCACTGCGGCCGGCCGACCTAGTATTATGATGCTCACTTCACGGTGTCCAGCTGAATACCAAATATAAGATAGCCTCTAAAAGTGAAGAAGAAAATGTCAGATAAGTATATTTTTTGCAATTGATTGAATTTGATTTTGGTTTCTAATGGTCTCGTAAGAACGATGCTTTGTGAGAAAATATTTTTGCTAAAAATATACATACAGATCCAGATATGGGTGATTCGACTTGGATGAGCTGTTTACGAGAGCAAAGCAGCTGATCACCAATGTTGAAGGAAATGGAAAGTTTCTGCAAGTTGCAGTATCAATAGGCAAGTTATTGATAGATAAAAGATGAAGAAGGAGCAGACAATGATGACATTTTTTCATCATCCGAGTCATCAGAATCTGAAGAATCAGATACTGATAGTTATTTCGAACCCATATTCTCCAGGATAGGTGTTAGATTTAGAGATGTGTGAAGGGGTCTTACCACAAAAGGTTACCACAAGGAGTACAGCTGCTTCTCGTTAATGAAATTCCAAAAATCGAAAAGAAAAAAATATCGTGAAAAGAATAGAGAGAATATCTTGAATAAACAGAAAGATAATTATGCTAGGAGAAAGATAGTTCAACAAAAAAATGTAAAAAAACAGATAATAAAGATAAATATTGATTATTTCAGGACTATCTGCATGAACATACAGCCAAATACTTCGAATCGTCAGATTCAGTTATCAAATGTGTTCGAAATAATTTGAAAAATGTAGCTCTTATTATAATTGATGAAGTATCTATGATTTCAAATGTTACTCTTCTTTACATCCATCTGAGACTTGTAGAAATTTTTAATACATCGGATTCCGAAGATGGTTGGTTTGGCAAACGTCATACATTAGTTTTTGGTGATTTACTTTAGTTTCCACCAGTTAATAAAGATCATGTTAATGTTAATTTAGCCAAAAAAAACTGAAGAAATTGTGGATTCGTTAGGATCGTTCGATTTATGGTCTATGTTTCAATGTGATGAACTACGAATAAACATGCGGCAGCAAAATGATTGTATCTATAAAGATACTAGCGTCCCTCGTCGTGGCTTCGCCCGCGAATATGTGTATTGAGTTCGAAATGTTGTTACTCTCATTTATTGTTGAAAAACTCGTATAATATGTATTCATTTGTAAACTTTGATTAATTTGATATTTTGTAATCCTTGGAGTTGTATTTTCCATGTATCCTCTGAGAATTGGAAATTTTGGATAAACGGCGTTCTTAGTTTTTGAATTTTGAGGAATTAATATGAATTGGTTACGTGCAACCCCTGTCCGTGAAAGAAAGACATACAATTGGGCGCGTGAAAAAATTCTGTTTGCAAATCTATCCTTACGTACTTAAAAGTCAGTCCTTGAGATTTGTTGATCGTCAAGGCGAAAAAAAGTTTTACAGGAAATTGTAATCGTTTGAATTGGAATGGTAAGTCTGATGGAATCATAGGTATGCGAGGTATGAATACTGTTTCTCTAGCAGGTCCTGTAAGAATAGCTGCTTCGATTATATTTCACCGCATAACTTTAATTTGCAACCTTGTGCCATTACATAAATTGGGAGTCATGAGGTAGAAAGCCTGAAGGGTCAAGAGAGTTCAGAAATTTTTGAGGGTAGTGTACAACGTCATCACTGTATCGATAGAATGATAATTTCGTATTTCTCCATCTAGCTTTCCTAGAATAATATTATTAATATTATGAGCGTTTCGAGGAGTTATAATTGCCCTTTCGCATAACCAATTTTAAGGTTAGTCAGAGAGATTTTCAATTTCTGGATAGACTTTAGAAATCGAGTCCATGACTGTATTAACAGTCGTTTCTAGTTTTCTATCAATATTTATGTAATCATTCTCATTTGATACTTTCCCATCTTCAATTTTTAGAAGTTCTAAAGCAAATTGCAAATCTCCACCCCCCAAAGGCAATAAACTCCCAATACTATAATATACTTGCCCTTGAATTTTGAAAGTTGGCCTAAAATTTCCTTCTCGAATTTTGTTAGCTCCAAATGAAGTCATTTGAAACAGTGTATTATACTTCCTTGAATAGGCCAAAAAATGTGGAATCAGTGCGGATCTCTGAAAAAAGACTCTTGAGAGGTTCTGGTGGCTCTTGAACAGCAGGAAGATTAACTTTTCCACCAGAACTGCACTATCCAGGAGCTTCATCTGGCCACTTTTTGGCTTGACACTTGTCACATACTTTATCCATAAATCCAACTATAATATCTTTTATATAAGCGTAATTTTCTGTTGGATCATACTCAAAAACAGATCTTCCACATACTATTAACGGGGCTTTAATTATTCGACCCCGACGAACGGAATCGTATACCGCCTAAATGTTACTTCTGGTTCTCGGCATTATTATCAAAATTATTTGGCAGCAGGGGACTGGGATACAGAAGATCTTAGACAGAGGGTGAGCTCATTTTCAAGCTCTCGTATATAGCCGATAGAACGCTGACTCTCTTGCGAGAAAGCGCCGCGCTATACCTCATACACGTGCGACTCAACGCCTCGCCATCTACTGGCGCGCCATGGTACTTGGTCGGTTACCCCCACCACAGAAAAAGGCATTGTCTATTTCTCGGTTTCTACTCAAAATTTTAAGACGCCACATATCCATAAACATGCCTGTTTTAAAACATCAAATTGTAAAAACAGGGTCAAAGAATTATGTGAGTACTCGAAAAAATCATCAACAGATACAGTATGTTTATTACCAACATGCGAGATGTGTGATTCTCTGAATGCTGCTATGCTTAGTAGTATTAATTTTGAAGAAATAAAATTGATCGCTTAAGAAAAATAAATACTCGCATACCATCTTTGAGAATCAAAGCAAGAAAAAAGTTGAAAGATCACGAAGATAATTGTTCCAGAACTGCAGGTCTTCCAAGAATTGTGAAAACAAAAATAGGTGCACGAATAATGATTCGTAGAAATATTTACAATAGGACTTGTTAATAGTTCAATCTGTGAAGTCATGTCAGTTACTCGAGAAGCTGATGGGAATATTAAATCGGTCAACATTTAACTTCCTACAGGTGAAAAATATTCAATAGAAGAATCATCAGTTAATTTTGAAATTTTCACTAGTGTTTATATTTATAGGGAACAGTTTCCTATAATTTTGAGTTATGCGATTACAGTTCAGAAAAGTCAAGGTTTGAGTTTGGAAAGTGCACCAATCGATGCAGGTAATAAATTGTTTACTGTAGGACAAGTTATGTGGCATTATCGAGAGTAACTAGCTTAGAAGGATTACATCTCATGAATCATGATCCACAATCGGTAAAAGCAGATACTCGAGCCACAAAAAAATATAATCGTTTAACTAACGCTAGCTTTGATGTAAAATTTTTGATGAGAGAATTATTGAAACATGAATTAGTTAAAAATTTTTCAAATATTGTTTACGGCTTTTGCGATACTCTCAAGTTATTCAGGCGAAAATATCCTAATAGAAAAGGAAAAGGTTCATGTACATTAGCAAAATTATCCAAAGATCTGTTGAAGATCAAAAGAACATTTACATGGAGCAACATGTGATGTAACTGTATTACAAAAGTTAGTTGATAGAGAGTTGCCTTATGATACTGTAGTGAGGAATTCTATTTTGTTTGTAGACTCAATAAAAAATGTATTCAGTGTTAAAGAAACAAGTCATCAAAATAAGAAACCAGTCAATAAATGTTTTCTAGCTCTGAAGGGACAAGTTTCCAATTACATTCTGAGAAAAATCATTGCTAGTGGTAAAACATATGAGGATATGAGGAATATGTTTCAAAATGATGGAGAAAATACGCTAGCTACTTTTCTATCAGGAAAAGTAGATAACAAAGTTAACGTGACAAAAAATAGAAAAATTAATTAAATATTTACTAATACTATACTATACTAATACTATAATTCAACATTTTGAAAGTATTATTCGTGCAGAGAATTTGTGATTTTATATTATAAATGTGTGAAACGTTATAGAAAGACAAGATGTTATGAAAAATAATATAAATGTTATTATTATATGATATAGTATGTACGTTTAAAGACTGAGCAATTGTTTAAGAGTAAACATATCGAAATTTTCAATCTCACTGCAATGAATGAATAAAGAAAATATCATAGGATTTGCAACTGATATTCTATTTTTTTTTACGTATTTCTCATTGAAATATCCATACAAGATTTCTATACATGACTCGTAAGATTGAGCATATTTTAATATAATCGCAATTTCATACATATGTCAAATAACAAGAGGTCTCATTAGCTGTACGTCGTTTGCTGTGTCGGCTATATAGTGAAATTACAGATATCTACAATATCTTCACGCTTTACGGTCCACTTGCGCGACCATGAAGTGCGACGTTGCCACGTTGAGTCCTCAGCTGATTTCGAGTCAGAAAACCCGTGATATTTGCATCTTTTGTTATTCATTACTTTGGAACGAGACAGAATTGAGACTCAAAAATAACATTCATGGATACTTCAACTAGTTGATCCTAGTTTTTGTGAATTCTCCCAAATGTACTTTCATTACTACTGTATATTTTAGAATGCTTTTACTGAACGGCTTCATTAACACCACGTTAAAGATGTCGATTTTCGTTATCGATATATCTGTAACGGGACGGTCAAACTAATTGATTTTTGGGATACTTAATAATTGATACGTATATTTCTTGTCCTCCAAGTTTCAAGAAAATCTCAAGTAGATGCGATTTAGGGTACAACTACCTTAATCACTGTATCGATAGAATGATAATGTCGTATTTCTACATCTAACTTTTCCAAAATAATATTATTAATATTATGAGCGGTAGCATTTCGAGGCGTTATGGTTGCCCTCTCGCATAACCAATTGAAAGGTTTGTCAGAAAGACTTTCAATTTCTCGATAGACTTTAGAAATCAGGTCCATGACTGTATTAACAGTCGTTCCTACTTTCGTATCAATATTTATGTAATCATTTTCATTTGATACTTTCCCATCTCCAATTTTTAGAAGTTCTAAAGCAAATTGCACATCCCCACCTCCAATGTGAGCTCTCATATTTGTTTGTAAATGTAATTTTTCTATCAAATTCTAAATTGAAGATGACTTCAAACATGCTTGCACAATGTCAACGCGAGTTCTTTTTTGAATCATAGGCAAAGTTTGCCGAAGGTCTTCAGAGAGAACAAAAGTTATTCCACCCATAGGTTTGTTATTAGATTTTAAATCTCGTAACGTGCGATCCAGAGCTTCAATATGCCAACGGTGACTTATAGTACATTTATCCCATACTATAAGAGAAGTTTCTTCGATAATTTTGCATACAGGACTATTTTGTCTCATTGAACATATTGTATCTTGGCCAATGAAAACGTTCAAAGGTAATTTGAACGTAGAATGGGCATTTTTGCCTCCAGTAAGAAGAGTTGCAATACCTGAAGATGCAACAGCTAAAACTAAAGCACCCAAAATAAGAATTTGAGCTAATATTAAGTTGAGCAGAAAAGTCTTTCCTATACCTCCAGGGGCTTCAATAAAAAATAGTTTCTCTAGGCTATTATGAACACTGTTGGTAATGAGATCAAATGCTTTCCTTTGATTTGCAGTCGTTGTAGGTTTACTGTTAAAACAGCTCAGACGACGTCCACCACGTTTGCTTCGCTTAACTATACACCCACGTCCCAATTTCGTTTTGGACGATACCTATACACAACAGACAACAGCGCCAGCAGCTCAGCTGCAAATTATCGTAATTTTATATACAGGAGTCATATACTATTTCGTTAATATCTCAAGTTTTCCATTAATTTGGAATTCTAAAATGATCTACTAGACTGTCATCAATTTTTTAAGAATGAGAACTCACGCGGAATCTTCATTAACATCGATTCAGAGTTTTTAAAGTTTCTCCGATGTCGAATTTCGAGCTTAGCGGACCATCGAATATCAAAAAATCTGTGAACGGAAAATTTCACGCTCCTTGAACTGTAATTCGAACCAGCATCCTCCTTTGGGATAGCCTTGCGAATAATTTGATCAACGTCGCATATTTTCTTGTCCTCGGCCAGGTTTCGTTACGTATCAAGAAAATCTCAAGTAGATGCGATTTAGGGTACAACTACCTTAATCACTGTATCGATAGAATGATAATGTCGTATTTCTACATCTAACTTTTCCAAAATAATATTATTAATATTATGAGCGGTAGCATTTCGAGGCGTTATGGTTGCCCTCTCGCATAACCAATTGAAAGGTTTGTCAGAAAGACTTTCAATTTCTCGATAGACTTTAGAAATCAGGTCCATGACTGTATTAACAGTCGTTCCTACTTTCGTATCAATATTTATGTAATCATTTTCATTTGATACTTTCCCATCTCCAATTTTTAGAAGTTCTAAAGCAAATTGCACATCCCCACCTCCAATGTGAGCTCTCATATTTGTTTGTAAATGTAATTTTTCTATCAAATTCTAAATTGAAGATGACTTCAAACATGCTTGCACAATGTCAACGCGAGTTCTTTTTTGAATCATAGGCAAAGTTTGCCGAAGGTCTTCAGAGAGAACAAAAGTTATTCCACCCATAGGTTTGTTATTAGATTTTAAATCTCGTAACGTGCGATCCAGAGCTTCAATATGCCAACGGTGACTTATAGTACATTTATCCCATACTATAAGAGAAGTTTCTTCGATAATTTTGCATACAGGACTATTTTTGTCTCATTGAACATATTGTATCTTGGCCAATGAAAACGTTCAAAGGTAATTTGAACGTAGAATGGGCATTTTTTGCCTCCAGTAAGAAGAGTTGCAATACTGAAGATGCAACAGCTAAAACTAAAGCACCCAAAATAAGAATTTGAGCTAATATTAAGTTGAGCAGAAAAGTCTTTCCTATACCTCCAGGGCTTCAATAAAAACCGCTGCCAAGTGCCTTAGCAGTATGCTTTCTCAAAGAGGCTTCAACATCACCCCCAAACGCGTCCCAAACCTGTATTTTCACCTTTCCACTAGCGTAGATACTATCATCTATTTTTCAAAAATTACAAAAAAATTATTTAATCAATTCAATTCGTATCTTTGTGACTGTGTAAAGTGTCGTTCTTTTCAATTGACCAAACTATGTTGCGAGTGTTGATGTCTGCCCGGGCTCTCTTATTATTTGATCAAATGCAACAAAGCAAACGGTTCTAGGTTCTACACGATGCGAGACATTTGGACGTGCATAATTTTTCGATCAATTCATCTTGTAACTGTCATACGGTTTAATAGCGGTCAAAATCGATCCGCCCTGCCCTTAAGTCCGTTTTTGATCATTTTCGACGGCTGAGGTTGGAAATGATCAATTCAAAATCTATTTTGATCATTTTCGACGGCAAAAGACACCAAATTTTCCCAATTTTCTCTATAGCACGTTGAAAATACTAGAAACGAAACTTACATGAATTTTTCTTTCCCTTAGCAACGGTTGCTAGGGCGGTAAACAACGGTTGCTAAGGAGCTAATTGGGAAGATTTTGTGTCCTTTGCCGTCGAAAATGATGGAAATAGATCTGAAATTAATGATTTCCAACCTTCGTAACTGTTGCTAGGGAGGTAAACAACCGTTGCTATGGAGCAAATACAACAATTCAGTGTCCTTGGCCATCGAGTGTAATTTAAAACTGATTTTCCGGCTTGCCCCAATGAGCACTCATAAGGATTTGTGAGAAAACACGTTAGGAATGGTTGCTAGGGAAATAACCAACGGGTTTTGCTGAAAATTTAACTCGGGCTAGATCTTGTCACAACTAACCGGTGTGCAAAATTTCAGGACGATCAGACAATTCCTTCGAAAGTTATCCTAGACGAAAGAAACGAAAAATTAGACACCTTAACAACGGTTAGGGAACTCTTTAATCTTGTTGGGAATCACAATTTACTTGAAGTATCTGAATGTGAGCAAGAACTCAGCTGTCAAAGTGATCACTCAACTCAAGTAATGGCTCTTTTACTATGTAGCTTAAAAGAGCCTACGTGAGCAACTCTGTGAATTTACACATATTTGAATTATAGCGCGAGCTTAAAGACAATATTACATTCATATGCGCGTCATGTTCCTCAGCAACTAAAACAATTGAAGAAGAAAAATGCATCACTTTGCGGGAGACGCTTTGTGAGTACAAATTAAACGAAGAATTATAACCGTTATACATACTTTTTCTCGAATCGAATATCGAATACGTTTAATTGATTTGTTTAGAGGAAAAATAATTTTTATACATTGGATACATTTATTTATCCTTATACTTACGTCTATCGGGGGATTTCTTTCTAGATTAAACACTAATTTGGGATAAAAAAATTTTTTACATCTAAAATAATTTTATAATTAATGTGTAACTTACAATCACTCTAAACTTTTTTATTTATTGTTAATAACTAAAAAACAAATGTTTCTTCAATGGTAGTTCTGCGTTATTATCAGAAATATTTTCTTGCACATTTGGTTCTAGCATGTTGAAAATATTGGAAACGAAACTTACATGAATTTTTCTTTCCCTTAGCAACGGTTGCTAGGGCGGTAAACAACGGTTGCTAAGGAGCTAATTGGGAAGATTTTGTGTCCTTTTCCGTCGAAAATGACGGAAATGGGTCATAAATTAATAATTTCCAACATTCGTAACGGTTGCTAGGGAGGTAAACAACGGTTGCTATGGGACAATTCAGTGTCCTTGGCCATCGAGTGTGACTTAAAACTGATTTTCCGGCTTGCCCCAATGAGCACTCATGAGGATTTGTAAGAAAACACGTTAGGAACGGTTGCTAGGGAAATAACCAACGGATTTTGCTGAAAATTGATCTCGGGCTAGATCTTGCCACAACTAACCGGTGTGCAAAATTTCAGCTAGATCGGACGATTCCTTCGAAAGTTATCCTAGACAAAAGAAACAAAAAATTTTACACCTTAGCAACGGTTGCTAGAGAAATAAACAACGGATTTTGCTGAAAATTGAACTCGCCCGAGATTTTGCCGCGATTAACCTGTGTGCAAAATTTCAGGACGATCGGACCATTCCTTCGAGAGTTATCGTGGACGAAAAAAAACGGGACGCACATACACACACACATACACACACACACACACACACATACATACATACAGACACTTTTGGATTTCCATGTTTTTCGACCCGTAGATCACGAAAATCGATGTCCCGAGGTCTGATTCGGTGGGCCGATTTTTGCCCCATTACAAAGCTTTCCCTTTGAGAAAGCAAAATAGTTTCTCTAGGCTATTATGAACACTGTTGGTAATGAGATCAAATGCTTTCCTTTGATTTGCAGTCGTTGTAGGTTTACTGTTAAAACAGCTCAGACGACGTCCACCACGTTTGCTTCGCTTAACTATACACCCACGTCCCAATTTCGTTTTGGACGATACCTATACACAACAGACAACAGCGCCAGCAGCTCAGCTGCAAATTATCGTAATTTTATATACAGGAGTCATATACTATTTCGTTAATATCTCAAGTTTTCCATTAATTTGGAATTCTAAAATGATCTACTAGACTGTCATCAATTTTCATAAGTAAGAATGAGAACTCATTATCGCGGAATCTCACATTAAAATATCGATTCAGAGTTTTAAAGTTTCTCCGATGAATATTCAATAATCGAGCTTAGCGGACCACTCTGAATTATCAAAAAAGTGAGATTATGAGACGGAAAATTCACGCTCCTTGAGCTGTATTCGAACCAGCATCCTCCTGATTCCCGGTCAGCCTTGCGACCAATTTCGGGTCAACTCGCAGGCATTTCACTCGGCAGGGTTTCGTTACGTATCAAATAGGATTATCAATAACTCAATACTCAGGAGCGGGGTTATATGTGTCTCTATTCCCTATTCACTTGACTGAAAGAACTCGTGAAAATATCTCAATACTAGTGTACAATATCAGCGTTAGACTGCCCTGTCTCACAGAACGTTCCAATAATCGTGGCGTGGCCCCGCACAATGCCATTTGTAATCTCGCCACTTGACAGGTTGGTAGAGGGCTGAGTTATACACTTTTTTTTAACATTCTATAAACATTAGCTTCTCCAAAATAACTCTAAGAATTCAGTATTTCTGAAAAAGTCCTAAAGTAGTTGCCCAGTTAGATTCGACATTCCAAAATTTGTAATCCAAACCAATGATGTACGATTCATGAAATTATTTTACAAAAAAAAGTATTTCTGAAATCGTTAAGTGCATATTGCTACTCGAATTAAGTAAAAAATTACTGAAATTCAGAATAGAAGTAATTTTCTCAATATCTTGAAACCTACGTTATCCGTCAAATTTTTAAGGTCGAAAGTTGTACAATTTTAAAAATATAAAACTTTAACTCACGCGATAACAATAAAAATTTATCTTCAGATAAAGGAACAAAACTAAAAACAAAACTTAAAGACAATGATTTTGTAATATTTTTTATCTCAATCACATGAATCATCTCTATTTCTGCAGTTTCAGCTTAGAGTATTATCTTCATAACATGATTATTGTTTGTGTTCACAGAATGGTGGAGCGAAGGATGGCTTTGATATGAACTTAGGCCCGGCATGGCAGAAGGGTTATACTGGAAAAGGGGTTGTTGTGTCTATATTGGATGATGGAATTCAAACTAATCATCCAGATCTAGCTTTAAACTATGATCATGAAGCAAGTACCGATATTAATGATAACGATGATGACCCAATGCCTAGAGATAATGGTGATAACAAACATGGAACAAGATGCGCTGGAGAGGTTGCTGCTGTAGCTTTCAATCGCTTTTGCGGTGTGGGTGTTGCTTACAACTCTAGCATAGGAGGTCAGTTCTAGTTCTCTATTTTCATGATTGGATTTAAACATACAAATATGACAATATTGATGGATCTAGAAAGTGACTGCTCGCTACAATCAATGTCAGTCTGAGTATTTTTTTGGAACCGTGTATAAGTTACGGAAGACGACCACAGTCAGTACCCAACAACACACTGTCTCTAATATTAATCACATTCTTGGGCTAGCTACCTCAGCCCCGTGAAGTTTCTAATGAATTGGACGAGAAATGAAGGACGTATAAAGATTCAAACGAGTTCTATCCATAGCAGTAGTCACCGAATATAGTATTTACCACACCGATGTATTCCTTTAGCCCACTATCTTTATTAGTTCATTCTCATTTGTGTGAGGCTCATTCTGGAAACTCATGTCCCAGCGAGTGGACAATGAGAAAATATTGTACTTGTAAATTTACCTATATGCATTCCACATAATATCAATCAAAATCAGAATTCGTCAGGACAATCATGTAATTATGGTATGGTCTGATGGTATACCTACATTAGTATTTTGAGTGCAGCTAAAGGATATGTAAACGTATACTTCATTCATGTTAGAATAATATGATCCTATCATTGGAGAACGAACCAAGTACAGTCACTGTAGAACCTGATACTGGACGCACTCGGCATTCAATTGTACCAATTGGAAATTGAAATTGATTTGGTGTCTAATAGAGATGTGCGGGCCCCCGAAATTTGGGCTGCCCGAAGAAAAAGCCCGGAAGCTTGTCGCTGTCGGGTTACCCGAAATTTTTGGGCTACCCGAAGTTTTCAAGCTACCCGAGACTTTCGGGCTGCCCCGGAAAAAAAGTTTTAAAAAAGTTGAAGTTTGGAAATGAATTTGGAAAAAGAAGAAACTAGACTACGAGCTTGCGGGTTGCCCAAATTTTGGGTAGTCCGATAGAATTTTGGGTAGCCCGAAAATCTATTTGGAATAAATCAAACGATCGAGGAGAGGTTGTAAAATCGTGTGAACTAGAAATAATTAGGTGGTGAAGAATATTATATCTCAGTTTAGAAATGTATTCGAAGATATTCGATCCTACCAAGTGGCGTCAATTTGGTTCGTTATTAGTTCTTCAAATAATTGATGAGGTACCTAACAAGCATTTCGGTAAGTTGTTTCGTAATTGGTTAGTTATAAGTTATAGATATATATATAGGTATATATGGTTAGTTATGAGTTATAAGTTATATATTCATCCATAGGACAAAAGAAAGTGAAATACATCATTTTATTGATAAAATTTTGAGAATTATGTGAATTTTAGACAAATCAAGGCAGATATGTATATCTATATATAGCTGCCTTAGTCTAAAGTCATAAAAAGCTCTATAACAAGGCAGTGCTGGAACTCCAAACTCTACCGGTAGCTTGATCCAGTGTCAGGGAACATATCTGTAGAGTTTGGCTGAGATTGATGACCCGAAGGCATGATATCCTCACTGTGAGCTTCATTGTGGACCTGATATGTTGAAACTAACAAGAAAGGGATTCTGATATTGCAGATATAACAATTAATTGCAGGAGATGTTGGGATTTCTCCAAAAAGTGTATGAGACCATTTTCAAGCTATCGAACAGAGGTTTGTACGTATAACTTGAAAGGTCAAAAATAAGTTGGCGAACATAGCCAAACTGGTTGAAACATATTCAATTGATAGATGGCCTATCCGGATGGAGGATTCTGGTGTCAAATAATTTTTTTTTTATAATCTTTGTAGTATTCAGCATAATTTTTGTTCTCAACTTTTTTTCATTTTCACATATAGACAAGATTATTTGGGCTCTGAAAATTGGGAAAAAGGTAAAATTTTAAATAATTCAGGTTTTGAGTGCATGTACTAACTTCCACATGCATGCACATAAAAATCTGAAAAAATTTTTGAGTATTCTGGTGATGAATACCAATCAATTTGTCAATGCAGAATTGCAAAAAGGATTTTGAGCATGCTCACTTGACGTGGAACGTCCCATATTCACTAAGGACTCACACATGAGCGTCAGTAATAAGATTCAGTAGATATTTTTCCAAAATATTTGTATGCATGAGCGTTACATAAAAAGAATTTAGATAATCAGGAGAAATTAATTAATTTATTATCCTAATATAAGACAGAACATATCAAAATTCATCCCATATTTTTTTAAAATTGATTTCACATAGGCAATTGGTGGTTGAGGATGTCGATGTCGGCTTGTCGACTGGAGTTTTATTTGAATAAGGATATATCCCTATCCCTGATGCTGTACAGGTACCTAGGGTCGCCGATGAAGTGTCCTGAGGGTGCGATCCTGGTATTTTAACTTGGAGGAGCTGACCCTGGAACCGAACAATGTCCAGGAAATCAGGGTTACCGATGACGATATTTCGAGGGAGCTCTCCTGGTATTTTTGCTTGGGGATACCGGCCATGGACCCGAACGATGTCCAGGTAGTCAGGATACCCGACGACGGTGTTCCAAGGGTGCGCTCCTAGTATTTTTGTTTGAGGAGGCTGACTACTTTGACTACCTGAACATCGTTTGGGACCAGGGTGAGCTTTCCCAAACAAAAATTCCAGGTGTACACCCTTGGAACACTTTCATTAGGTACCCTGACTACCTTTACATCGATTGGGTCCCGGGTGAGCTTCCCTAAGCAAAAATTCCAGAAGATCACCCTTGGAACACCGTCATCGGGTACCCTGACTACCTGGACATCGTTTGATTCCAGGGTAAGCTGTTTCAACGAAAAATACCAGGAGCGCACCATTGGAACACCCTCATCGGGTACCTTGACTACCTGGACATCGTTCAGGTCCAGGGTCAGGTACTCGAACCAAGAATACCAGGAGCGCACCCTTGAAACACCGCCATCGAGTACCCTGACTACCTGAACATCTTTCGGGTCCAGGGTGAGCTTCCCTAAGCAAAAATTCCAGTAGTGTACCCTTGGAACAACGACATCGGGTACCCTGACTACCTGGACATCGTTCAGGTCCAGAGTCAGGTACTCCAACCAGAAATAACAGGTGCGCACCATTGGAACACCGTCATCAGGTACCCTGACTACCTGGACATCGTTTGAGTCCAGGGTAAGCTACTTCAACGAAAAATACCAGGAGAGTATTCTTGGAACACCGTCTGATCGCAAAACCAATACGTACGTTTGTGGACATTGTATTGAGGAACCCTCAAAAAAATTCAGCCCAAACCTCTGGAAATAAGTCTCAATTATTCACCTCCTCTTGCATCAAGTTTCCACCTTCATTCTGCAACGTCATAAAGATATGCATTTGATTCACACAGAGAAGTTAGCATACACGCGATGCGTGCATGGGAGGATGTGTGTGTGTGTGTGTATGCGTGGGAGGATGTGTGTGAGTGTGAGTGTGTGTGCGTGGGAGGATGTGTGTGAGTGTGACCACCTACGAAATGAGATTGTGATTCAGAGTATCTTTACAGTGATGGAAATACAAAAAAAATTTCATCATGATGTCTCTGATAGTTTTCGCACAATCTATTTGTCAAGTGAGCCCATTTCAAAATATCGCTAAATTTTACAATTCCAATTCAGTCCAAAATATATCTCCCATAAAACCATTCTTCACTCGTAAACTAGTTGTACCTTTCTTTAGAAAGGTTTGCTACTCTTCCATCTGCAATACATTATCGAAGCAATAACGTTTCGTTTAGTTGCATTTAGTATAATAAATTGCATATAAAGCTACATCAAATCTAGTTATACATTCCAGATGGATTTTGTCAATGGTGATACGAGAAAGCATTAAATGACAAGTATCTAATTAGTATGATAATCCTACTGCAGAATGAATACTTTCAAATGTACACTCAATTCTCGTAGCTGTTCGAATTTTAATCCAGAACAATTTCTTCAGATGGGAAAGTACTCAAATCACAAATTCACGTCAAGTATTTAACTCATATATTTTTTTAGAGGTATAGTACCAAAATTATATAAATGGTTTAAATAAGATGGAATACACCATAAGCAGATTTCTTTTTCATGATTAAAAATTTACCTTTGAAAAAGGCCCACGTTGAAGACTAGTATGTTCCGTATTTTGTGGTTCGTTGTTGAATAAATGCTTAAGCGACTAAATTTGTTTGAGTGGGTAAAAATGGCAAGATGTCTTTTCAATCGTTTCTATTTCAATGCATCTAAGATAATAATTACAGAATATGAAGCCTTCTTCCTGCTTCATGTTTCTCTGTTACGGATTTGAAACTGATTAATTTCATATAAAGTCATATCAAGCATAGTTATATTTTTCAAAAAAGCACGGGATCCCGCAATCAGTTTTCATCCCATGGTGCAGATAGCGTAGGCATGGGCCGAAACCACTTTTTCTGGGTTTTATTGAATTCCAATTGTTTATAGCGCGATTGCCAGAAAAATAAGCCTCAAATCAAAAAAATGTATTTCACGTTTTTTTCTTGGTTTTTCATGTAGAATCGATTGATACCATTACTTTCTCGAATTTACGACTTTGGGTGCAATTTGTTTAAATAATTATTGTTTAAACAATGGAAATGGGAAAAGAAAAAACAGGGGTATTTTTTTTTCAAAAAAGCACATAATCCAATAATTAGTTTTATGATATCTCCGCTGGTCTGGCCATGGGCCTTAATATTTTTCTTGTAAATATATGAACGCTTAAGTGACTAAATTTTTTTGAGTGGGTTCTTTTTCTATTTGAATACATTCAAAATAATAATTACAGAATATGTAGCCTTCTCTCTGCTTCATGTTTCTTTGCTACGGATTTCAAACTGATTTATTTGATATACAGTAATATCAAGCGTTATCCAACTAGTATGGTTATCCAACAATAGAATGAATATTTTTCAAATTACACTTAATTCTTGTAGCTACTAATGTTAAGATGGAGAATAACTCGAATCACAAATTTATGTCAGTACTAATATAATTTTGAAGAGGTTGAACTTAAAAATTATGTAAATGGTGGAAATGAAATAAAATACACCATTTGCATTTTTATTTCTCATAGAAAAATATTTACCTTTGAAAAAGGTATACGTTGACGACAAGTAGGTTCCGTATCCCAGAGTTCGTTGTTGAATAAATTCTTATGCGACAAAATTTTTTTATAAAAAAAGAAATTTGAAAATGTTTGTTTGATCTTAGTCTATTCAAGTGTATGTAAGAGAATAAGATAATTCAAATCGAATATATCATTTGAAAATATCACTTCAATAGACATTTTTACCAATACACTATCGTTATATATTCGACTTTATTTTGTCAATTATGATCCAAGAAAGTAATGAAATCTAGAATCTGATGCCAAGTATTCAACTGGTGTGATTATCCTATCACCAAACAAATATTTTTGCAAATTACACTCAATCAATTATATGTCAAGTAAAATCTATCAAATGTACGTGAGAAAGTGATAATATGACTCTTTTTCTTTTGTTCATATTTCTCTGTTACGGATTTCGAACTAATATGCTATTTTTTGTAAATATATAGATGTATCACTTTCATGGCTTTTTTCATATATTCCAGTTCATTTCGTAAACGATGACACGAGAAAGTAGCAAAATCTAACATCAACTGACAAGTATTCAACTAGTGTGATAGCCCTAAAAACATTTACCTTTGAAAAAGATATACATTGACGACAAGCATGTTCCGTATCCCATAGTTCGTTGTTGGATAAATTCTCATACGACTAAATTTTTTATGTAAAAAGAAAAAATTATATCCCAGTAGGGATTGCTTTCAGAAGAGAAGAAATAATAAAATATATCTACCTCATGTTTCTCTGTTACGGATTTGGAACTAATAACCTGAATATCAATTTGCTAATGTTAAGATAAAAAAGTACTGAAATCACAAATCCATGTCAAGTACTTAACTCATATAATTTTGTAGAAGCTTAGTAGAAAAATTATAAATGGTTGAAATCAAATATAATACACCTCGAGCAATTTTCCTTCGTCATAGTAAAAAATGGATCTTTGAAAAAGGTATACGTGGACGACAAGTATGTTCCGTATCCCTATAGTTCGTTATTGGATAAATTCTTATGCGACTAAATTTTGTTACGTAAATAGAACTTTGGAAATGACTGTTTAATCTCAGTCCATCCAAATGCATGTAAAATAATAATATGATTCAAATATAATATATTTTTGTAAATACATATGTATCACTTCAATCGACATCTTTACCAACATACGATCATTATATGTTCCAGTATATTATTTCAATGATGACATGAGAAAGTAGCGAAATCTAGCATCAACTGACAAGTATCCAAGAGTGTGGATAGCCTATACAGAAATAGTATTTTCTCAAAGTACACCCTAAAGCGATTGTTGCACGATCTGTTATCAAATGTCAATACACTCCATATCAATTCACTCATGTTCGGATAGAATGTATTGAAATTCAAAATCTATGTCAAGTAGTTACATACATCAGGTGGCGCGTCAGCGCCACCGACGAAAAGTATGCGCAGCAAGCGAGGGGACGCGACAAACCATTATATACAGCTCGTTTGCGGTTTATAACCTCGCACCTGGAAATATTTTTCTTTAAACCTCTGTTCTGCAGTTTTGCAATGGTTATCAGCAAAAACTGCATTCAGTTGCGTTTAATTACGCCAGGAAAGATTTTCGGAAATTGACCTGGTTATTTGGGTATAGGAGGTATAAGTCGACGAGCAGATGACAGATACTCTGAGCCTCTCGCAAATCTCCCACAGAAAATTTTTCCCACCACTGACGTATATTAAGTGAGAGCGGATCGAGGCCTATTGCGAGCGTGGTTCTCAGCGTAACGTAAACGTATATTACGTCCAGTCTCGTATTCTCGTTAGTCGTCGATGAAGAGATATATTATACAGTTATAGTAGTATTGTCCAGTATCGTCATAGTAAACAACTGGTAGGCAAACACATGGGCAGTCGTGATGAAAAGTGCAAATGTGCTGGAAGTCATCTTAGCTACTTCAGCAGCTTTGTCAATCCGACTTTAAATTGATTGAGTTGTTTGACATGTGCTAACCTACTTGCTGGTACTGATATATAAATAAAAACAACAATTGATTCTGAGTGAAAACCTCAGCACAAATTATGCAGAGCACTTTGTTGTCGGAATCCAATTTGTTAATGTCAAATCTTTATAAACAATTTGACCCTGTCAAGTCTCAAGCTAATCTAGATGAGATAGTGCCATGAAAGCTAAAGGACTCTTAAACATATTGGAAATTGAAATACGCTCGTTTTTTTGCCACTTATCCCTACTTATGCAGAATCATTTAAACAAATTGTTCCGGAATTTTAGAATCCAGAAACATAGCATAAGCAATTTTTTGTCAGGATCTAATTTTCTTAGTCTCGAATCGTTATAAACAAATTATCTCTGTTAAGTCAAAAACCGAATCTAGATAAGAGTGCCGTAAAAACTACGGATTCTCAAGTTTATTAGAAATCAAGGTAATCTTGTTTTTCCTCTCATCAATTAGCAGTTGATGATATTGTATTATTAAATCAAATTGTTCCGGAATTCAAAAATCAGGAACATACCATGAACAATCGATTCTACTTATGAATAGATATTGATGGAAACCTGATTGAGAGTTTAATTGAATGCCAATTTGATCGTTTTTTAGACGTATAGTGGCTGCAATAAGTGATTATTTGACTGCCCATGTAGCCAATCTGGCCCTTTCACGTTTTTTTTTAAATTGACATTTTGAATAGGTCCGATGATCGGATGATAACCGTAGAAATTGTATCTGATGGGTATTGAGATGGAATTTAAGATGCCGTTCGCAGAATTAAAAAATTTCAAGTTAATCATAGTCTATTTCGCGGTACATTCATAGGGGCTGGCGCATTGGCCGCAAGTACCTTATTTTCAGATTGTAGATTACTATTCTTTTTAGCATGAATATTTTCTTCATTGTTAAGGTCAGCTCGTCTGTCAGGTTCAGTTTCATTGTCCTGGGAAAGACTCATGCTTAAATTCATGTTCTCGAAAGAATGTGTAGGCATATTCTTATTTATCACTGTCTTAAAACAGAGCAGCTTTAGATTCAAGCGCTGAAGATATTTTATCAATTTTTTTTATGTATCGAGTGGAAAACTTCCTTCTGTCAATTCTTGGGATAGGAACATTTTCGCTTATGAATCCGAAGGACGTAATCAATTTGCATCCATTATTCATTAAAACTCCACTTGCGAAAATATTACCAGCTCAAGTAATACAAAAACCATTGCAGAGCAAATTACTTTTCACAAAATACTAAGTATCAGGTGTTGCGGTGATATCAATTGTCACGCTGATGAGCTTTACAAACCTTATGATTTGTAAGAGCCAAAAGAGACTTTGGCCCTAAAGAAGACAATCTAATTTGGTATCAGAAATGCTTTTGCATACTTTTTCATCTCATCATAATGCCGATGAAACTGCTGAATGGCGAAAATGAAATTTTTCTTATGATGTGATTTCCATCTATTGTTATTACTTCCTCCATCTAGCATCCTGTATTCATAACATAATTTTGAAAATAATGATATAAATAATAGCATCCCATACAGATATATGACGATTAAAATGTAAAAATATGGGGCGTTTTATGTCAACACTTCAGAGCCGGCGCGCAGACGCTAAAACCTCGCGTTTTCGACGCTTGTTTTCGACTCTATAAGACCAATATCTAAATAATGTAGAATACGTTATCGATGTATTTTTCGTTCAGCTTTCTGATGGTGTTCTTGGTATAGTACCGTGTGGGTGAGTAAAGATGATGTGAAATTGACAACACTGCCTCCACTCACAAGACAATATATATTTCTTTATTGTAATCACGGCACAGGCAGAAACTTCACTGGGCTCAGGTGATCGTGGCGCCTGAAAATCCTATTAGTATACTTGGTCGTGAGGACGCGCGCGATAACGTATGTGCTACGTCTGGTTGCGGATAGAAATCTGCCTTGGCTAAGATTCTGTGTGCAGAATTCCAGGGAGATCGGGAGATTTCTCCAAAAGTTGCACGTGCACGTACGTACATACAGACATTTTTGGAATTCCATGTTTCCGACCCGCAGATCACTATAATTAAGACCCGAAGTCTGATTCGAAAATTCTATTCTTTCCCTGTCTCAAGTCTTTCTCTTTCGAAAATCGAAACTTGTTCATCATTCTACGTGTATGATTTTCTCCGAAAAAATATTAATTTCAATCGTCAGAAAAGTAAAAACTTATCATCTTTCGATTTGAATAGAAATTTCCGAGAAATTTTGAAATATTATCAGAAGAATTGAGAATCATTATGAGACGGATCAACGTTAATGGTTAGGAGAACGAAAGCGGCCCACTTCTATAACACAAATATTCTGGACGATTTCCCGAATTTGTTGAATTGTGTTAGAGGTATGATGAGTGTAATAGAGAATTTGATGAAATTCTCTTCATTGATGAAATTTGGTATTGTGAGTTTGTGATGGGACATATCGCTTGCCATAGAAAGATCTATGATGTACGTGATTTGGGAGAACGTGAAAATTTTAGGTAAACTCAATTTATCATTTTTAGGCTTAGAAAAAAACTTCATTAAAATCATATCCTACATTGATTAGACATTGGTCTTATAGAGTCAAAAATAAGCATCGAAAACGCGAGGTTATGGTATCAATGCGCCAGCTCTGGAGAGTTGATGTGGAATGCCCCATATATGACTCGAGAAGATTGCCAACTTCCCCAGAGCCTGGTAATGGATAAAATATCCATGTTTACTTGTAAGCCTTTTGTCAAATGTGTCACAATAGTTTTGTCGTCTGTGTCTGTTTATCGTAATCACTTTCTGAAGAAAAATTCAATAGTGGTTATTTCAAAAGGTGGCGATAGAATAGGCAACAATCAGTCACATGAAAAAATTCAGCAGCTCTACTGGATTTATCTTATTACACTCTCCATTGTTCAAAATTCTTAATTGTATTTAAGATTTTTGTTTCAGAATTTTTTTTTTAGCTCTATTGGATGTCTGAACGAGTGTTGAGTAGGACTATAATGCACGTGAATTGGGAGTCTGTCGCGAAAAAAGATTCCTTGATGGTATTCCTGTAATTAGTTTTTGCGATCCTATAGACAATGGAAAGCATGGAGGTACAGCTCTTCTAGTTCACGGTTGTTATAAGTGCGGCTGCCCTCGCTGTACTTTCAACAAAGATTGAGATAAACGTACACCAGTTAAAAAATCATTGCATAAAAAGTTTGAAAATGTGCCTTTCGACTGAAGAAGAATATTAGCGATGAATTATCACTTAATCGGTATGTGAAAATATGACGATTCAGAAATGAACAACGAGATGCGTATTTCCATCGACGAGCATGAGAAAATTTTTCGAAGAAAACAGGTAGATTCTCGTGAAGGTTTTTTTTGAAGATGCAACTATAACAAGGTAAAGATTTTTGATTGCAAAGCAGGTGAGAAGATTCGATTCCTTCATTCCTGTCCACTCCAACCGCATATTTGTAAAAGTAGTAGAAACTTTGAAGGATATCCAGAAATATACGTTGAGACGCAAGCCTGCAGTTATCTCATTAACCATTTCATTGTTAAAGTGTACGACCTCATAACGTCCGAGACACTACCGCCGTGCAACTTGCTCAATCCCATTTTATCAGTCCCCATATTTGTTGCCGGGATAGATCGATGAAAGTTTTGTTTATAAAATTGCAGCATCCGATTTTCTAGGCGTTGCACCAACGTGAAAGAACGTGACGATTTTATACACAAAGTCAAAAAAGTAAAAGGAATGTGTTTAAAACGAGGTGCACTGTATGGCTAAGGTTCGAACAACTATCGACGTGTTGTCTCAAATCACACTCCTGGTTAATATTAGCCAATTCCATGTATAAATAACTTGCAATGTGATTTGAGACGATCGGCAGATCATGGAATCGGTTTTCATATCCATGTTCAGATCTTTGAACAAGTTGATGCATGGGCGTGAAATGCGGGGATAATCCATTTTCAGGAAGATGTATAAGATATATCGTTAAAAAAATCCATGAATCAATGTCGTGATGGAAATTCTAATAATATGGATCGATAGAGCTGCTTGAGCATTTTTATTTTTCATCGTGAGAAACTGAAATATTTCGATGCATGGGCGTGGAGTACGTACTTGAAAAATTGGTAGTTTACTTTGTGATTTTTATGCGTTCAGAGAAATACGTGAAATTATGATATGGTGCGATTACTATTATTATTTTAGTAACTAGCTATAGTCTCTCGCTCGAGATTTTCATATGATTTCAAAATCAGAAATTTGGAAAGAATGCAAACATATCGATTGAAATAACTTTCATTCTTACAGAGTTTTCGATTTTAATACTATTTCCACGGCAAGGTAGAAAAATAGAGAAACTTGATCTCCATCAAGTAGCTATGTGAACGTTTTCTCGCATGGTTCTCATACATTATCTACATCTTTATATTCATCTATCTCTACATCTACATCTGCATTATAACAAGACAGATCAGTTGTAAAGGCCCGACCATTGTTTAGAGGGGCGGTTGGGCGAAATACCCCTATATTGGTGGGAATGTTTGTTATTGAAAGGTATCGCGATCGGTAATTCGTATGTAAGACCGCTCGGTCACTTACATTTTCCTAATCCGTCCGGCGCGGCGCTTGGTTGTCCTTGACTGGAGCTTGGCAGCGTGGTAGCCGAGTAGTCCGTGGCGCGCTGGGCCGTATATGCGTGTTGGTTCCGGATGGATATGTGGTGAGGAGGGGGGGCTGTTGTGAATAAACACCTTCACGTGCACTAGCACTAACCTTTATTATGTTACCAAATCCTATATTTAACACTCGATACCGCGTGGTTGGATCATTATACAAATTTCTGTTCTTCGGAAATAGATGTAATTATGCTATGCGTTCGCGGGGAAGCTGCGCCGCTCGCGTGCTCCATGTCCGGCCACCCGTGTGGCATCCGTGATTAGCACGGATCAACTCCGTCGTGTCCGCCGCGGCCGCTTCTTTTATAAGCATTGTGACGTCACGTCAAGATGCGCTCGCAGGGCGCGAAACGGTTGGGAAGCGTAAGTAACTTATTAACCTGGCGAAACGTTATTGATAAAAGATTCCATTCGCTCATGCTCATGGCACATCGGCCTGTCTCCGATAAATATATATGAACATAAATTATTCTGATCTGGCCAGATCATTACTTATCTCCTATAGCAAACAATTCTAGTTTCATTGCACGCAGGGTTTCATACATTCGTCTATACATTCATTCTTTTGTTCTTGCTCGAGTGCCCGCTGGCTACTCGTCAACTTATTCGTGCCGATAAGAAGATCTCAGTTGCCGTGTGAGACTTGCACTTACAAAATAATATTCCCGCATAAGCGCCCGCTGGCTGCTCGTGGCTTTGCACAGGCTGATAAGAGAATATCTTATAGCCGACATCCATCCGTTTTAATGTTGGGCAGCTGCACAAAAATGCAAGCTGTCCTCATGATTCCCGTGCACTACGTGCAACTCGCCATCCGTCGCATGGATGCGTCTCAATCAGCGCATTCTTACACTCACACAAGTATGCTTAATCCTATTGTCACTTCTCGGCGCAACTCGGGTAGCATGTGGGAAAATGCGCATCGCGAATATGTGATGCGACTCGTGTCAATCTAAAATTTCAAGAAAAATGGGCGGGGCAAGGCTGGGCCATAACACAGTATATTTTTCTGATCCACCTTTATTACTCTTGGAAACAATGATATGATAGTTTAGAGGTATTGTTAATATGACGGTTTGAAAGGTGAGATCGACTACATTTCCATAGGAAAAAATTTTTGAAAATTCAAGTTGTGGTGGGCGTATGGAGAATGAAAAAATTTGTTCAGCCTGAGCGATGGAGAACCCGGGATGCCTCCATAATCCGAGTCGAAAAAATTTATAAATATTAATGCGAGGGCGTATTCTTTGTAAACGAATATGTTGTGGCGCCAAAAAAAAATTCGTCAATTTGCTAAGCGATACTCATATTGTTGTAATTGTTGTTGAAAAAGGTTAGGTGGAACGAAGGGTGGGGGTACGGGTCATAATTTCCATCATAAAACAATATCATTCATCGGAATATCATATCCATATGATACTAGTATCCCCCGTCGCGTCTTTGCCCGCTCTCCGAATTAATAGAATTCGAATGATAATTATTAATGATAATGATAATTAATGATAATGATTGAAGCGAAATATGAAATAATGTGACGATGAAAATTTTGCTGTTACCAATCGATAGAGCTGATCAAACGCATAGATTTTATATCGTAGAAAATTCGAATATTTGTATGCATGGGCGTGAAATTCATGAATCGGAATTTTTGTTGTCTCTTGTGATTGGGAGACCATTGAATAAACTATGAAATAGTGGTATGATGTGAATTTGGGTCTAATTAATCAATGTATCTGTTCACATTACATGGTGAAAATTTTCATAAAAGTTATGCGTGGGCACAGAATGTGAAGAAATTTCATTGTCAAACTATTGCAATACTATGTAATTATTTATTCCAAAATCGTCAAATTGAACCATCGGATAAAACTATGGTGAATAATCAATTATTAAATAACGGTATGGTGCAAATGCGTGCCTGACCACTCGATAGGTTTTCAATCTGCTTCAATATGTCATATTGGATATTTGTCAAAAAAAGTATTGATCCATCGATATTATGAAACCAAAGAGAATCAGTGGAGAAAGCGACATATAAGGAAACAGATATTCTAGGTCGGAAGAGAATTGCATGTGCTTTAATATTCCGTTTTAGAATTCTTGAGAAGATCGATGTATGAGTGTTGGAAACGGGAAGAGAAACATTGCGTTTTATATTAGGACTTATATTAAGTTTCCAAAGATATCTGGAGAACTGTTGAAAAATCCATGAAATAACGATGCGATGTGGGTTTGACCAATCGACAGGACATCGAAAGGACTTCCATATTCCAAGGTTGAAACATTTAAAAATGGACTAAGTGTTTCAAATATATTGAAAAAGTCTTTGAATAAAATCATGAGGATGATTCTGGTATTACCAAGTGATAAAGTTGATTGAGCACTTTCACGAACAAAATTGGCATTTTTGATTGAATCAATGAGATCGTGGAAAAACCCATGAAATTATAGTATCATTGAAATGTGGATAATCAAAGTCATATTTCCATGGGTACCGGAGAAACCATTAGAAATAACCATGAAATGATGAAATGGTGCAATTCCGTCTCTAACACCGATCAGATAAACATTAACAGGGCTTTCAAATTCCATGGCGAAGATTTCGTTGAAATTGATGGTTGGCGTGACATGAGAAGGAAAACCTTCATAATACCCTGTATCCCGTGAAACATTGGAAAAAACTGTAAGTTGATGTCAAGATGAAAATTTTAATATGACAAATCGATAGAGCTGCGGGGACCTTTTCATTTACTACCGTGAAAAGGACAAAAAATGTTAATGCGTAACAATAAAATTTACGAATGAAATTCGATGTTCTCATGTATTATGAAGAAATCGTGGAGAAAACATTAGATAATGGTATGATGCAAATTTGAGTCTAGCCAATGGATAGATCATTAAAAGAGTTTTCATATTCCGTGGGAAAAATTTTAAAAAATTGATGAGTGGGCGTGCTATTTTTGGAAAAAGTATGGTGTTTTCATGTGTGATGGAGAAATCGTAGGATTGTAAAAAAATCCACGAGATTATGGCTTGGTGCAGTTTAAGTCTGACTGATCGAATGATCATTGAAAGCGCTTCCATATTTCATGGTAAGATTTTTTTAAAAATTAATGCCTCAGCGCGAAGTGCGAAATAATATATAAATTTCTATGTTCATTCGGAATTATTGAGAAAATCCATGGATTGATGTCACAATGCATATTTTATATTTATATTTGTGAGAGAAAGTTAATGTTTTTTGGGTATATTGCTTGGTCAAAATTCTAGAAAAAATGATGCATGCGCATGAAATATGATGAATTATTTTAAATTCTACGAAATCTTTGTTTCTCGCATGAAATCTCTTTGAGGAAGCATACTGGGTTGAATTCTTCGATGAATTATTCGAGTATCGTTATGATTATAAGTTTTTAAAAGAGGGTAAGCCACCAAATGTTTACCATTCTATTTTAGTTGAGAATGTTGCCCGACTCTCACTGAGAGGTCATAATGGTGAGGCGCATATCGTAAAGCGAATTTATATTTACGTATGGATATTGTTATTTTAATCGATATGTATGCATTCTTTCCAAATTTCTGATTTTGAAATCACACGAAATACTCGAGCGAGAGACTATTGCTAGTTACTAAAATAATAATAATAATAATAATAATAATATTTATAACAACAATAATGATAATAATGATAATGGGGCCTAATCACCGGAATAATTTGATTCGAAATTATTCAATCGATGGGAATTATTTGCATAAAAATTATTCGATCGATCGGACAAAAGAAGAGAATATTTTCCCGATGCCTCAATCAAATTGAGTGGATAAATACAACAAGCGCGCTTCGAACGATGAGGAATGTGGATGCGAGCTATGGAACAACTGACGCGGCAGCTCTATCGATCCGTATCATTAGAATTTTAATCACGACGCTGATTCATGGATTTATTTAACGATATTTCTTGTACATCTTTCTGAGTATTGATTTTTTCCGCCTTTTACGCCCACGCAACAATTTTTTCATTTTTTCAACAATATTCATGATTCTGTCTCGCAAATTTTCATGCAGTACTAGGGGTAGAGGCTTTGTAAAAATATTGGCTATCTGCTCCTTTGAGCATACCCATTCTACTTCAATTAAATTATTTTTGACACATTCTTTGATGTAATCTGATCTAATTTCCACCATATGTCTCAATTTATTTCCCCCGTCAATTTTGGTACATGATATTGCCGCTCTGTTATCACGCCACAACCTAATAGGATAGAATTTTCTGTCTATCATAATCTCACCTGATTTTGCCAGTCCAATCAGTTCTTGAGCCGCTTCGCTCATTGCCACAAATTCAGCCTCACAAGTTGATAGTGCAATGCTAGTTTGTTTATGAGTCCTCCACGTCATAGAGTCTCCAAAAAGCTTGATCACATAGCCACAAGTTGTGAGTGATCCCTTACAGTCTCCAAAACTAGAATCAGAGTATCCTCCCATCTCATTTGTCTCACCTTTGTAAATCAGACTCAGTTCTTTAGTCTGTTTTAAGTATCCGAGGACACGGGCCACCATTTTCCAGTCTTCATCTTTTGGATCAATTTGGTGCCTGCTGAGTACATTAACTGAATATGAGATGTTAGGCCTCGTTGCATTTGCAAGATAGAGTAGACTTCCAATTACTTCTCTATATGCAGCATTTTTCAAACTCAGAGTTTTCTGCAGTTCTTTATCACAATCTGTCTCTTCTCTGTCTCTTCTTTTTCGATTGGTAACTTGAGAGGTTTCCATTGGCGTCTTTCTTTTTGGCAATTTATCAAGACTAAATTTCTCTAGAATTTTATCCACATAGGATTCTTGGCTTAATTCAATCAATTTATTTATTCTGTCTCTTTTAACTGATATACCCAGAAACTGTTTAGGCTCACCTAGATCTGTCAACTTAAATTTCTGTTCCAATTTTGTTTTAATTTCCAACAGTTTTGGTTTATGATTATCAGCCATTATAATATCATCAACATACAGAAGCAAAATTACGAACTTCTCCGATTCTCTCCAAGTAAAAATACAAGGCTCACTTGTTTCGTATTTCAGTCCTATTGATATTGCTTCCTCAGTAAATTTTGTTCTCCATCTTTTGGGACTAACAGGCAATCCATACAATGCCTTTTCCAGCAAGCAAATCATGTTCAGTCTTTCTTGTTTAGAATGTACAGTTCCCTCTGGAATTTCCATCAGGACTTCTCTTTCCAATGTACCATTCAAGAACGCTGTTTTCACATCCAATTGAATCACTTCCAAGTCCAGTCTATTTATAATTGAAAACAGTGCTCGAACTAATGGGAGTCTAGATACTGGTGCATACGTCTCTCTGAGATCGTAGTTTGTTCTGTCTTTGAAACCTCTGATCACCAGTCTCGCTTTGAATCTAGTACTCATCTACTATGATATTGGGTTTTCTTCCAGTCTCATCTAGAAACGGTCTTTTCACAATTTTCCAAACCTGATGTTCTTCCATCGATTTCAATTCTTCATCGATTGCTCTCTGCCACTGTTCTCTCTCCCTAGACTGCATGGCTTCAGCATATGAAGGTGGATCCTTATTGATATGAGCAAGAAGTGAATAATACACTTCATCCTTATATTCATTAACTCTTTCTCCTGGATCTGATTCAAAAGTATATGACATCATCACTTTTGTCATTTCATCTGTCTCTAGACCAGTTTCTCCGTCTCTTTGGTCCTGTACTGTCAATTTTGTTCGTTTTACTCCTCCTTTCTTTGGCCTTCCTCGTTTACGTTTAGGAGCTCCCTCCGTTTTTGAGATCTCGACCTCACTTTCAATTTTTGCTGTCTCACATGTTTTCACTTGATTATCACTGTCAATCATGTCTTCTTCAAATTCTACAAACCAACTGTCTTTATCAATTTGAATATTATCAATCGGCCAGTCTTTTACACTGTCTCTTTTATACATGTCTTTGTACACCAGTTTTTCATTAAATTTTACATTTCTGCTCTCGTAAAATTTTCTTTTATCTGGTTCCAAAAATTGATAACCTGTCCTTGAATATCCAACTAATATCACTCTGTTTGCTTTTGGTCCAAACTTTGGTCCAGTATTTCTCTGGATAGTGATGTATGAAATACATCCAAACCTTTTTAACTGATCCAGATCAAAATGATATGCTGGCGCAAATTTTTGGAGCGGGACCATCATCTCGTTTGCACTGTGTGGAGTTCTATTATAAGCATAGACTGCAGCTCCCAAGGCCAGGTCCCACATGTTTTCAGGTATGCCTGAATCAAACATGTATGCTCTCACTCTCTTCTGAACTGTCTGGTTAAATCTTTCAGCACCTCCGTTATGCTGAGGAGTGTCAGGACAAGCCATTTGTAACTCCGCTGTCAATTTCTTCAGTACTTCCACAGTGTATCCTCCTGTATACTCAGTGCCTTGATCGCACCTGAGAAAGCAAACCTTTGCGTCCCTTCCAAGTATATTTCGTGTGCTTTTCACGAATGATTCTAGACAATATCCAGTTTCATTCTTATGACGCATAGGATATGCCATAGCCAAACGAGAATAGTCATCAACAAAGACTGCCACAAAACGATATCTCTTGGGATGTGTAGTTGGGCTTATTGGCCCCATAGTGTCCGCATGAATTATCTGGAGTGGCTCTGTGGCTTTTACTCTGACTGCTGAAAACGGTCTCTTTTTCAGTTTTGCAAGAGCACAAACTCCACAATCCAAAATGGATTCATCGAACACCGCTTCTTTCAATGACTTGCTTTCTGGGTGATTTGCTTGCAATTTCTTCAGATACTTGAGTGACACGTGTCCCAAACTCGCGTGCCACAGCAAGGCTTTATCATTTGCCAGAAATTCCTTGTTAGTATTTTCAAACAAGTTTTCACGTATTGGAGTATCTGTCTTAGATAATTCATCTACATAGTTAAATTTTCTATCACAAATAGTTACGTCAAAGTTTGAAATTCCACTAGTACACTCATTCTCTGTACCTTTTTCATTTCGTGTTTCAGTCTCAGATGGGATATCATTCTGGCAAGTATTACTTTCTAATTTTCTTGCCATGCTTCGAGTAAAATGACCATCGCTTACTAATTCAGTCAGATTCACGTATAACTTTCTATCGATAATCGAACTTTCACTGTCTATTGAGCCATCCTTATCAATTTGCAATTCTCTTATCCAAAACGGTCTACTATATATTCCTGTAAGGAAAAGCTCGTTCGATTCTCGATCGAATATGTTGATACGCTCATCATCCATATAAATAGCAAGACCCGCCTCGGCAAATTTCCTCAGAGAGAGCAGATTTTCTGACAAGTTAGATGCATAGATTACATTATCAATTTCAGTCTTATCTCCATTACTCAACTTTATTTCTATAGATCCAGCTCCTTCCGATTCAAAATTTGTAGAACTGTCATTATTAGCACACCTTATTGTTTCTCGATTTGCAGGGTCAAATGATTTGAAAACAACTCTCGAATTAATCATATCATTCGTTGCACCTGAATCACTTATGCATCTGACTAACAATGGGTATTCTTTTTCTGGGGAAATACTGTCTACAGACTTATCATCTCTTACAAAACAAGCAACTGATTCCTCACCTTGTTTTGCTGAGTTGCCTGAGTTGTTAGTCTCTTCATGATCTTTCCCCCCTTTCTGGACATGGAACTGGCTTTTATTATTGGAAGTTTTTCCTCTCTTTGAAGGGCCTCCACCCTTTTGGTTTACATTTTTCCGCTTATCAGACCGATTTGTTCCGCGAGAACCGCTTCTACCACCTCGATGAGATGAGCGACCTCGACTATTAATATACCTTGTGTTAGGTCTTTCTCGTCCTCGACCAGTTGGTTGTGTTTCCATTGGGCAACCCGCATCTATGTGCTCCTTGGTCATGTACTTTTTACAGGCAAAACACAGTCTAAGGCCATCTGTCCTAGTACATTCGTACGCTAAGTGATTCGATCCATCACACTTGTAGCACCTTTGTCCCTGGTATTGGTTTTCACTCAACATTGCAGAGGCCTGATTATCTCTGCTGAGACTTTGGTTCTCAGCTGCCTTTTTAAGAACAAAAGATTTCATACGTTCGTAAGATAATCCAGGACCACCGTTTTCACGCGCATTGAAATCAGAACTCTGAATGTCAGGTATTGCTCCTATTACAGCACGATATAAATAATCGCGCTGTTCGTCTTCAGGCATACCGTTTGATTTCATCAGACCAAAATTTCTTATACAGTCTTCAAATCTGTCTATGAAAGTCACAGCAGTCTCTTTCTTAGGGTTGTATCTCATTGTAAACAACTGATTTCTAATATCCATAGTCGATACGTTTGATTCACATTCTTTCATGTTTTTCAGTCTTTCTACGATTTCTTTTGGATCCTTCACATCAACCAATTTTGAGTAATAACAAAAATCGATCCTATTTATTAATATGCCTCGAACTTTATATTTCATTCTTTCTAAAACAGATTCTTCATGTTCTATCAAAGGTTTTTCTCTTAAATCAATTATGTGAAGTAGATCCATGGAACGTAATTCTGATGACAGAAAGTCATAGAAAAAATCGAACCTTAATTTTGGACTCAGTCTATAGTCTCGTTTAATGCCAGTATCTTTAACTGCCATTGCAAATTTGAACTGATCAGTTGAGATATTAGCCACAGTATCGTCTCTGTGACTTTCATTACAAAATTTGTTAACCTTCTTTCTACATATTTCAGCAATTTTATTTACCGGTACTTTATTACTGTCTATATTTACCTGTCTATCATCATCATACTGATCAATTGGATCTTCGATGGTGTTATCATCATAAGGCTCATCATTGTACTCAGCTCGTATGTCTTGCATGAGCTTAATCATTTCATTTGTCTGATTCTGTGTAGCTCTGTGAATATCTCTTAGTTCACGATCAACTCTGTCTCGAAGCTGTAAAGCTACGGCTTCCACAGTATCAGATGCCTGAATAACTCGCCCTGCATCAGTCTCAGTTGACTCACGAGTCTTTACATCACGAGCAGATTGAGGATATCCCCTCATGGTTTTCAGAACCTCTGACATTTGTTCTGTCATCATTGTGGCCTGTGCAAGGGCTAACCTGAGCTGCTCTCTGTCTTCGGCAAGCTCCCGTCTAATCAGGTCATCTGTTAGATTTTATTTAACATTGTTAACAATTTTATACTTTGATATTAATTTATCATTACTCATTATTATTGGTTTTCCTACTTCACTTGAGTGGGTGCTGTCTGAGAGGCTTTATCCGTCTTTTGTATAACCATATCAATTTGTTCATTCTCAATTTCATTCTCAATCATAATTTTAACCTCATCATCAAATTTAACCCTTTTTGGTTTAACTGTCTCATGTTTTGCCACGTTCGCATGAACAGAGCAGGGTTCAGATTCATAAACTGTCGAGCAGGCGTCGGGCTGGTCATCTTCCAACAACGTGTTTTCCAACTCCGCATCAATTTCCTCCAGCTCTTCAACAGTTTTGAACTGTCTAATTAGTTTAAGACCCAGATGTAATGCCTCCGCTTTCTCAAATGCCTCGACTTCTTCATCAGAGAGAACATTTTCATCTGCATAACCAAAAATAATTAATAACATGTCTTAACATTGCATATCAACTCCGAGCAACAATATCTGGCTCACAGCGTCAAATGAAGTTACCGCAGTTCAATCAATTTTAGTTTATTTTTCAATGCATATGTATAATGTTTGATCCAGCCCAATACTATGACGTTTGGCACACAGCGTCAAATATCACAGTATGGATTGATCAGTGTTTATTTTGAATCAACAGTCTTATTGATTTTTCAAATTCATCTGATTCAAATTCAGTTATCATTGACAACACTTGGCACACAGCGTCAAACATCATCGAAGAAAAACGAGTTTTGAAGTAGGAAAGTCGAAATGATCTTTTCTGTTTAACCTGATTTCATTCTTTTTTATAGTCGCTGATTTTCTTTCTAGTCATTCTCAAATTATTACAAATTCACACTTTATTCCAGTCTTACTGCCTTATTTATTCAGTCTTTATTCTGTCTTACTATTTTATTTTATTTGACGTCGATTCAGCCTATTAATTTATCAAAATCAAAAACTTCAGGTTCAGTTCGACTTCACCTCAATAGCTTTTTCCTTTCAAAATTTGTAATATGTTAAATTGCGACTTTATCTCGAGATTTTGTTTACTTGCAGTTTTATTTAATAAATGCAAATCGATTGGCCAATCTTAATTATTCTGGTCAATTTACCTGCGATGTATTTCTGTCCAGATTGAGTAAAATACTCAATTATATCCAATTTGATTTGGAAATAACCATCCTCATTCTTATGGTTATTGCTCAGGCACCAGAATCTCTCAGCTCGTTTTCCACAGAAGTTAGCTAGAGCTGTCTTCTCAGCTGGTGTGAGTGTCAGCTCTTTCAGTTCTATTACAAACAATTCAATTAGTTGTTTGTATTTTCACCAAAGTTAACTTTTAGTATCGATCTGATTGTACGGCGATATCTGGCTCACAGCGTCAGACATCATCGCACATTTTGATCCAGTCAATTATTCATGCATGCATAAAAATTCATTTGAATCTGTCTATTTACTGTCTATTTATATATATATATATATATATATATATATATATATATATTCATTCAGTCTATTCATATACATATATACTCATGCATACACACACATACATATATGTATACATTAAAAAGCGCTGTGAATGTAACAGCTGATCGAGCGGCGCCACTCAACCAACCACCACACGCACGCACTATCATTGGGCTGTATAGACACATACACCCATGCGTCTGGTCAGCCTGCGCGCGTCGTGCCCACTGCTCACTGCAGCACACGCACACATATGTACGCGCACTCACCTACGCGCGGACGCTCGGTCAGGTACTTAACAGGTACTCTGGGATTCATGAAGCTCCCTTCTTAGTGCATTTGCTGGATTCTTCAGTCGATGAGGAATTGGGAAATGCTCATCCCATGTTAATTGGCAGAAGCCTCAGAATTGCAGGCATTTTATTAACAAGTTTGGGCAGTCCTGAAAACTTTGTACTGATTTTTCTTAAATTTGAAGAAGCTAATGATTTCGTGGCCCAGAGCTGTGAGAAAGTCAATTCAAATTGGATAGCGTTCATTCCTAATAGCGTTTTTCTTTATTGTGAAGTAGTTCGGGATATCCCTGTTACATGGAGTGTTGAGGAGATAATTGATGGCATTTCTGATCAGAAAGTACTGGATAAACTGAGAGATGTTGTTTGCATACAAAAAAGGGTTAAGGATGACAAAGGGGAATTCCAATTTATTAATACCCCGTCAGTGAAATTGTTCTTTAAAGACGCTCTTCCCAAACATATTTATATTGATTTCTGTTACAGAAAAGTTTCTAAATTTGTTCCTTTGGTTAAACGGTGTTTTCAGTGTCAGAAGTTCGTTCATATTCCAGAAAATTGCAATTCTGATTACAGATGTCCAAACTGTGGTGTAACACACAGATCGGTTGGTGTTTGTCCAAACTCGGCTGCCTGTATGAATTGCAAGGGCCCTCATCCGGCCTCTGACAAAAATTGCTTTGTCTTTAAGTTTTTGCAGGAGGTGAATCTGGTTAAGTCGACTACTGGAAAGAATCACGACGATGCAGTCGAAATAGTCAAAAACAGATACGTTGTGAGTTCCGAGGACAATAGAGTTGTTAATTCCACCTTACACATTATTTTGGCTTATTTGAATTTGGATTTTAACATTTCATACACTGACAATCTTCCTACTCCTATTGATCAAAGTACCATCGTTGCTCAAAGTACTCCTATTGCTAATCCTTCTTCTGGTGTGGACAAGGCTCCTTCTTTGGAAATGTTGAAGAGTATGCTTGACCAAAAGACATATAGTACAGTGGTCAATGATTTCAAAACTAATGATTTGGTTCTTGCTGATGATGCTTCTTATGAAACGGAGGACCTCAGTATGTCTACTTAGTTTTATTGATGCATTTTATATTTAAGTATTTCTTTTGGCTTAGTTCCTGAAGATTTAGTTTTAATTTCTTTTCTTATTTTTTTTCCTTCCCAATGGGAATAATTAATTGGAATATACGTGGCTTTAGGAGACACGATAAGGACTTACTTTCGTTATCTCGTAATCCAGATATATTATGTTCATGTGTTTCACGCTCTGATTCCCAGTTGATTTCATTCTTGCAGTACGCTCTTGACAAGGTTTTGTCCAAGGACTACTGTCCTCTTTTTCTGAACAAACAAGCGCTTTTCTATTGTTACAGAGAGTTATGCGGAATTAGAAGCAGTATTATTGGTGGTAATCTCCCTCTTTGTTTCTCACTGCCTTTTGATGAATTGCACTTCAAAAAAGTTATCATATCGATCTACATTTTTCATGTTCCTTCCTATTTATTTATAAATTGACAGTAAATCACGTTGAACAATCAATTTTCAACGTGATTGCCTACATACATTCATGCAAAACGAGGGACGCTCATCAGCTATATTTTCTCTTTTCCATCGCATATATAATCGAAGAACGATGAAAAAGATGAAAACTTAGAATTGTGTGATATGAGCGATATCGAGGATGAAAGTGAAATAGAAGATTATGATGTATTATATCTTCCTAAAAAGATGCGAATAGAATGAATGAACATGTATTCTGTAAAATAAGATATGACATAAAAAACAATGAACTGTTATTTATTTACTCTTAATATACTTCGAAATTATATAATTACGTTGCATGTAAGAAAAAGACAAGCTCATTTTGTAGATATTGAGTAGACCTTTCATGTGACATTAATTATGTTAGAAAATATTCATTTGACGCTGTGTAGTGATCTTTCTCGCTTAGGGGTCGCATATTGGGTACCTTATTCATAGTAATTTTCGAGGAGGAGACGAAACAGTGATCCAGTTCATTAATCTCAATTGACCCAATTATCATGGAAAATTCGATTAGAATGAGTGAGTCAAAGTTTATTCCATTTAGAGATATTGAATAACGTATTTTCCAATACTTGTGTTTCATACTGGATATTGATTCAAATTATTTGTGACGATAAGATACGAATGTAGATATTTTAGGAACATCTGGAACAGCAATTTCCTTTTTCAATCTTAATTTACCAATGTTTTAAGATGAAAATCAACTATAATAAATATAACTAGTACATATACCATTTCGGGATCTTGAGTTTGGATATGTAATTAAATATTATTTCTTGAAACGAATCTTGAAGTATGAGAAAAATTGACCATATATGTAACATCATACTTTCACTGAATATTTTCTACTCGAGAGGTTCGGGGTTTTGAATTTTTTCATCACACCATTCGAAAAAATGGTGAATAATTTCCTTGAAAATATGTAATATTTTATGCATTGCAAGGTTATTAGAAGTTTTGATATAGAATTTCAAAACGGATCTTAGAACCTGTAAGCTTATTAGGGGTAATTACGGGAAGCAAATGAAAACATTTATTGGAAGTGAATTTGCCAAAGTCGACATGAACTTGTCAGAAAATAAATTGATATCCATACTTTCATAGCTTGGGTTCTGAAGTTTTCGATTCTGGAATACATTTGCAAAATTATATCATGATTTGTTTTATTGACCGATCCTTTGAAAATAAAATTAGCTGTAAACAATAACTATAATCTAATTTCTCATATGTGGTATAGTATTTTGAAATGAAATATAATATCTTGAAACGAATATTGAAGTTCCAAAAACTGACCGAAGTAAGTTTTGAAAGGATATATTGAGAAAGAATGAATGTAAATAAAAGTAAAGTATATATATGCCTTCATAGAACCACTCTTCACTCGTCAGAGAGTTGTACCTTTCTTTAGAAAGGTTTAATCCTTCCTTAAAAAACCATGAGACATGTAGTGTATAGAGTCAATATAGAGACTATAGGTAGAGTACAGATTACAGAGATGTCTCTCTATGGTTAGGGTTAGGGTTAAGGTAGGAGACATCGGAGAATGATCAAATGCATCGTGCAGGCTCGCTCATTTGCATCCAGGCTAAACTGTAAAATCGAGATTTTGGATCTACTTTTTGAAAGGACATCAGAAGCTGGATAAAAATGACACGCTCATATACGCCAGATATACATTTCGAATTTCATGAAGCATATGAAACGGTACCAAATTAAAGGCGCGCGAAGCGCGTTGAAAATGCACTAGTACTCTAAAATCTGAAATTCATCCACCAAAATATCTTTTTATTTCAATTGCAGTAGTAATTTAATATCGAATTTCAAAACGGTTTTTAGAATCTATGAAATTATCAGGATCATTGTAGAAAGAATATTGAAGCATATATTGAAAGTGAATTTGCCAGAATCAATGTGAACTTGCCAGGAAAAAAAATGATCTCGATACTTTCATAGCTTGGATTCTGAAGTTTCCAATTATGAAATACATCTTCAAAATTATATCATGATTTATTTTATTGACCGAAGTTTTGTAAATAAAGTTTATTAGCTGTAAACAATAACTATCATCTAAATTCTCATATCGAAATATAATATCGTGAAACGAGTATTGAAGTTTGAAAAATTTACTGAAGTAAGTTTTGAAAAGATATATTGTAGAAGAATGAATGTATTGTTCTTTACTCGTCAGAGATTTGTACCTTTCTTCAGAAATGTCGGTTACTCTTAAGACTGAAAGCATTCTTTACTCGTCAGAAATGTGTACCTTTCTTTGGAGAGGTTTGATATTCTTATATCGAAAAGAGAATCAGCATAATATATCAATTGTATTGATTTCATAAAAATCCAAATTCGATATCAGAATATGTTAATATGCACTGTTAACGTTTTCATAGTTTCGATAGCTTAGAAATTAATTTATTCATATATAACACACATGGCGCCTAACGAAGCCGGTCAGGCACATACCCCGGAGGTGATAGCCTTAGGAAGAAAAAAAACGGAGCCCACGGCCAATAGCGAAAAGACGAAGAAGACATGCTCCGGTTATAGTGCTACACGAAAAAAAGATATCGTCAATTTTTGTCTTTCTCATTGATAAGATGGGTCATATCGCCGCAACGCAACTACTCGTATACTGTCTAACCACACCGCAAAATACAGTCCGGCAATAAATTTTTTTTTGTAACAACATTTATTTAAGAAACATATTACAACACAGTAGATGAAAACGTAGATTTCGTATCAATTAAATTAAGAATTCAAAAAGAAACATTTAATTTGACAATATAATGAAGAAAATTTAATAGCATAAGAAATTACTAGCAACATCTAGTACATATTCACAATGATTTCAATAAAAAATAGATATTATTACATAGAGTCAGTTGAGAGGTATTCTGATATAAATATGAAAAGTCTCATATGTAATAATGTTTTACAAACATACAATAATATAATATACCTATAAATCTTTTCAGGCACTGTTTAAATCAATAATATCAGTATTGATGAATATAAAAAGCTATAAATTCTCAGAAAAAATTGTTTGTGTGTTCCGTTTTCTGAGATTATCACAATTCTCATCTAGTAACTCATCACCATCAGGCGCTAGTTTATTTCTAGCTCTTTCTGCTTCCCGTTTGATTATCAATTCTTCTGTTAAAAATGTTTCGCGTTTAATTTGATCTTGCAATTTTCGTGGTATACCAGATAAACACCACTGCACAGCCATCGTTACTAAGCCTACAACATTCTGAAAAAAAAATTATTAAAGTTAAATAAGATCACTAGTATTATTGTGTTATAACAAAGGAAATTCCATATAGTATATTTTCACCAACGTTTTTCAAAAGCAAATATAAGCGATTCAAAATCTTGGCCATTCTAACATTATTAGAAAATCGTAAACATAAAATATATAATTTCATCAAACAAAAAGATGGTGAATCACTTTGGCTTTTTCAAAAAATTATTACCTGAAAGATTACAACAAATGCTAGTCTAGCAGCAAGGATATGCCAGTAAATACCTGGCCTCTTATATGGCAACTCAGAATGATTAGGAGGATTTCTATACTCAGCATATCGGTATGTGGTAACATTTTCAAATAAACTATAAAGAGGACCTGTACCATTTGCAAAATCCTTGGTATCAAACACAGCAAGACTGTGATTTAAAAACTCAGCATCTGTTTTATCAGAGCTAACTACTGTCATGTATACTAAGCGGGGTATAAATGTTGAGGAAAAAGCTATAATAAATCCCTGGAATGGAGCAGAAAGAAATATTTATCAATAAATAGAACTACTAATTTCACTCTTTGGATAAATTTCTTTCAGAGAACAAATGCGAAATTTGCTATAAATACATACATTAGTAATCACTACTACTCTAGCTAAGCCATCGAGAATACGACCCCAAACACCAATATCTCTAGCATGACGTGGAACTGGCCTACGATAATGTCGTGAGAATTTCGTTGCGTTCAAACGCATTTCGAATACATTATTGGCTAAAGCAAAAAACGGAGCTAGAGGAAATGCTGCAACAAATAAAGTTGTGAATCCAAATTGGATGACAATCTCTAAATATTCATCATACAATCCCCTTGGGCCTGAAAAAATAATTTTAGAAATTTCAGAAATTTCCACCTTCATTAAATTATTCATTTATTTATGATATCTTGATATTTTTTTGGTAGCTCACTCCAGTCAAGAAGTTTCAAGTCTCTGAGCCTTGGACTGCGTGCAACAATAGGATCTTTTTATTTAAGGCCTGTGTGAATCCGAAACAATGCCCAGTATTTATATAAAATAGGCAGAACCATTTCCATTACTGTATACACAGCTTGTTTGCCAACCATGATGATAGTTCGTTGAATACATAACTCCATAAAACAACGTCCAGGTGCACACTTTTCTTGTCTAAAATATTCATCAATTGATTAGTTTGTCAATATTTTTCATTATCCTAATATTTGAGAATTCTATCATACCTGAAACCAAGTATTTTATTATACTTCTTAGGATATCCAACAAATTCCCCTTTAATAAAGGCAACATAAAATATTGATGAATTGGAAAAAATAAATTTTCAGAGTGAGACTGTCATCAAATTCAGCCTGAGTTCTCAATAATTCCATTTCAGTCAAATAAATAGCTAGCCAATCATAGATGTAGTTCAACATTAGAATACATGCATAGAAAAATTCATTAGTAATATGAATAATAATAACATTTTCTATAAAATAAATTGTATTCACCAAATTGATTCCAGCAGCAATTGCTGGCAAAGTAAAAGTTTTGTAGTTTGTTGAGTCAACTTCTTGGCCAAATAATGAGTTTAAAGTTATGCTTGCCATGCGATATAAAACAACTGCAAATACTGTTGCAAGAGCTACAGTAATTAGTAGCAAAACCACAGAAAAACTGAAAAATCTCGCTGGAACGCGCACTTTCCAGAAGCTAACGTGTGGTTCCTTTTCTCTTGTGACTGGATTCACCTAGAAATTACTTAGTTTTTGCTATTTCATTGCTCATCCAGTTTGAAACCTTCAAAAAATAATTTAATGATGGACAAAAGAATGCAAATACCTTCTGCTTAACGTTGATAATTTTTGTATTAGCAAGAGTGGATAAATATTGTGGTCTAGAATGTTCTGCAGTTCAGTCCCATCCAACTAGTCCCCATCGATAACTCAATGCTGCAGCTCTCTTCTTCCATAATTCAAGATAAAGCACGAACCACACTGACATAAAAGCAGCAGAATAAACCATGGAAGGATTATCAAATAAATATGTTATGCGCGTTAGTATGCAAGTTTCCATTCGATCTCCAGAAAACACAGGTCTTGTCGCACTGTGGGTACATAATGGTATTTCCAGCCCAGGTAACACATGTATCATTAGCTAATTGATTAGTGTTCATGGTAACTAATCCTTTATAAAAATTATGAAAATGAATAATCAATGGAATCAATACTTGTAATTGACCATAGTAAAATTTTTAATCCTACCATAGACAAAACATAGCAGTCCAACAATACTTGCTGGAATTAACATGTATGTATACTACCTACATCAAACGCGCTGCGCGCGATCTACATGTATGCGTTTCAAAACCATATTTCAATTATTTTTTCCACGAATCTTGACCATAATTGTTCTGACGTACATCTCAATTCATTTCATGATGCGAATTTCCTAAAAGCTAAATGAATAACCGAACCCTAAATTCTTATGATTCATGTAAAAACTGTATAAGAGTATTAGAAAGAACTATCGAGCACTGACATCTTGTTCTATTTAAATAATCCTGAGCTATCGACACTTGAGCTCGTAAGACGATTTCAGATTTTTAATACTATTCATCAAACCACGTAACACATAAAATTTACAAATCAGACATCTTAACCTAACAGAGTTATTCAATCCGGCAACTGTTCCTACTATTATAGTTTTGAAAATAAATTGTCAAAACTTATGACAGCATCATCAACGAAACTGACTATCCTAACCTATTATATCATGTCATCGGCTACCCTCTATCTATATATTCATCTCACTCTATATCTATATACATCCCACTACAAATCACGAGTTAATGCCTTCACTCTAAAGGCCATCACTTTTTTATATAAGGATTTTATATAAGGAAAAGCCTAGCCAGGCAAAATACATAGCAAAATTGACTCCAAAATATTCTCTTATTGTATCCAAGGATTGCAGTTTTATCCATTTTGATGTTGCTTCCCATTCTTCATACAGCAAAGCTCTAACACTTCCTTTTTGTTTGGTTGTTCACTAAACATAATTCAGAATCCTATTGAATACTTAATGTGGACATTGTATTGATTATTTAATCATAAAAAAACATGTAATAGTAGATAATTTAAAATTTCATACAAAATGTATATATGCAACTATTAACAAATAATGGTAAACAAATTCTAGCTATAGTTTGATAGAAAAATGAAAGAAGAAAATCTATTTCTAAGGCCATTTATAAATGATGGAACTTTATCAGTAGTGTCTGTAAAAATCTAAAGCTTACATCATGCAATGGATATGCAGCATTATATACGCCTGCAGCTAACGAACGCTGAATACCTTCACATTGTCGTTCCAAAACAAAATCCACAATCATCACGCGAATATGGGTAGGGAAAAAATTCTTGTCTTTGATGCCAAATCTTTTTGTGTCAAGTAAAATGCAAGTGATTACTAATTACTATTTTCTAATTCATGCAAACATCAAGAGAATTTTTTATTCATTGTGTAACTCACAAAGATTCCTTGTCCCTAGAAAATTCAGCAGCCAATTGATACCGTCGCTTGGGAGGAAGAACGTTCCATTTCAGAAACTTGCTATAAAAAGTTCCATTTCAGAAACTTTCTATAAACAGTGCCGTTTCAGATTGACAGGTATAGAAAGTGCCATTTCAGAAAAAATCTATAAAAAGTGCCATTTCGGAAAATTTCTATAAAAAGTGCCGTTTCAGGAGAAACTTTTTCCCTCGGAGTTTTTCTGACTTCGGGGATGATGTCGTATGCATGTCTCTGTATGTACATGTGTGTATGTGTGTGTACACGTCTGAGAATGACAACTTGATCCCACGTCGAGACGTGATACTCTGAAAGTAAACTATTTCCATTACATATTCTCTTCATCGATGGATTTGGATGAAAATTGGTATCTATACGTTTTTGAGGTCGCTGATTACGAATCCGACCTCAGATTTGAAAAATTCGAATTAGAGCCTCTAAGATCACCTAAAAAAAATTTGAAAAAGTACTGGATTTTGATGAAAATTGGTATGCGTGGGTTTTTGAGTTTGCTGATCACGAATCTGGCCTCAAATTTTAAAAATTAAAATTAGAGCCTCTAAGATCACCTGACAAAAATTTGGAAAAAAATGGAATTTTGTTGAAAATTGGTATATATGGGATTTCGAGGTCGCTGATTACGAATCCGGCATCAAATTTTGAAAATCAAAATTAGAGCCTCTAAGATCACCTGACAAAAATTTGAAAAGATACTGGATTTTGATGAAAATTAGTATACGTGGGTTTTTGAGGACACTGATTAAGAATCCGGCCTTAGATTTTAAAAATTCGAATTTAGCCTCTAAGATCACCTAAAAAAAATTTGAAAAGGTACTGGATTTTGATGAAAAATGATATGCATGAGTTTTTGAGCTTGCTGATCACGAATCTGGCCTCAGATTTTAAGAATCAAAATTAGAGCCTCTAAGATCACCTGACAAAAATTTGAAAAGGTACTGGATTTTGATGAAAAATGATATGCATCAGTTTTTGAGCTTGCTGATCACGAATCTGGCCTCAGATTTTAAGAATCAAAATTAGAGCCTACTATTAGTATACGTGGGTTTTTGAGGTCATTGATTATGAATCCGGCCTTAGATTTTAAAAATTCGAATTTAGCCTCTGAGACCACCTGACAAAAATTTGGAAAAAATGGAATTTTGTTGAAAGTTAGTATACATGGGATTCCGAGGTCGCTGATTACGAATCTGGCCTCAAATTTCAAAAATTAAAAAAAGAGCCTCTAAGATCACCTGACAAAAATTTGAAAAGATACTGGATTTTGATGAAAATTAGTATACGTGGGTTTTTGAGGTCACTGATTATGAATCCGGCCTTAGATTTTAAAAATTCGAATTTAGCCTCTAAGACCACCTGACAAAAATTTGAAAAGATACTGGATTTTGATGAAAATTAGTATACGTGGGTTTTTGAGGTCACTGATTATGAATCCGGCATCAAATTTTAAAAATTAAAATAAGAGCCTCTAAGATCGCCTGACAAAAATTTGAAAAGATACTGGATTTTGAAGAAAATTAGTATACGTGGGTTTTTGAGGTCACTGATTACGAGTCCGACCTCAGATTTTGAAAATTCAAATTAGATCGAGCCTCTGAGATCACCTAACAAAAATTTTAAAAGACGCTGTATTTTGATGAAATTTTATATGCATGGTGTTTCGAGGTCGCTGATTACGAATCTGGCATCGAATTTTAAAAATTGAAATAAGAGCCTCTAAGATCACCTGACAAAAGTTTGAAAAGATATTGGATTATTAATAAAAATTAGTATCCATGGGTTTTTGAGGTCGCTGATTACGAATCCGGCCTCAGATTTTAAAAATTCGAATTTCGCCTCTAAGATTGCCTACCGAAAATTTGAAAAGATACTGGATTCTAATAAAAATCGGTATCCATGGATTTTTTTTGAGGTCACTGATTACGAATCCGGCCTCAGATTTTAAACATTCGTATTGTCATATGGTGTTCAGAAGCTGATTCGCATGATCTACATAATAATAAGATGGATCCGTACATTTTTCTAGTCCACCTTTCTTGTTCTCGGAAACAATGATATGACAATTTATAGGTAGATTTAGTATGACGGATCGAAAGGTTGGGTCGAGGACTACATTTTCTGAGAAAAAAAATTTGAAAAATTCGATTTGTGGTGGGCGTATAGAAAATTTAAAAAAAGTTTTAACCGATGTTCCCGTACTAACCCTTTAAAAACGTACAAGGGGTTGATTTTCGAAATTTTGTTCAAACCGATCGTTAGATAGCTTGAGCGCTTTCATAATTCATGTTGCAAAATTTGAAAGCATTGATGCGTGGGCGTAATCTCTGTTAACGAAAATGGTGTGGTGACAATCGAAAATATTTTACCGATGTTCCTGTATTATCCTCTTTAAAAACGTACAGAGGGTTAATTCTTCAAAATTTTTTTCGAGCAGATCGTTAGAGGAGCTTGAACGCTTTCATAGTTAATGTTGGAAAATTTGGAAACATCGATGCGTGGGCGTATTCTTTGTGGAAGAAAATGGTGTGGTGACAATTAAAAATTTTCGTCAATTTTCTTATTCATGCTAAACCAAAATTATACAGTTTCGAGGTATCTTTGGTACTGCAGATCGAAAGGTAGGATCGAGGACTACATTTCCATAAGAAAAAAATTTTGAAAAATTCAAGTTATGGTGGGCGTATGGAGAATTTAAAAAATTGTTATCGATGTCCGGATGGGACCCCTTTTAAAACATACGAAGGGTTGATTTTTTGAAAATATGTTCGAGCAGATCGATAGAGAAGCCGGGGCGCATCCTACATTCGAATCGACAAATTTGATAATATTCATGCGTGGGCGTATTCTCTGTGAAAGAAAATGGTGGGGAGATAGAAAATTTTGGTTTTTATTTAAATTATTTACCGATGATACAATTAAAAATTTCAATGTTTTCAATGGAAAGACACGAGCGAGCGATAGTGAGTGAGTGATTTTGACTAGTGAGCAATAATTTTCACAACGTTTTACTACTTCAAGTTTAACAACCACCTGTTGCAGTTTGAAATGACGAGAATTTATTATAAATCTTCAAAAATTGGATAATATCGTTTCCGTAAGATGCGAATCAGCATCTGAACACCATATGACAAAGCCAGAAAAACATACGAATTCTACTGTATTATACTGTTAACCATTGATTGACTCCCCAAAATTCCCTCACATAATAATATTCATCAAGACCCAGTGTATTTTCTCGAATGGTCTATATTGGGTCTTGGAAATCTGAGGCAGGATTCGTAATCAGCGATCTCAAAAACCCATGGATTCCATTTTTTATTAAAATCCAGTATCTTTCCAAATTTTCGGTAGGCAATATTAGAGGCTAAATTCGAATTTTTAGAATCTGAGGCCGGATTCGTAATCAGCGGCCTCGAAATCCGATATATACTAATTTTCAACAAAGTTCCATTTTTTTCCAAATTTTCGTCAGGTGATCTTAGAGGCTCGATCTAATTTGAATTTTCAAAATCTGAGGTCGGACTCGTAATCAGTGACCTCAAAAACCCACGTATACTAATTTTCTTCAAAATCCAGTATCTTTTCAAATTTTTGTCAGGTGGTCTTAGAGGCTAAATTCGAATTTTTAAAATCTAAGGCCGGATTCTTAATCAGTGACCTCAAAAACCCACGTATACTAATTTTCTTCAAAATCCAGTATCTTTTCAAATTTTTGTCAGGTGGTCTTAGAGGCTAAATTCGAATTTTTAAAATCTAAGATGCCGGATTCGTAATCAGTGACCTCGAAATCCCACGTATACTAATTTTCATCAAAATCCAGTATTTTTTCAAATTTTTGTCAGGTGATCTTAGAGGCTCTAATTTAGATTCTTAAAATCTGAGGCCAGATTCGTGATCAGCAAGCTCAAAAACTCATGCATATCATTTTTCATCAAAATCCAGTACCTTTTCAAATTTTTGTTAGGTGATCTTAGAGGCTCTAATTTCGAATTTTTAAAATCTGAGGTCGGATTCGTAATCAGCGACCTCAAAAACGTATAGATACCAATTTTCATCCAAATCCATCGATGAAGAGAATATGTAATGGAAATAGTTTACTTTCAGAGTATCACGTCTCGACGTGGGATCAAGTTGTCATTCTCAGACGTGTACACACACGCATACACACATGTACATACAGAGACATGCATACGACATCATCCCCGAAGTCAGAAAAACTCCGAGGGAAAAAATTTCTCCTGAAACGGCACTTTTTATAGAAATTTTCCGAAATGGCACTTTTTATAGATTTTTTCTGAAATGGCACTTTCTATACCTGTCAATCTGAAACGGCACTGTTTATAGAAAGTTTCTGAAATGGAACTTTTTATAGCAAGTTTCTGAAATGGAACGTTCTTCCTCCCAAGCGACGATACTCTGTTGGAGGAAATTTATTAGGATCTAGTTGTGCAAAACTAAATAACTTGATGAACCATGATTTAGCATCATCAAAGAGATCTGTTTCCTCGATTACTTTTTCATTTGGCAGTGGCTGTATTGGCATTCTGAGTAAGACATACTGTGAACTCATCTTCAGTAACCCCAGCTGAAAGTGCAGTTTTCTTCAAATCTGCAACAGGTTGTACAAGAAAGATTTTGTGCAGGAGAGCAAAGATCAATGGCGATTCAGGTGACGTTTGCAAAAACACGATGGAATCCCCGTTCCATGCAGCTTGGCTGAGGTAGTGTGCATACAACTTTTCTTTTGGAGACAAAGCATTGAATGCTGTTTCACACTCTAGCTGAACTATTGGCTGATTATTTGGCAGAGTATGGATTGAAATATCGTCACTCATGTTGTTGAATGAATGATACTGTCTGGAACAAAGAAATGTCTTTACTAAATGTTTCAATAGACTTTTCAAAAACTCACTTCATGAGCAAACTCTCCAGCAGTCCATTTTTTTAGAGGTTTTACAGATGATTTTTACAGATGTACAACAAAATTTTAGAGTTGACTTGAACAAGTATAAAAATAAAACCAAAATTTGAAAACACTCACTTTTAATTGCTGTCCAGCAAGTTTGATTGCTACAATGAAAGCAAAAGAAAGTTCCAAATAAAGGTTAGTTCGAACCTCTTGATCTGAGATTCGTATAAGAGCGACTCTGCCTTCACTGCTGTAGCTCGTTCCTTATCTATCTAAGTTTGCGCTTAGTTGGCACATCTATGAAGTGATACAACACTCTCTTGATTTTGCGTAGGTTCTAGCTCCGTAACCATTCAACAGAACTATTACATACGCTGATGTATAAAGAAGAAAGATTGATTCTAAGGACAAAAATGAGATATAAAAATAATATAAAAACTAAAACATTGAATAGATACTGATGTATACAATTGCATCAAGTAAAATGACGAGAACATTAAAAAATGCAATAAATATTGAGAATATTGATAATTAAAATCACTTAGATGTAAAAATTAATAATGTTGCTACTCATAAACTATGAAGCTGTAAAAAACTATAAACTAATAATACAAACTAGTATCAGAAAAACAACCTCGGAATTTTCAACAACATGATTAATAAAGAATCAACAATCATTTTTTACCTTGAATGGACGAATTGAAGAAATAGCAAGAAGGTTAGGCTATTTCAATCAACTTTTCAAAATCACAACTGCTCTGGCGACGTTCGACACGTTCGCTTCACTACACACTCGCGTCTCGATTTCGTTTTTGACATCATATAGGTATATATATATCCTTCCTTAAAAAAGTGATGTGAAGCCTCGCTTCCGATGATTTGATTGGCTAAGGCCAAACCATGAGACATATAGTGTATAGAGTGAATATAGAGACTATAGGTAGAGTACAGACTACAGAGATGTCTCTATGGTATGGTTAGGTTAAGGTAGGAGACATTGGAGAAGGATCAAGTGCATCGTGCAGGCTCGCTCTTTGCATTCAGGCTAAACTGCAAATTCGAGATTTTGGATCTACTTTTTGAAAGGACATCAGAAGCTGGATAAAAATGACACACTCGTATACGCCAGATATCTAAATGTATGTATATATATATATATATACATTTCGAATTTCATGAAGCATATGATGCGGAACCAAATCAAAGGCGCGCGAAGCGCGTTGGAAATGCACTAGTATGATAAATAGCCGATGGCCGTAGCAGACTACAGCATACGTGCATCTTGTATATATATAATTTTTCTGCAGTATCATTAATTGAAAAAACACTACATCATTTCTATCTACTGTCCGAACATCTTTTCTACGTTATCGTAATATATTGCCTGACAATAAAATGTTAATTTTGAAATAGTTCGTTAACATATAATTTCATTTTCACTTTATCTATCGCAGTAGTACACATGTCTAATAATAAATAATAATTGAAACATTCATAATTATAATCGAGAATTTACTTCTTTAAAAGTACTAGGATATCATCGTAAATTTGCATATATTAACTTGTTAAGTAGTGCTTTTGTGAAGGGGAGCCATGAAAGTGATCAATTGTTCACAATTTATACCAAGAAAAATGTCAAAGAAATGGTAAAATCAAATGTAATCAACGTAGAATCCAATGGATTGTGGAAAACTGAAATTCTTCATCAGTTACTCAAGTATTCTGTAAAAAGAACCACGTGTTGTTAAATTGTTTAGCGTGTTCATTCACAATATGAGAATCGAGTCTTTCCGACCCACTTGTATTATGTCTTCCATATTATCTTAGCATATCAAGTCTCAACTTTATGCAATATTCACGCGAATATGTAATCTAATTTTTACATGAATCTTTAATCATTATAAAATTGATATGAATTTTCCACATAGGCAAGCAAATTAACAATGACGAATAGCTCAAATGTCAATACAAAACATGTTACGTAATAAGGCCACAGCATGAACATAAAGTGAGCCGATTGTACATGTATTTGCTTAGTAAATTGCAAAGAATAAAATTTGAGACAATTATGATATTGATAAACTGGTCTTTTTATAGTCAGAATGAGCGAAATGATTTTTGGAGCAAAGCCATTTCTAAGCGCATTAAAAAGGATTTGGAAGATATCAACTGGGTTTATTATCGATTGATAATTTAATCTATTCATTAATTAGTAAAACGCTCTCTTTGTTATTATGAATCCACTATACTTGTTCGGAGAGGGGGTGCGTAGACATCGACAGTAATCGACTCCAGTTTTAGAATAATTAAACTTTCTCAATTCATATCATTTATTTTGAGGGATCGACTGATCCACAAGAAGGGTATATAATATTTGCTCGTAACAATGAAAATTCTTGAGATAGTTTTGGATTCTCAAGTAGGTTACAAATTTAGTCCAATGCGCTAATTTCCCAGAGATATGCGTATCATTGGTTTTACATAAATGTGCAATATTTCAATACGAAAGTTCAAATACGTTCACAAATATCTCAGAGAAACCGGAATTTTCCACTGGAAGACGAAATAGGTTCATATCGGGGGCCCTTACAAATATTAGCACGGTCATACGGCAATTCGGCATTTCGATTTTCTTTCGAAAAACGTCAAATTGATAAGAATTAATTTTAAGAAAAAGTAGATTTTGAAAGAGGACGATCTTCGTAAATAATGTCAAACGTTTTGTAAACAAATGTAAAGCAGAAAAAGAATCTGAAAAAACGTTAATTTCTAGGAGGACCTTCGATATTACACCTCTATATATGAGTACTCAATAAATTACCTCAAGAAATTTAATCACAGTTTCTCACAAATGCAAGAAATTCTCCTTGTCAGGGAAATATATCAAGACCTAATTATATATTATACAAGTTTCGTATATGTTTGCCAAGCAAAATGTTGTGATTTAAGTAATAATAAAGTGATGTAAATGAGCTCATGTATTCTCAGATACGTTTCAAAATCCCATGTCGAATATAACTAGAATGAAACGATAGTATATTTTAATAAGTGTATTTCGGATTGAAGAGTGTCAAACCTTTCTGAAGAAAGGTACAACTTACTGACGAGCAACGAATGGTTCTATGGACTAATATTGATTTATTTCTATATGTCAAAATAAATGAAATGTAATTCTCGTAAATGTTCATAGAATTTAATAGTATAAGACCTTTCTGATGAATGAATACATTCATGTATTTATATTACTATATGAAATTCGAAATCAAATACTGTGATTAAAATGAAACGATTTTCTAGTAAGTGTATTCCATCTCTAAGAGTATCAAACTTTTCTAAAGAAAAGTACAACTCTGACGAAGTAAAGAGTGGTTCTATGAAGGCATATTACTCTTATATCTCGTTTTTCTTATGTCAAGCTGACATTAACACTTTCAACACTCACTTTGATCAATTTTTCATACTTCAAGATTCGCTTCGACCTTTTATATCTTTTATTTTTTTATAATAATAATACACGATATAAAAATCGAAATGAATTTAATAGTATTTTTGTGAATGAATTTCAGATTGAAGAGTATCAAACCTTTCTAAAGAAAGGTATAACTTTCTGACGAGTAAAGACTAAAGACTGGTTCTATGATGGTATACATTGAATACCAGAATTACTTAAATATGAGCATATGAAAATGCAGAAATCTATTAATATTTGTCCTGGCAAGTTCAGATACATTTTATCTTCTTAGTTGCTTACAATTATTCTTATAAATTCACGTATTATAAGAAACAACTCAAAGTATCAGTACGTATCTCAAGATATCCCTAATTCCAGTCAATATAATAACTTTACTAGCAATTTATTGTAAAAATATTCTGTAGATGTATTATATAATCTCAAGAGTATCAAACCTCTCTGAAGAAAGGTACAAATATCTCTGACGTGTAAAGAATAGTTCTAAAATGCATTTCAATCTTGAAAGTATCGAACCTTTCTGAAGGAAGGTACAAATCACTGATGAGTAAAGAATATTTCTATAAAAGCACGGGTGCGAAAACCAAGCTATGAAAATAACGGGATCAATTCATTTTCTAGCAATTTCACATTGATTCTCTTTCAATATGTGCTTTCATTTCTTCCTACACTTACCCTAATAAGATCACAGGTTCTGAAATTCTTTTTCAAATTCTGTATTAACTTTCAGTATCAAGAGTATCAAACCTTTCTGAAAAAAGGTACAAATATCTGATGAGTAAATAGTAGTTCTATGATAATTATTTAGAAATTCAGAATGCAAGCTATGAAAGTATCGAGATCAATTCATTTTCTGGCAAGTTCACACTGCTCTTCTCTTCAAACCCTTTGAATCATACATAAATTTTCCTTGCAGTGACATTTCTGAAAATTTGATATACTTAATATTATTATTATCATATATTCTAGTAAAAATGCATTTCAGTCTCAAGAGTATAAAACCTTCCTGGAGAAATGTAAAAATCACATATTCTAGTATCCGTTTTGGAATTCTATTTTTAATCAAATAAATACAATTAGAATAAATTATTGTTTTATGAAGAACGACGAATAAATTCGGGCTTGGTGGACTATCCCAAAGTGATATTGCGCGAGAAAGAAATTCCACGCTCCCCGGGCTGGATTTGAACCAGCGATCTCCCGATCAGATTCTCAATGCTTCATCACTGCAATCAGTAATGCTTGTCATAATTTTAATCACAGTGAATAATGTATTTTTAAACATATAGGACATTTATGCTAATTTTTGGCATTCTCGTCTCCCGTCCATTTTGTGTATAAGCCAAAGGTCTTAAAAGAGGAATGATGTGATTTTGCCTGTATAAGAATTAATCTCTATAATCTCATAGTTTGGATTCTAAATTTTTAAATAATTTGTGTTTGAAACACTTATGCAACAACTATACTATATTATTTCGATTGGTCGATGTTTAGAAGAGAAAATTGGCTGTCAATAGTAACTATCATTATTTCTATTCCAGGATTTGATACAATGTTATAAAATTGAATATTATGTTTTGAAACGAATCTTGAAGTCTGAAAAATTTTACTAGAGGACCAGTGTGAACTTGCCAAAAAATGAATTGATCTCGATACTTCCAAAGCTTGGATTTTGAACAAATTTCTTTATAGAACCATTCTTTACTTCACAGGAATTTGTACCTTTCTTCAGAAAGGTTTGATACTCTTAAATCTGAAATACGTTTACCAGAATATTATTTTATTTCAATTGCAATATTTGTTATTTTATATATAATTTCAAAACGAATCTTAGAATCTGTGAAATCAACCAGGTCATTGCAGGAAGCAAATAAAAGCATATATTAAGTGAGAATCAGTATGAACTTGCCAGGAAATGAATTGATCTTTGATATTCAATTTAATTTTAGTAAGTTGTACTTGAAAATTATTGTAAATAAATATCAATCGATATCATGATGCATATTATAGTTTGTTGAGTACATAAAATTATTTAGTGCTTACATTTCCCATTGTAGAAAAAATTCAAAAAAGTAAACGTGTAGGAGCAAAATGAACAAAACGAGAATAGCGTCTTCATTTGTAACAGCAGATAGGATTGAATGTTTGAATAGAATAATATCAAGTGCAGAACAATATGAAGTCATTAGCACCTTTCGATCCGCAATACCAAACATACCTCGAAACTGTATCATTTTTGTTTTGCATCATTAAGAAAATCGACGAAAATTTTTTTTCATCATCACACCATTTACGTTTACCGAGAATACGCCCACGCATCAATTTTTTTACATTTTCCAACATGAATTATGAAAGCGCTCAAGCTCCTCTAACGATCTGTTCAAACAAAATTCCGAAAAATCGACCCTTCATACGTTTCTAAAGGGGATCTCACGGGGAAATCGGGAAAAAATTTGTTAAACCATCCATACGCCCACCACAAATCGAAATTTTCAAATTTTTTTTTCTATAGAAATGTAGTTCTCGATCTCACCTTTACATCCGTCATACTAAATTTACCTCTCAACTATCTCATGATTGTTTCCAAAAGCAAGAAAGGTGGACCAGAAAAATATACAGATCCATCTTATTATAATGTAGATGACGTTACAACTATCGCGCATTTAAAGAATTCGCGGGCGCTCGCAATACATTATGTTATTTGCGCGGAGCCCATCGTATTTCGATACGCGCTCTACCGATGCTCTCGAAAGAATGACCCCAATTGAGGACGGGTGGCTCTTTATATAGTCTAAAGCACCATTGCATGGTATCGCGTTAATTCGTTTTTCCGCTTAATTATTTACTAAGTGCCGATAATCGTCACAGTATGCATTCACACGCTGGTTCCTTATTTGCTCATAATCAAGACATTTACATTTGCTCTAATTGTTCATCTTTTACGGAGTTCGCTAATTTTGATAATTTGTTAGCACTAATTGTGCAGAAACTATTGTCGCTACATATGCGTATTCGCCGTCTATTGCGACAGGCACGGTTTTCCCCTGCACGGAGGCCACCCCACCTGACACCGCTTGCCCCTGTACCCCGGCATTAGCGGCATACGCCGAGGTCCGTCCGCATCGCGCGGAGAAGTCCCCGAGCCTGACACACTCCCACCTCTCTCGCGCGCGGCCCATTCCGCGCGCCCGGACCTCCAAGCGCGTCTCCACTCGCGCGCTCCCACTCCCGGCGCCGCACTGGAGGGGGCTCGCGCCACCGCGACTCTCGGCCGCAGCTGCTAATGCTGCGCGCAGCGGAGCGTCAGTATTACTCCAGACCTTCTAGCAGCAGCAGCTCCTCCGCTCAAGCCTTAGGCACATCGCGCCGCGGTGCCTACACCCCCCGCCAGTCCCAGGAGCCGCAAGCAGAGGTGCTCCAGATAGCAGACGGTGATAGTTGAGGTAAGTGGCTACTCCTGAGTGACAGCTTCGGGCGATACTCGGAGTAGCATTTCCCCACACTGAATTGGCGTAGGGTCCTAGTCTCTTTGTGAGGGTAGGGTGCGATGCTGTATGGCTAGCCTCTACTATAACTCACACTGTTAGTGCGGACAGCTAATTCTTATCCCTTTACACACGTACACACACACACACACACACACACACACACACACACACACACGCGGTTATCTGTTGAGCCCATCCTTGATTATACGCGTCCCTCCTGACGCATGGTCAAATTTGATTTTATTGTTTTTTTGATTAATTGAAACAGCGATTCGTGTCCGCCATTCACGTGATCGGTCGAGCCCCTTTTTCTCTTTTTTTCAGGTGACCCGTGAGAGACTCTTGACGCCACGAATTCGCCGTTTTTTTTCTTTATCCGTCATTCAGCCGTTCGATTAAATCGCGTTATTGCTCGGTCCCATAAATCCCTCACTCGGAAGCAACTATCCCTGAGAAGACGGCCGATCTGAGCAAATGCCTGATTGATGGATGAAAGAGTCAGAATGGTGATGGTATCTCTACACCGGGCCCCTCCCTCCAATTTAATCTCGAATTAACACACTTGCTTATTCGTTCCACTAACCACGTTAGGTTTATTTATGTGTGGATTAACTCCGCCACCGGACGCGTCACGTTTAAAGTTATTTTCTTATTTTCTTTTCTAGTTTTGATCTATGCTACTTAAGGGGGGATATACAGGTCGAATGAAAAAAAAATTCGATTTTTTTTTTTCAGAAAAAGTTAGTAAATTTCCCGTAGAATTTGCTCCTGAAACCCTTTCTTCGAAATTCGAACTCCAAGTGTTTTTTTCAAGGGATTGCTGATTGAAGTGTCAGTACGATTTAACGGTAATTTAAAACTTTCAACGCGTTTTTCTCAAAACTGCATTTTTGTAGTTTATGCCGGTGATAACTCGAAAACTAATTATCCGATTGAGCTGAAACTTATAGGGTTTCTTTATTATAGTATTACCTATCAGATGAATTGAAAATTATTGTAATATTTTATTATTGAATATGGAAAAATGTGAGAAAATGGCGGGGAAAAAATTGAAAAAAATTGAGTTTTTCGGAAAAGATACGCCAAAAGTGCAAATTTTTTTTTTAATTTTTTTTTGATAATTCATCTACTAACTGTGGATGTAATTAATGTAAATTTTTTTAATTTTTTGATTTCCGATCAAAATTGCGACCAGGAGAGCCGGCACAAGCAAAATAGAGGTAATTTTTCAACGCTATCTGACGGCCGCCATTTTGTTAGAAAAAATTTAAAAAAAATATTTTTGTATACTACATGGATCAACTTATAACTGTCAGAAATTTTCGATAGATTTGATTAAAAACTACCCATGAAAAACGATTTTCAAAAATGAGTTTTTTTTCTCGTTCGACCTGTATATCCCCCCTTAAGCGATCATGGTGATGATAAGCCCATACCCATCAACCGCGTGTACTATACACTAGAGGAGGCTTTGGAGGAAATTGAAGATTCACCCGAGTAGCCCAACTCAGTTTATTATTTTGATTATTTTCCTTTAGTTTGCGTTTTCTTTTATTTTTGCTATGGACGCGATAGATATCGCGTGAAAGTCGAGGCGCTTTATTTTCGTTTTTTTGAAGCCATCGGAAAATTAAAGTTTTTTTTTGTTTCCGTGTCGGCACACCACATCGATTACTTATTTTTAAACCGTTATCCACCCATGTTATTCTTTTGTTTTTTCGTTATAAAATCAACCAGCTCATTTTCTTTTACTCCTTTGTTTTCCTGGTGTGCCCGCGTATGCATCCAATGGCTTTAGAATCTCCCCTAAGATTCGCTATGATGAATCGCGCTGGCATATGCGAAAGTGGCATACGTGGCTGATGCGCTGATCTGAGCGAATCCCGAATACCTCCAAGGATTTGCCAACAATCGCGTGGCCGACGGAGGTTAGTATCGTCCCGGTCACCTATTGCTAATCCACGCAGTTCTTCATTCATCGATTTTCTTTTCCTTTTGATTTCGATCGATGCCATTCGAACGTACCGTCACTCTCTTTTCCCAGGTTCTCTATTTCTTTCTTTTCTATGCTCTCTAGTGTGAATGACCCGTGACCCACGGCTATCATCCGACGCATTTATGCTCCAACATTAATTTATCAAATCGGGTCGTCGCAATGACAAAGTCTGAGAATAACGCCAATAGCCTAATGTCGAGATATTTTTGTTCAGTTCAATATTTTATTACAATCGACTAATTGTTTATAACATCTGGGTGTCCTTATCTATATTTACCAAGAACTCAACATTAGACAATCGAGGCATTTGTTCTCGTTATGTATCCACAAACAGTTTTAAATTTCATATGGAATCAACAGCTCAATTCGGGTTAACATAATCAATCAATAAGCTGTTGACATTGTTTATTCACAATGTAATGATTCGATCCTGATTTTTCGATTTGTATTCGATTCTGGAGATCACGTACGACTGTCTATTGAGGCGTTTTTGCAAAAAATATCATATAAAAATAATGAACAATATACAATTAGCGTTATCATGCGATGTGTTACGATTCGTACGTGTATCTTCACATAAGGATCTTGGTCGACTACTTAGACAGACTCGGAGTGAGCTTGAATCATGATTTCGCATAATAAATTACGTGACCAACGCTGTTAACAGATCGCGTAATCTGTTGACTCATATTGCAGCTTATCTAGCTTGTCTGGCTCGGTCGCTCTTTTTTTACTGATACAGTAACAATGGCGTCTCTGGCCGTATGTTCGCATAATTCGATTTTTCATATTTCTACGCAACATTTCAGTAACACTCACTTTTTCATATTTTCGAATACGGTTATATATATCTATATACATACATTTTGAATCCACCCCACGATTCATGTATACGGCGTCACGCGCGTGCAGGCGCATATACGTACGCATTCTTATACTAACACTTTCATGCTATTTCCAACCAATAATTATTTATCATAATTTATCATTATTATTCCATGCTAAGGGCATGAGTTGCCCTTACACTGATTTACTTGACTTTTGGCACTGACTGTGTAACCAGAACATCCTTAAGATGTCATTCGCAGAATTCGAGAATTTCAATATAATCATAGTCAAATTCGCGAAAAACCCTTAGGGTGTGACATATTGGCTGCAGTTCCTGAGGAAAAGTTATGAAATATTAGAGAAACTGAGAAGTAACCCAACATCAATGTTGACTAGGGCTTTTGCTTTCTCAAGGAGAGAGCTTCATAATGGAGCAAAAATCGACCCACCGACTCAGACATCGGGACTTCGATTTTCGTAATATACGTGCCGAAAAACATAGAAATCCACAAGTGTGTGTGTGTGTGTGTGTGTGTGTGTGTGTGTGTGTGTGTGTGTGTGTGTGTGTGTGTGTGTGTGTGTGTGTGTGTGTGTGTGTGTGATGTATGCTGTGTTTTAGGTGCAGCGGCAGCTGCCATCCAGCCAACAGTCCAGTCCGTGTGCTGCTCTTCAGGATACTCGCAGCACCTCCAGGACAAGGGAAACACAGGAATCAGTGGTCTGCTCCATGACTAGAGCGATCACTAATTAGGATCGGAGTCTAGCAGCGAGCCACTACAGCGTCTTGGCGGTGGACATAGTCTGACCGCCTTGGTAAGTAAACATTATGTTCACTTTATCTTTCATTTACTTAAACTAATATGATCTATTATTCAAAGGGCTAAACGGAAAAGATTATGCTGGTTGCATGTCTCTCCTCCAGAGCGTGAAGAGCTCTGCCTACAACAATACTAATATACCTGGTGGGTAAATAATTAGCTCTAGGCAAGGTGGTAGGGAAAGGAGTAGACGCCAGGTCCACGACGAGCTGGATTTGCTATCTACTCCATCACACGTTGAGAATGATTGTTAGAGAAATGAACAACAAATTTTTCTGAACATGAAACTTGGTTGTCATGGCTAACCTGTGTATAAACTTTTAGGTAGATCGGACAATTTCTTCGAGTCTTCTAGCAATGGTTGCTAGGGATATTAACAACAATCGTCATTGAAAATGAAAAGATAGTGTGTCGTGTTACTCCATAAGTACTATCGATGAACTTTAACTTTATATTCATCCATTTATTGATGGGTTTTTGGGACATAAATAACAGTTTCTATAGAGCAATAAAGTTCCCGTGTCTTCAACTACCAACAAATGAACTTTGATATTATTCTTCCTTTCCCATAGCAATGGTTGCTATGGATCTAAACGAATGGTGGCTATGGATATCAACAATGGCCGCTATGAGAATTATGTTGTTGATTCTCGTCGATCCTCGTGAGTATTCGGGCTCCAACAAAATTTACGAAGAATCGTAGGGTTTTCATAAAATACTTAAGCATCAGTCACTAGGGAAATGCACAACGAATTTTCCTGATAGTTGGATTCAGGCTACATCTGGTCACGAGTACTTTGTGTGCAGAATCTCTACAAGATCAGACGATTTAAGAGTTTTCGCGCTCCAATGAACAGCGTTACTTACAACACTACGTACACACATGGATATTTTCAGTATTCCTTATTTCTCCCAAAGTCTGTTTTGAGGAGTTGGTTGTTTGCCCCTTCACAAAGCTCTCTTTTTAAGAAAGCAAAAAGCCGGAGTTTTGTGATGTATGCGCATACAACTACTGTAATACTGCTGCGCCCCGGCCGTGTCTGTAGATCATAACTATAGATCATTAAACTCATATTATATCATTGCAATGTATGTGAACTCATTCTATTATCTGTATGATCTCTCAAATGTATGTCTATAGGAAGCTGCTTTTATATTTTTCCTCATGAGATGGCATATTTCTTTGTATCAAGAGAAGGAAAGTTATGAGTAAAGAGAAAAAAACAGTTGGGAATTATGACGACCAATCGTAACAATTATAACTACCACCGTCAATGTTTTCTCCTCATTCTTAATGTCTGACCCATGACTCTTGACCTTTGTCCCCTGCCCTATGATCTATGTATTCTAGCTTTCAACCTATGACCTTTGATTTGAGACCTCTTAATACTTCTTCAATATGATGTCTTAATCAAGAAAGAATAAAAATAATACGAAAAATATTCTCAATTAGCATATTCAATAATAACATGGTTTCCAGGTGTTCGCATGCTTGATGGGCCAGTTAATGATGCTGTTGAAGCACGTGCCTTGGGTCTGAACCCAGATCATATTGACATTTATAGCGCTTCGTGGGGCCCAGAGGACGACGGGAAAACAGTAGACGGACCCGGGCCATTAGCACGACGTGCCTTCATTTATGGCGTAACCAGCGTAAGTAAATTCACTCTTATCCATTCGTCAGTTAACATTTGATTCTGACGAGTGTTACTCATTTCACACGAGCGATTGAAACTGAACACAACAGTTTAGACTATAAGACCTTGTAAATTGATCTCGGAGTTATTGAACTTACTGATTCAGTTAATCAAGCTCAGAAAAACAAGTAGGAAGTACCAGATTCACTCCAATAACTTTTGAGATTATTTTTCTAGAGAATCCAGTAATTTTTCTTGATTATTTTTTGAAAACCGCTGTTGAAAATGTTGTTTTCTTGATCATTATTTCGAAGTATTTCCTACCGTAATATCTGTAACTGTTACAGCCCAGTCTTGCTCCGCCCGAAATTTTGATTTTTTTTTCGATTCCTCCGACCTCAATGAAGATCCAGCTTTCGTCATGCCCTCCGCTCCACACGAGTCCGCCAACGACGCGAGCAGCTTAGCTGTTCGACAGTGTTGAGAGACGATAATTGAACGAATAAGTGTAACGAATGAGAGAGATACGGCGCACGGCAATCAAGACGTGCTGCGTTATCATCTGCTGGCGATTATTGCATTACCCTCCGTCGAGCATCTCGTGAATGAAACAGGGCCAGGGCGTGGCATATTATATAATAAGTTTTCAATTTATGTTTTATTCTAAATTTTACAATGATCGGGCTAGCCTAGCCGATGAGGAATATAATAATAAATTAGCCTTCAGGCATAATTGTAGTTGCACGAGCATCTAGAAAGAGTCTTGATTGAATATTTAATCGATCAAATCAATCCAATACATACTCGGATAATGCATTTCCGGAATTCCGATCAGACTAACTTACACATAATCATGACCAATGCAACATTTTCACGTGGCTTATTCATTTCCATGTTTTTATTCTCTTTTAGTATATAAAACCGTGCTCAGAAATAGCGGATCCATCAATATTACACGTCGCATATTATTATATTACCAATAAAACCGGCCTATAATCAGGCATCATACACCATCGATCGAGAGCTCATGACTCGAGATCATTATAACCGATGATTTATACATTCTTCAATAATAGAACATCATAATGATAAAATAGAACAACCCTTTATCAAGTAAATCTATCAGGCACAATCATATATGCATATTTGTTAATCATTATTTGAAATAAGTGTAGTAGTAAACTTTACCAGAGGCTATGATAATTTTTCCTATAATTCCTAAGGCTTCGATCACATTTTCTTTTTCACTATTTTCCATTGTATATTTTACAGGAATTGATTATGAAAATTATTTTCATTTTTATTTTATTTTTATTGGCGCGCTGGGCCGTATATGTGAGTTGGTTCGGGTGGAGTGTGGTGCGAGGCATAGTGTTATGAATGAAGCTACTTCAAGTGCACTAGTACCAAACCTTTTCGATACTAAATTCCATAATCCACACTCGATCCTGCGAGGTTGGATCATATGCAATTCTGTTCTTCGCAAAATAGATGTTATGATGCTACGCGTTCGCGAGGGAGCTGCGCCGCTCGCGTGCTCCCTGTCCGGTCACTCTTATGGCATTCGTGATAAGCGCAGATAAACTCGTTCGTGTCCGCCGCGGCCGCTTCTTCTATAAGCGTCGTGACGTCACGTCAAGATGCGCTTTCGGGGCGCGAAACGGTTGGGGAGCGCAGTAGTACTTTGCAAGAATTACCTCTTCCCCACGGAGTAATAACAAGCGCGCGTGGCTCAGCTTCTTCCCTCCGTTCACATGCGCTTATACTTATAACTACGAAGCGCGCTCGCTTTGTTACAAATCTATTCATGCGCTATGATATATGAAATATTGATTATGTCTGAGGCGCCTTATACAATAACTTAACGATACCCATACGTTTACATATTCCTGTTCATGACGCATCGGCCTACATACAATGAGTTAGTTGTAATAATTTATATGTTACATATGCGTGACTGAACGTTATCGCTGTAGGAAACAAATAATGAACTTTAGGGAGGAAACAATCCTTCGCATATTTCCGTTATTTCTTGATAAGCTATGCATTGATTAATGGAGTAGCTAATCAGGATGCACGATTCTGGTGTCAAAGAATTCTTTTCTCATAATCTTTGCAGTATTCAGCATAACTTTTGTTCTCGCCATTTTTTTCATTTTCACATATAGAACAAGATTATTTGGGATCTCAAAATTGAGAAAAAGGTAAAATTTTTGAAAATTCAGGTTTTGCGTGCATGTAATAACTTCCACATACATGCATATAAAGATCTGAAAAATGTTGTGAGTGTTCTGGTGACGTATATCAATGATTTGTCCGAACAGAATCACAAACAAAATTTTGACTGTGCCCACTTGACGTTGAACGTTTCATATACAGTCATATATTTCGGAACACGTGATACGGAAATTCTATTGTTCAAAGTACAAGGCATTTTGGTTATCGTATTCCACTTCCAAGATGCTGAAAAAATTTTCTGAGAAAAATTGTGTTCATTTTCATTTTTTCCCCGAAATATCCAATCAGCGATAATTCTCGTGGGTTTTAATTTTGTGTTGATATCCGGTCAGTCACTTCTCACTCGCTTCGCAGTTTTTCCACATCTTTTTGTTATGTACCCATAATCGCCTTTCACAGTCTCATTGTGTAATTATAACTATGACGTATTAAATTGAAAAATGACTGAAAATTGCATCACCTCCCATGGAGATTTATAATTTTTATGGATTACTTGACTTTCAAAAGCTAGAAGCTGAGTGATTTTTCGAGTATTATTTTCTTCGCAAGTAATGAAAAAATTGGAATACAATGTTCGAGGTGAAATTTCTTTAACAGAGCCTATTTTTTAGTTCGATGTGAGAATGAATGATTGTGTGAATAACCGGCAATTGAATAAGAAAAATATAGAATTACATAATCACATTTGGATTTGAAAAGAAGAATGTCAAAAGATAATTTTTCTATCATTGTCACAATTTAGTGAAGGCGCTGAGGAGACTAAAATCATATTTGTGATTTTCCCGCGTAAAAATAATTAAGATCTGAGTAAGATCTTTTTAAGAAATGACTTGGAAATGTCCGCTTTTGAGACGTGATTGAGACATTTTTAAGAAGCTACGGAGCGCAGTGCTACTAAGATCTTAATGAGATCACGATACAATCTTACTGGTGAACTGCATCGCTCCAAAAGTTGAGTCGGCTGTGAGATTGCAGTGATATTTTAAAAACCAAGTGTCTTACTCTTAGAATTCAAGATCTTGGGAAAATCTTGGTCAGATCTTTCTCACAAATTTTACACATATTGATATGTGAATATAAATTTTTTCCTACAAAAACCCGTATTGTACTCTGCACTCGCACTAATCAGCCAGAGAATCAGGCTTTCAATATGGTGCCATCGTGTTTTTCTGATAACAGAATAATTGAAATAAGGAGTCATTCGTTATCTCTTAATAAACAGTTTTATTCGAATTCTCAAAATTCAGTTCCTCCGACTGCATAGATACAACTGACAACTTTCAGTTTAGAACATATACATATAATATTTGTTGCTTCAATCGCAAGTAATTCTTCATTTTCTTCTTCATAAGTACACTTAAAGGCCATTGATTCTGTCCACTGTTCTCGAACGCCACGCGTATCGTGACCGTCATGCTAATGTATTAGCATACGCACGAAACGTCACGATACGCGCGGCGTTCGAGAACAGGGGACAGAATCAATGGCCTTCTAGTGTACATTTATAAAAAATGGGAATTGTCGATTCCCCAGAAGAAATTGAATAGGTGAAAGCTAAATGCCAGGAGTACAATGATATAATCGCATACATTGTACATTATTTGAAAAAGTATTTCACATAACCAATTTTAATTTCATTGCCAGCCAAAACTTTTATGCATGAAGAATCAGACTTCTTCTTACGGCAATGCGTTTATGTTTCGTATAATGTACCATCTTTTAACATTCTTTTGAAAAAATGATACTCTGACTTGTCTACCTGTACTCTAATCGTATCTATAACGATTTGTACATTTTGTCTTTATTAAAAGCTCCAATACCATCCGTATTTTCGGATAACTTGAGAAGTTTTCGTCGACATTTATTTCGTAATTCCAATTTGCTTATAAAAGAGGAAACTCTATTCATTTGTTGTAAAATCTGATTTTTCAATTCATTATTGATTGTGTACAGTGATAGCTTTGAACAAATTTGCAATTCCGGATTCTCAAAACTGTGGATGAATGATTTCAAGATCCCATCCAAGTTTTCGAAATATAAATAGGTTGTAACCCACAAAGGTCCAAATTGCCTTACTTTTTCCGCCAAATGTTGTAAAATATGGATATTCATCGTACAGTGACGCTTGCCATACAAAATCTCGAATACCTTACGATACTCAGTGAGTAAATGATGTGCCTCATTTATCATTTCCACAGAGATACTTGAAGATGTTACTTTTAATATTCCAGAAACTAATTTTATATGGTAATTCAAATGAATATCTTTCATAAATGTTCTCAAAGGTAGGCTGTAAACTAGAAGAAAAAGTTTTAGCTCTGACGCCTTCCAATCATTATAATCTTTCAAATCTTACAGTTTTCTTAATATCTGGTCGATGGGGCGAAAAGAACAGAAAATAATTTCAATTGTTCTCACATTCATCACGCCATGCATAATATCAATCGCAGTAGTTTCAACGTAGTTAAAAACTATCTTGGATAAATAACTATAGCCTTCAACTCCATACGTTTCTTCATTTGAGTTCTCCTGATCTTTATTTTCTACTTTTTTAGCCGAAGCTTCGGTTTCTACAGTTGTTCTTAATGCCAAAATTTCTTTGTGTGGATGAACTTGAACTCCATGTACCCTCTCACCCTCAATTTTACAATTCTGACACCCAAAGTAACCACTGTGTAATTTCATATTTAGGAATAAGGCCTTCGCTTGTAAATCGCACGTACCACATATAATTAGTGCACGAATTTTGAATTTTCGTCCAATATTCGTGAAAAAAATCGACCTCTTTATATAATTTCTTAAAAAGTTTCCGGGAAACATGCAGAAAATGATTTCGTTCTGGCTTGTTTGTACCAAACCACAATCCTGCTGAAATGCAATTTTCTTTTTTCTATTCTCATTTCATGTGGAAGCTCATTAATCATAAGATAAAAAGACCATATCGGAAATTTACGACGTGATTTGAAAATAGAAACACATCAGTATACCAAGTCAAACTTATAATATGTGCATTAGAAAGAAAACCCTGATTTCAAAAGATCTTGATAAACAGAACCATCGTATATATCCTCGTAATTCTCATTAATAGATCTATGTCTATTTTTTCTGTGTGTTATGACTGACTCATGGAAATAATTCTTCTTATAATGTGCTCTCAGAGGAATAATCGGCAATTTTATGAAATAAGACGTATTATTTTCCATACCACAGGCTGGACAAATATGCTCAATTTTTTCTGTTGCGCTTGAACAATCTGAGCAATGATAGTGTTTATTCAATGGAGTTTTTTAAACTTTTGAAAAACTTTTTGAATCTGAAAACTGTTCTTAAACACTTATTTGGCTTAGGGCAGTGCAAGTTAATTTTCTCTAAAATTGCAAATAAAAACACGCTAGGAATATTGAACGAAAGCATGAGACTAAAAATTGAAATAACGCTTTCCATTAAAGAAATCGGAGCTCCAGGGTAGAGTAGCTCATGAGCATCTGCATTCAAAGTATTGTCAAACCCTTGGTCATCGCCCTGGCTCATATTATTCTTTCCCCTTTCCTCATCATTTCCTTCCGAGTCATAAATTTCTATTTCACTCTCATCTTCTTCACTGGATCATAAATACTCTTCAGAACTCGAGTCTTCATCACACGAATAGTAGACACGTTCGACGTGATCTTTTATTCCCTCGTCACCGTGATCTATTTAAGAATCATCGCATAAAATCGCCGATGAAAAATCAAAATTTCAATCACTTGCAAATATAATGCAATTATAAAGGTAGTACGAAGACTTTTTTTTTATATACAGTTAATTTCAATACCTGTAACGCCTTCTTCCGATTGATTAAACATGATATTGGCTGATAATGGAAAATGTACTATAGAAAAGAAAAAATCCCTTTCCAGCTTTTTTTAATCCTACTCTGGTGTCTTTTACTATAACTTTCAAACGATCTTTTCAATATCTTCAATATTACAAGTTCTCGCGTTGAAAAATTCTTTACTTACTGCTAATCACTTATTTTTTAAGGATTAATATTTGTATATTCGTGATTGTGATGAAGAATCTAACCATAAACATCGTTTTCGATACACAACATGAATGTGGTTCTGAAATGACTCGAGGTAGAATTCGATTATCAATAATAGGTTATGATATTTGCTCATGCTCAACATTGAAGATCAAAAATGAAAATTTAAGTTTTATGGGATTAGGACAAAACAATCGGAATTGTTGACAAAAAGTTGCAGAGCACGGTAAGTGATTCATTGTACTACATAACATTCTGTAACCGATTGATAAGTTCAATCGAAAAGAAGTTATTTCAATCGAGCGATAATATGAATCTAAAATATTTCTATTAGACATTTTTCTAAGTTACATCTCTATTATAAACAAGGAAATTGCTCATGGAGTATTAATTATTCATCTGGTACTCATAATATAAGTTGTACAAATGACGCAGGTGTAGAAATTGAAAAATTGATTGGAATCAGCGATGGAAGAAATTCACCAGCTGACAAAAGACATGCAAGATAAAGATTTTATTATATAGAAAACAGCTATGATAGAAAGCAGCTAGTGGTGATACTCCACGATCATCACAGACTACTATAAAAATATTGAATACCTCATGATATATAAGTTATAATTTCCATAAATCTGTTATATTAGCAATGAGAGAGACTCAAATGATGAATATAAACCAAGTAATTCTAATTAAAACTGTCATGGATACTTTTGATCATTCAGAATATCCGGAACATTTATGATATTCATAAACAATAGAATTTACGAGAGAATCAATTGAATAATTGGTTTCATATCATGTCTTCAGGTGCTGACAATACAGTTGAATCTGATAGATCAGTTTCTGAAGGAGTATTGAAGGTGAAGAACAGATAACGAAATTGGATGAAGATGTATCGCTTCGTGAATAATAGAAGATAAGATTGGAACATGACTCAAATTATATAAGTTCTGAAGAAACGAAAATTGGCCAGAGGTATAAAAACCTATACGAGATAGTTGTGCCAACAAATCATTTTCCAAAAGTACTCTTAGTGCTGGATAGTAACCAAATAGGAAAGCTAATCAGTCCAGGCCACATTTGGAATATGATCTCATGCAACCAGAAAAAAAGACATGATACAGAATTTGCTCAAACTTGTGATACGTGTATACTAACAATTTCTGACCATGCAGATAAAGAGAGGAATGCAAGGGAATACATGTCGATTGGAAAGTTGTGGAAGTATTGGATTGGAAGTGGAGTAGAAATTGGAAAGTCAATTGGAATGGGTATTGGAAGGAAATCACCAACTAGAAAAGTATCAGAAAAGATGAAGATTTGACAGTTGAACCTTACAAAACAGAAAAAAATAAATATTTTGACAAGGGAAAGAAATGTGAAAACTGACACAAAACTATGGCGAGTAGCAGCTGGTGTTGACGTAAAGAAAGAGACGCGGTCTACAATCTGAGGGGCTATGGGTCCATCCCCTAGCGAGGATAACCCCTGGGAAGAAAAGACGAATCTAAGGGACTACATAAATGAATTGTAAAGTTGATTGGAATCAGTAGTAGAAATAATCTTACATCTGAAAACTACGGATATCTGTAAATGTTGTTACACTGAGTATTTGTACTATTAGTATATTTACTAGTATATTTACTGAGAGGATATTGGTATTAACTTGCGCAATAGGAGTGAGGATATTCAGGAAAATCAAGACAACACTTTACCCTTTGTTGTCACACACACACATACACACACACACACACACACGTTCATTTATTATCAATATCAAATATCTAGCTTTGAATCAATCTAGCGTTCCGTCACCGCGGCGAGGCGAACGGGCTGGCGGTGGAGGAGACAAGCAGCTATGGGCTGACGCGCCAGTGGCTCGCAGCGTGAGCCGTATCCCGTTTCGGCCCAGAATGCCACTCGAAGCATGTCGCTCTTCGGTACCTCAGAACTTTTTCTATTCGCGACAGAAAAATTTTTCAGGGACATATTTCGAAAGGTAAAGACTTGATCTTTCTAATGGTGTCAATTGAATTTGTCTAAAACATCATTAATTAGGCAAAAATACAGTATTTTTACAAAAAAACACGGTTTTCTCGAAACAGCTTTTTTTTTAAATCAAATTTTCAAGGGGTTATGAGTCTGCCATATACCTGGAACTCCAGTAACCGGTGGAATAAATGTCTGAACTTAAAGGATGCATTGTTTGAATATCGATTTTTCTCCCCTGTGCATCCAAAATGGCACCTCAACTGCAAAATTTTTGCAAAAAAACTTGAAAGCTTGTTTATACAAAAATGACGCACTTTTTCTAAAAATTGACAAGAATAAAAAGTTGTTAAAATCACTCAAAGAATACGTTGTAATTTTTTCAGATTTTTTTGAGCAATTTTTTATAATTATGCACTTGTCAATTTTTGCAAATTCCAAAAAATCGTTCAAAAAATTCTGAAAAAATTCCAGCATATTCTTTGGGTGATTTTAAGAACTTTTTATCCTTGATAATTTTTCGTAAAAGTGCAATGTATTTGAGAAAAACAGCGTTAAAGATCAAATTAGAATCCTACTATGAAAAAGTTCGATATATTCGCACATCTATCATTTGCCAACCATAAACTTCATATTCATTTTATTAAAATCTTAAAAATACTTGGCCGTTTCATTTTCATACACACATGTTGTTATGAGAGAGGCAATACATTTTACAGTAAATCTATTGTTTATCTTCAAATGATACAGAACGAAAGAAAAACTCGCTAATAAAGGTAAGTATTGGTTCTATTTTCTGACTCTTCTCAGTTTGCTCTATTCAATTTACACTTTATTATAATATAGCTCTTTGAAATAGTTAATACTATTTTTCATGTTTATATTGCATAACTGTTCTCGCGTGTATAGTAGCTGAATATCCTTTTGATTTTTCCAAAGTTCATTTTTAACGTCTGAAAAGAATTAATTCCGAATCAACTCAAAGGGAGCAATCAGATTCCGACGAAAATGATGAGTATGTAATAATACCTAATCCTGATGACTCTGGCTCTAATGGAGATTCAACTTCGTCAGATGATGAAATTTCTGGTTTGGTACGGAACGCATCGTATAAATCTATTTTTCATAAATATACGGAAAATCAAAAGAAATTGGAACCGGAGCATATTTTTTCATGGATTGATAAAGAAAAAGTTTATTCTGATGATATTGATGATCAATTATTATTAAAAGATGATGTGCAACGGAAAATATCTTCAATGTCACCTGTCCAATTATTTGAACTGTTTTTTTCTAAAGAAATGAAAAATTATATTATTGAAGCTAGTAAGGAAAACGACTTACAACTGCCCGTAGGGGAACTGAATATTTTTATTGGTATATTATTGCTTTCATCATTCAATATTAGAAATAATCAACGTGAGTATTGGGAAACAGACTATCTTGTAAAGTGTTGTACTGTTTCTTCAGCGATGAACCGTAAAAGATTCAGCGAAATCAAATCTAAAATAAAATATGCAAAATCTACCGATAAAAATGATCATGATAAGGCATGGAAAGTTCGTCAATTATTATGTTTATTCAGACAAAACATTCAACAGTTTGGATTTTTTTCTACTGCTCTGTCTATTGACGAAATGATGGTTCGATTTTTCGGTCGAACTTCTCTGAAACAATATTTGCCTTCCAAACCCGATCGATATGGACTAAAATTATGGGGATTATGTGGAGCTAGCGGATACATATTCAATTTGGATGTTTATTGTGGTAAAAATGACACAAGTATTGGTATCAATTTGTCCTCATGCCCACTAGGCTCTAGAGTTGTCTTGCAAATGATCCATCCACTTCTAAATAGCCTTTCGAGAAGAAAATTATCAGCTTATCAAATATACTTTGACAACTTTTTTACCAGCCCAGATTTGGTTGTTCATTTGAGTAAATGCGGTTTACGATCAACGGGAACTGTCCGTAGAGACAGAGTAAAAGAGAAACATGTCTTTGAAAAAAAAGCTCAGCGAGGGACGTTCAAAGTAAGTCATGACCGTAACAGTGGAATGAATTTTATTAGTGTCATTGACTCAAAAGAGGTCTCTATTTTGTCTACAGCAGCTGGTGCCACTCCTAGGACACCAATGGAAAGGTATTCACGAGTTGATCACAAAAGAACAGAAGTAAGATTTCCCTTCGCTTTTTCCTTGTATAATAAATACATGGGAGGGGTCGATCTGCACGATTTTCGATGTAAAAAAGCTTCTCCCAGTATAAATTCGAAAAAATGGCCATTTGCAATTTTTGTAAGACTCATAGAATCGTCAGTTACGAATGCTGTCGTAATTTGGAATATGTGCAACAAAAATAGTGAAAAAAAATTGGCAACGAAAGACTTGTGTGAAGAAGTGAGTAGGCAATATTTATCGCAATCAGAATTCAATAATTTTGAATCTCACAAACACATATCAAGATCAAGAGCAAGATGTAATTATCAGGGATGTCGTCAAAGAACCACCAGATTTTGCTCTGATTGCAATAAATATTATTGTTTACCATGTTTTTCAAAATTACATCAAAACGAGAACTAAAACAAGAAATATATCGAACTTTTTCATAGTAGGATTCTAATTTGATCTTCAACGCTGTTTTTCTCAAATACATTGCACTTTTACGAAAAATTATCAAGAATAAAAAGTTCTTAAAATCACCCAAAGAATATGCTGGAATTTTTTCAGAGCTTTTTGAACGATTTTTTGGAATTTGCAAAAATTGACAAGTGCATAATTATAAAAAATTGCTCAAAAAAATCTGAAAAAATTCCAACGTATTCTTTGAGTGATTTTAACAACTTTTTATTCTTGTCAATTTTTAGAAAAAGTGCGTCATTTTTGTATAAACAAGCTTTCAAGTTTTTTTGCAAAAATTTTGCAGTTGAGGTGCCATTTTGGATGCACAGGGGAGAAAAATCGATATTCAAACAATGCATCCTTTAAGTTCAGACATTTATTCCACCGGTTACTGGGGTTCCAGGTATATGGCAGACCCATAACCCCTTGAACATTTGATTTAAAAAAAAAGCTGTTTCGAGAAAACCGTGTTTTTTTGTAAAAATACTGTATTTTTGCCTATTTAATGATGTTTTAGACAAATTCAATTGACACCATTGGAAAGAGCAAGTCTTTACCTTTCAAAATATGTCCCTGAAAAATTTTTCTGTCGCGAATAGAAAAAGTTCTGAGGTACCGAAGAGCGACATGCTTCGAGTGGCATTCTGGGCCAAAACGGGATATGTGCGAGGCTTGGTGCGACCGCACATTTCTGACAGTATACGTTGACGACAAGTATGTTCCGTATCCTATATTTCGTTGTTGAATAAGTTCTCATACGACTGAATTTGTTTACGTAAAAAGAAATTTGATAATATCTGTTTAATCTCAGTCCATTCAAATGCATGTGAGATAATAATATGATTCAATCTAATTCATTATTTGAAAATACAGATATATCACTTCAATAGACACCTTTACCAACACACGATCGTTATATGTTCCAGTATATTATTCCAAAATGATGACATGAGAAAGTAGCGAGGTGTAGCATCAACTGACAAGTATCCAACAGTGGGAATAGCCTATACAGAACTAATATTTTTTCAAAGTACACCTTAAAGCAATTGTTGCACGATCTATTATCAAATGTGAATACACTCCATATCAATTCACCTATGTTCGGATAGAATGTACTGGAATCAAAAATTTATGTCAAGTACTTGAACCATTTTGTAAGGATTCAATATTAAATTCATAATGATTTGCAATCGACTAGAATACTCCATAAACAAAATTTCCTTTCTCATAGTATAACTAACGTTATATTACTAGAATCCCAAATCCCAATGATAGCTACATGAATGAAACATTTACATTACAATTCTTAACGTTTGAATGTTACAATTCTACATCATGATATTATTTCCATTCTTCAATTGGAATGTATTTATTTTGTTTCACTTCTTCTTATCATTATTTTCAGTCAATGGAATTAACAAATACATACTTGCCACGGACCCGTTGTTTCACAGTTTCCGATATAATTCATCCACGATACGATTATCTTACTATTATATAAAGAGGGAACGTTTGTTTGTATGTTCGCAAAAATCTCAAAAACTACTGAACCTATCGCCTCCAAATTTTGACTGTAGCTTTACTATGTACTCTGAAGTGTCATAGGCTATTAAGATTATTCATTAATTAATTAGCAACTAAAATGTGCCTTCATTTGAAGATCCGGCTTTTCTCTTTGGCCACCAAGTGCCGAACCGTTGTACGAGCCATTCACGCGGTTTCTTTTGCTTTTACAATAAACAAGGTTCAAGGTCAGATATGTAAATATGTCGGAATTGATTTACGCTCAGATTGTTTTTCACACGGGTATAGTAGTTGTATGTTGGACTTTCTAGGACGGGCAAATCAGAAAATCAATTCAGATTCCAATTCCAAAACCAAAAATGTTGTTTATTCTGGAGTACTTTAGGGATTCGAAACTTTAAACACTTGAATGTTACGTTTCTATTCCTACGCACAGTTAATAATTATCATTCGGATTCTATTAGCTAGGATAGCGGGCGAAGCCGCGACGGGGGATGCTAGTTACATACGAATTCATTTCATGCAAAAGAAAACAAGCCATTCTGCTTGTAGTATGCGAAATGCTGATTGAGAGCGGAAAGAGAATCATGAAAATTCTGAAAAACGTTTGATGTTCTATGTTCCTTAAATGTACATATTTGCAAGTAACAAAGAAATAGAAGAATTTCCACCCTTCGAGCATGTCTTAAATGTCCCTCGGTAAAATCTTTAGTATTATGTTCATTGTTCATATCGAGTATTTTCACTTTTATGGAAGAACGTCTAGAAGCCATTCGAGTATTTTTTTTTAGTAATTTGCAAAATAGTGTATTCAAGAGCTATGAACACCCTTATGTTTGATTTGCAAGAACATTCACCGAAAGATCGCTATCAGGAAATTACATGAGTTAAGTACTTCACATAAATTTGTCATTTAAGAACTTCCTCATCTTAACATTGACAACTACAAGGATTAAGTGTAATTTGAAGAATATTCATTCTGTAGTAGGACAATCATACAGGTTGGATATTTGGCATTCAATGCTTAATTTCAATGCTTTCCCGTCTCAAAATTGACAAAATAATCTGAAATGTGTAACTGGATTCATATTACTGTATATGAAGTTAATCAGTTTGAAATCCGTAGCAGATAAACATAAAGCAAAAAAGGCTTCATATTCTGTAATTATTATCTTAAATGCATTGAAATAGGCAAAGATTGAACATACATTCTCAAATCTTCACCCACTCAGAAAAATTTAGTCGTTCAAGAATTTATTACTATCTTACATGAATTGGAATGGACTGAAATTGAAGAGACATTTTCAAATTTCTTTCTACTTGAAGAAATTGAGTAGAATAAAAGTTTATCCAATATTGAACCAATGGATACGGAACATACTTGCCTTCCACATATACCTTTTTGGTCCATTTTTTAGTATGAAAAAAAAAATTGCTCGAGGAGTATTTCCAACATTCCGAACATACTTGTCGTCAACGTGTACCTTTTTCAAAGGTAATTTTTTACCATGAAAGGAAGAATTAGTAATATGATTTTACATTTATTCAATTACATGCTCATGAATATGGAATTTATTAGTAGCAGAGAAAAATTATGAAGCAGAAAATGATAAGCGAATCCTGTAGTAGGATGATCGTACTATTCGAATATTTGGAAGTCAATGCTCGATTTCAATACTTTCTCGTGTCATCGTTGAAAAATTGAACTTAAAATCAATTCATGTTACTTCAAATGGAATTTGATCATTCGAAATCCGTGGCAGAAAATTATAAGGTAGAGCGATGATTCCATATTCTGTAATTATGACACTGAACTTCCACGAAGCGATACTAGTTAGTTAATTAGTTGATATGGATTTGTGATTTCAGCATTTTTATGTTAACAATAGAATATTGACCCAGACACGTTCACATTAATAACGCTACAATAATTGAGGGTATATTGGAAAATATTCATTCTGTAGTAGGATAATCATACCATTTGTATACTTTTTCATCCCATTTCAACCATTTATAATTATTTTATTGAACCTCTACAAAATTATATCGGTCGAGAGCTTGACATGGATTTTTAATTTAAGTATTTTCCCCACTCAACATCAGCCAATTGCTTAACATGGACATTTGATAGCAACATTTGCTATACAACAAGTGAGTGGTAATTGAAACAAGAATTAAGTGTATATTGAAATGGAAAATATTTATTCTGTATTCGGATAATCATACTAGTTGATGTATTTGGCATTTAATAATTTCAATGCTTTCTTATATCATCATTCACATAATAATCTGGAATGCATAACTAGAGGATTTTGTATCACTTTATTTGATATATATTACTTTATATGAAGTTTATTCATTCGATGAGCTTCATTTATTCTTGATTCTTGATTTATTTTACAAGCATTTCAATAGATTGAGATTAAACAGACATAGTTTTTGGTTTTTTGCTTACAAGATAAAAACTTATACAGCAATCACGTTGCTCTGCGGAAGAAAATAAAGTGAAACTTGATACGACCTAAGTCATTTGTAAAAAAACATGTCAGAAAGATCTAGCGTTATTTTTAAGAAGTCACAATTTCGTCCGATGACCGATTCCCATTCCAAACTGATTTTGAAAACGTATGTCTAGGACTAGGATATGTATATATCCTTTTTGAACTACCATGCGATTCTACAGAGATTCTACAGAAAAATGAATGCAAACATGACTGACATAAGCCGGTTTACAATCGTATGTAGCGCGTGACGCGTATATCTATTACAATATATATATATATATATATATGGGCTGTTTTACGTCAATTCAGCATGACAAAATTTATTTCTCAGCCAACTTTTTTGCCTTGATCCCCATAGCGCAATAGAATTTTCTCAGATTTTTAAATCTATTTTTGAGACAGTTTTTCTATTGCTTGATTTTGGAGGTTTCAAATATCTATCAACTTTGAGGCCTGATTTACTCTGAAAATATCCACAAAATCAAAAAATGTATAGGAGTAAAAGTTGTTCTAAATTGTCACTATTTTATGGAAAGATATTTTTACCCTCGAAATGAGATCCTATCAACTGCTCACTGAATTGTCCAGTACGTATCAATCAATTCCAACTTGTACGCCATGATATTTTTGGACCGAACAAAATTTATTTGATTCTACTGACAAAGAGCTTTGAAATGGTCCACTCTTAGTGTTTGGTAAACCCTTACAACCCTCAGAAAATTAAACTTTTCCCTGAATAGTTTCTCACGTATAGACTTACTATAGGGGACTGCTTGGGATTCAGGTCTCCAATCTTGACTAAAACTTTTTTAGATGTTTGTTCGAGTCAAGGGTAGTGTGTCCCAGGGTCCATTGCTCCCAAACTTCCAAGATATTAATTAATGTATCTTGGTTGGAGCTGGCGGTAGTGCCCCAAAGAACAATATGTCATCTGAGACGTATTTCCACTCACTGCACTGCACTTTCACACTTGGCGCTGAATATTACATCACATTTGAACCTGGAAGACACATGGAAACAGTCAATAACATGTATATTTATCAAAATTGACTATCGTATTCCGTCACATGAAGTAAAATATGCAATATATGGAAGAAAGTTACGGTTCTCGACTTTTCAATCTGTGCTTGGATACTGAAGCAGTAGCAACATGTATCCAAGAACAAGTGACATAAATACACTGAAATTGTGCAATAATTCAGTATCAGAATCAAATTTCTTCAATGAAAACTTCAATTCAAAACTTATAAATCACAGCATATACTGTAATAGTGAATTTTCTTCACTTACAGTCTTTCTGCTCAGTCTTTCGCCCAAATATTGGACTCGTGATGAACTTCGGAAAAAGTTTTCTTGCTCGGAATGGGAAGCAAGAAAAGCTCAAGATCTAGTGGCTCAAAATGGTATTTTAACATCGCCTGCTAATAAGGAAGGCAAAGTATTACCTGATCAAACTGTATCTTTAGTTCAGAGTTTCTATGAAGACGATACTAATAGTCGATTGATGCCTGGGATGGAAGATTTCTTATCTATCAAAAATGATGATGGCAATCGACTCGCTTAAGCGAGTCCCTGTGCAGAAATGATTATTGCTCTGTAACTTGCTTGAGCTCTATACTCTATTAAAAAAAGAGTATGAGAATGTCAAGATAGGATACACCAAGTTTGCACAGCTTAAACCTCCCCATCGTGTTCTAGCTGGTAGTAGTGGAACGCATAATGTTTGTGTGTGTGTGTTCATCACGAAAATGTAAAACTTATGTTGAAAGGGATGGAATTAGAACACTTAACAGAAAACACACAATTGCCTTTGAAAAATTACCACAACTGCATTACTGCAATTGTATGTGCCAAACCATTAGATGCGTGTTTTTTAGGAAGCTGTTTAGTTTGTCCGAATACAACTGTGCTCAAAGAAACTTTACTCAAAGTTTTTGACAATAACAATATTCATGAAGTAAAATTTGAAGCGTGGATGCAAACCAAGGTCGTATACACAGGTCTGAAAACTCCCGTGGAGGGGGGAAGCTTCACTATTGTGCCATGGTATACTTTCAAAAATATCCGCTTGGGAGCGCGTCGATCTATGTCTCTAGAAGTAGTCTGCTACAAAGCAGCCCGGAAGCCGACATATTGCATACATACATACATACATACATATGCATGTGCCCTGAGGTCAAGTAACCTTAAAGAAACTTTGAACATTATTTCTAAATATAAAAGCTCTACATTTTAGTGAATGAAGTTTATACTTCCCAAAATATCTATATACTTCCGGCACCGCACACAGCCAATATAAATGAGTAACCCCTTTCAGGGGTCACAACTTAAATATAACATCTGAGATCTATATTGTAAGAGTGCGTGGTGATCTCGTGGTAAAGCTTCTGCTCCGCGACCCAAGGATCGGTGGTTCGCGCCCGACCTCCCGATTTTTTTTCTTTTTTATTTGTATTGTATCTAATAGAATCATCTGATCAGGGCACATGGGGTAATCTATTCTGCAGGTAGAAATTGATACGATTTTAAATAAATGAATTTTCAAGGCATAGTAAATATACCAAATTACATATTTTTTGTTTATTAGATTGATTCTATCCAGAAGTTTCATGAATTGGTGAGTCATATATATTCTTATTGAAATCACAAATTAAGTGAATTCAACAAGTGTATGTCATAAATCTCCTGGATAAAATGAATATAATGAACAAGAATAGATCGTCGCCTGGGGGGAAAAAGTAACGATCTCAGAAACGCGCTAAAGAAAGATCTATTTCGATTTAAGCGAAATAAAAAGATCTATTTCGAATTGAGCGAAATAAAAAGATCTATCTCGAATCGAGCGGAATAAAAAGATCTATTCCGAATCGAGCAGTATAGAAAGATCGTTTTCAAATCGACTTTTAATGAAAGATCTGACTCAGATTCTACATTATAGAAAAATCTATCTCATGGTTTCTCGTAGAAATTTGTATACATGTGTTTTTGAGGTCGCTGATAACGAATCCCGCCTCAAATTTTGAAAATTAAAATTAGAGCCTCTAAGATCACCTGACAAAATTTTGGAAAAAATTTGAATTTTTTCAAAAATCGGTATTCATAGGTTTTTGAGGTCGCTGATTACGAATCCGGCCTCAGATTTTGAAAATTCAAATTAGAGCCTCTAAAATCACTTGATATTTGGAAAAATTGAACTTTGTTGAAAATTTTTGACAAGTGATCTAAAAGGGTCTAATTTGAATTTTCAAAATCTGAGGCCGGATTCGTGATCAGCGACCTCAACAACCCATGTATACCAATTTTGAACAAAGTTCAATTTTTCCAAATATCAAGTGATCTTAGAGGCTCTAATTTGAATTTTCAAAATCTGAGGCCGGATTCGTTATCAGCGACCTCAAAAACCTATGAATACCGATTTTTAAAAAAATTCAAATTTTTTCCAAAATTTTGTCAGGTGATCTTAAAGGCTCTAATTTTAATTTTTAAAATTTGAGGCGGGATTCGTTATCAGCGACCTCAAAAACACATGTATACAAATTTCTACGAGAAACCATCGAGGCAAAAACTGTTTAACGTAAATAGTTAACTTGGCATATTACATTCAGATGTGTCCTTACACACACATACACACATATTTACATGCACACACACGCACATAAGCAATCGCACTCAAGTGCGCGCGTACCGCATTAACTCCGAACTTGGAAAAACGCCGCAAAATAAAATTAAACCTGAGATAGATTTTTCTATAATGTAAAATCTGAGTTAGATCTTTCTTCAAAAGTCGATTTGAAAACGATCTTTCTATACTGCTCGATTCGGAATAGATCTTTTTATTCCGCTCAATTCGAGATAGATTTTTTTATTCCGCTCGATTCGAGATAGATCTTTTTATTTCGCTCAATTCGAAATAGATCTTTTTATTTCGCTTAAATCGAAATAGATCTTTCTTTAACGCGTTTCTGAGATCGTTGCTTTTTCCCCCCAGGCGACGAGATTAATTCAGCCGACATAATTATCTACTCAACTTAAAATTCTATCAACAATATATAATTTCATGAGTAATCATATTCATGTGTAAAATCATTGTTATTCTTCTACAATAACAATGATACAAAAATCCTAAATAACATTATTCATCAGTGATGGATTCAATTATCTTTTATGAAAATATTCATGTAATTGCATCTATCAGCAATTAAGGAGATTATTATTTTTACACGTGTATCATACATATTAACGTAGATTTTGTATTCGAATTTCATTAAATTGTATTCGAGTGATTTGGCTTGTTTACTATGCCTTGAAAATTTATTTATTCAAAATCGTATCAATTCCTACCTGCAGAATAAATTACTCCATGTGCCCTGAGGTCAAGTGACCTTAATGAAACTTCGAATATTATTTCTAAATATAAAAGTTCCACATTTTGGTTAATGAAGTTCATACTTCCCAAAATATCAGATGATTCTATCAGGTACAAGTGAATAAAAAAGAAAAAAAAGTTCGGGAGGTCGGGCGCGAACCACCGGTCCTTGGGTCGCGGAGCAAAAGCTTTGTCACGAGACCACAGCGCACTCTTACAATACAAATCTCAGATGTTATATTTAAGTTGTGACCCCTGAAAGGAGTTTACTTATTTATTGGCTGTGCGCGGTGCCGGAAGTATTGAAAACGAGTACTAAGTGCTCATTGTACAACTCTCACCCACCCACCTAATCATAATTTCAACGGAAATAATCGCCAAACCTCTCACGGCGGGACAGCGGCGCGGCCGCGGATATCGAAGACATAGATCGAAGCGCCAGTAAGGCTCGCGGCCATTTCAGGAAACTTCAGGTCTTCACTATCGAAGCTTCCCCCTCCACGGGAGTTTCCAGACCTGTGTATACGACCGTGATGCAAACCGATCGTTGCTCAATCGTCACGCAAACTATGAAAACCCGTGAATATTTGAATATATTGGGTGACAAATTGATGAAGTTGGAAACTCACGATTTTCCCGTCAGAGAGCAGTCTCTATTTATTCGTGAATCGAAAAAAGGGTTATCAGAGGGTGAATTCTTAGTTTGCTTTGATTTTGCTGAAAATTATGCATTTGTTGTGCAAAATTCAGCTGAATCATTTCACTGGAATAACAATCAAGCAACGATTTTCACATTTGTTATTTACTTTCGGAGAAATGAAGAACTTCAGCACAAGAGCATGGCCATTATCTCAAATAATTTAGCTCACGATACAGTTGCAGTCCATGTGTACCAAGAAATAATCTTAAGATATCTGGAAAAAGAGTTCAAACCTAAGAAAATTTATTATAGTACCGATGGAGCAGGTCAGCACTTTGAAAATTAGAAAAGTTTTTCTAATCTTTTTTATCGTCAAAAAGATTTTGGCATTCCCGCGGAATGGCATTTCTGTGCTACAGCGCATGGAAAGGCGGCTTGCGATGGAATTGGAGCTAATGTAGAACGAGGTGCTAAATTAGCGAGTTTACAGCGCTCTGCAAACAATCACATCTTAACCGCAGAAGGTTTATATGAATAGTCAAAAAATTATTGCAAGGAAACTGTAGTGTTTTTCAGTGCACAAGAAGAATACGAGAAAGCGAAGTTGGAATTGATAGTGAGATTTGATGATTCTTTTCCTATACCAGGCACTCTGCAGTTCCATGCATTCATACCAACTTGCGATGAGAGGCTGATTGTCAAAAGCATTTCGTCAGGTTCGGAGTATGCAATTTTTCCGAGGTTAAAAAAAAATATAAAAAAATGCACAGATAAAACACAATATTTCAAAGATTGAATAACAAAGCAAAACCGTTATTCAAAGAAAGTGAAATGAAATGCTCACGAATCGAACAAGCAATGAACGTGAGACTTAATTTAATATATAGGAACAAATATGGATATCGAATGTACACTGAATTCGGCGCTCACGTGTACAGGAGACTCGAGCCCAAGCGCGTGGAAGCAGCGCGGCGCGGCGCAACCTCACATGTTCACTACTCAATTCCTCGAGAATAACGAAATAGTCCTATTTTTTTAGAGGCTATATCAATGTAAAAAAGGTCAGCTTTCGATCTAGACTATTAAAAGAAATCTAAATTATGAATTCTATAATCTAAATTCTAAATTCTAAATTCCAAATTCTAAATTCCAAATTCTAAATCTAAATTCACTATCGAAAAGCTGACAAAAAATTACATTGTTATCATATCCGACATCATTTAGATATTGGTCTAATAGAGTCGACAAAACAAGCGTCGAAAACGTGAGGTTTTAGCGTCCGCGCGCAGGCTCTGGAGATTTGACGTGAAACGCCTTTTATATATACATGTATATATATGTATATATACATATATCACTATCATATCCGAGGATACGAGTATTGGACGTAATATACGTTACGTTGAGAACCACGCTGCTCGCAATGGCTTCGAACCGCTCTCACGTAATATATGTAGTGTTGGCGAATTTTGCTGTGGGAGAATTTCTCGAGAGGAAAAAGTCACTGTCGTCTGCTCGGCGACTTATACCTCCTATTCTGAAATAACTAAGGTGATTTCAATAGAATCTTTCTTACATAATTTATTGCAACTGAATGCAGTTTTTTCTAATAACCATTGTAAAACTGTGAAACAGCGTTGGAATAAAAATGATTCTAAGGTGCGAGGTTAAACCGACAACGAGCTGTATATAAGGCTTGTCGCGTCCCCTCGTCGCTTGCTGCGCATACTTGTCGTCGGGCGCGCTGTCGCGCCCCCTGATCTTTTCTGTATATGAATATACATTGTAATGAATAAAATATTTTAATGTATAGTGATCAAACACGAATTTGACACATCGATTTAAGTGCGTAACTTAAGAGACACTAGTACTATAATAATTGGGCGAAAGCACTAGTACGTAAAATTCCATTTGAGGCACGAAAATCGATGCGTGAAATGAGCGTTTACGATTACGTATACCACAAATGAATTTTGGGATATATATGTTTGTATATTTGGGAAAATAACTGAAAATACAATATAGACAATGAGACTTACGAATGTGACAGAATATCCAGAGGAATCTTGAGGTGTTTGTTTATCCGTGCGATGGCGTCTTCATAAGTGTAATTTGATATGACAAGAATCAGCTCCTTGTTGTTCTGGCACGGGTCCGGCACTAACATTTCTCTAAACTTTCCTGAAATATTAACTTGATTCATTGTTAAACTGGTATCAAGTGATTCTGGAATATTCTGCACTCCTTCAATTTTTGGAATCTTGATAAATTTGATGTTTCAAGCGATTACTGACAACACAGTGAGCTAGTGAGACAGAGCTTCTCGGAAGTTTGAACTAGAAAGCCAAGCTATATGTTGAAGAGTGTTGCCACCTTCAGACTGCACGCCAAAAATTAACCTCGATCGCAATCCACGCTGTTGAAAAAAACCCGATGGAAATTTCCAATGGAATTTCAGAATGGAAATTTTAGTCATATGAATGTGAAACAGAATTTCCCGTTATCTGAATGAAAATTCCGGTCGTGAGTGCCTCGGCCCAGATAGAATTTCTGTTCATTTCAAAAGCAATTTCCACTAGTTTTGAATGGAATTTCTGTGTGACAGTTCCATTTGTAATTTTAATCATTACGCATGAAAATTTTACTTTTCGTATTGAAGTTCCGGGTGACCAAAATGAAATTTCATTTAAATGGAAATGAGGCATTTTTAATCAGGAAATTGTTGCATTTCGTTTGAGACAGCTAATATTAGATATCTTCAGCTCTACTTTCTGATGATATATGACAAAAATTTGACATTCAGTTGAAATGGACCCCAGAAGCGAAAAAGAGTCGCGCTAGGGTATTCTTTTGATTTTCGACCTGAAAAATGAGGCATCATTGATCTAAAACTTGTGGTCTCTTGTTCGAAGATCAAGTCTACACTGAGCCTCCGAAAGTTTCTCGATAATATTTAACATTTATCTTCATTTACGTGGATATGAATGGGGAAATATTCGTCTTCAACTGATTGGACGAGCCAATCATGGTCCAGACTAAAACATTACATTGATCGATTATGGCGTAGTCAAGTTGATTTCCGAGTAGAATACTTCTTGATATTTCAATTGATGATATAATAATTCATGAGATGATCCATATGGAAGTATAAGTACATGCATGGATAAAGACTTTTCAATTACTTAAAGTGTGAATGCCATGGCAAAGAGATTCTCAACCAAAAAGCTTGCTCTCCAATATATTGTAGAGAGGAGGTTCTAGGGTAAGGAATTGAAGATAATAATCTTTCAAAATACTACAACATGTAAATGTATATTCGGTAAGTTTCTTCATACCATAAATCTAAAATATAATTTGAATAGTTCAGTGTAGTTGATCATACTTTTTTTTTCCAGCTGTAATAGCTATCAAGAGAAACTCAAAATAATGTAGAGATTCGAGTGTAAAGACCCAACCGTTATTTAGAGGGGCGGTTGGGCAAAGTACCCCTATATTGGTGGGAATGTTTGTTGTGCGAAAGTGTCGCGATCCGTATTTCGTGTGCAAGACCGCTCGGTCACTTACATCTTCCTAATCCGTCCGGCCTGGTTGTCCTTGGCTGCATCTTGGCGGCGTGGCAGTCGAGTAGTCCATGGGGCGTATATGCGCATCGGCTCGGATGGAGTGTGGTGTGGGGGAGGGTGTTGCAAATAAACCCTGTTCATGTGCACTAGCACTAAACCTTTATTACGTTACTTAGATTCTATATTTAACACTCGATCCCGCGTGGTTGTATTAGTATACAAAATTCTGTTCTTCGAAAATAGATGTAATTATGGTATGCGTCCGTGGGGGGAGCTGCGCCGCTCGCGTGCTCCATGTCCGGCCACCCGTGTGGCATCCGTGATTAGCGCGGATCAACTCACCGTGTCCGCCGCGGTCGCTTTATTTATAAGCATCGTGACGTCACGTCAAGATGCGCTCGGGGGGCGCGAAACGGTTGGGAAATGCAGGTGCACTTTGAGAGAATTACCTCTCCCTCATGGAGTGATAACAAGTACGCGTGGCTTAGTGCCTTCCCTCCGTTCGCACGCGCGAATACTTATGTCTACAAAACGCGCTCGCTTCGTTACAAATCTATGTATGCGCTGCAAGGCGCGTCGGTTAAATTATACATGTCATTCAATTATTTTACATAGCACTCATTAACCTGGCGAAACGTTATTGATAAGAAATTTCATTCGCTCATGGCACATCAGCCTTTCTCCGATAAAAATATATAAACATAGATACATTCTGATCTGGCCAGATCAATTCTTATTTCCTAACGAACAATTATAGTTGCATTACATGCGTGTTTTCATACATTTGTCTATACATTCATTCTTTCGTTCTCGCTCGAGTGCCCGCTGGCTACTCATCAACTTATACGTGCCGATAAGAAGATCTCCTATGGCCGTTTCTAACTAATTCGGAGCTGCGCAGTTGCCGTGTGCAACTCGCACTCATAAAATACCATTCCCGCACGAGCGCCCGCTGGCTGTCCGTGGCTTCGCACAGGCTACTAAGAGAATATCTTATTGTCGACATCCATCCGTTTCAATGTTGGGCAGCTGCACAAAAATGCAAGCTATGCTCATGATTCCCGTGCAACTCGCCATGGATGCATCTCAATCAGCGCATTCTTACACTCACACGTGTATGCTTAATCCTCATGTCGCTTCTCGGCGCAACTCGGGTAGCATGTGAGAAAATGCGCATCGCGAATGTGCGATGCGACTCGTGCCATTCTAAAATTTCAGAAAAATGGGCAGGGCAAGGCTGGGGCATAACACTAGAGAAAGATTTGATTTCTTCTCAAAGTGATATTTTCTATAGTTTAAAAGCATAGACTCAGTAAAATAATTAATGAGAATTGACAGTTATCATTCAGTCCCAAACTGGTAGAGCAAAAAACTGTGTTGATTCGTCCAATGATTCCATGTGTTCATACACTAATGGATTACTCTAGATTAAAATTAGTCCATTAGTTCTCAGTTTGCAGTTCTTACCAATGTAATATAACGTTCGGTAGTGGGAACGGCTGCTTCCACTGCCGCTTATATTTTTATTCGAAACTGCCTGATGAGGCCAGCGAACCTTACTAGCGAAACATCGCATCAATTAAACATGTGGTGGATATTGTGATTTTTCCTTTTCCACTTCACTCTGGATTGGCCCTCAAAGATCGACCATTTATACACATTTGATATTACACTGAAAGAAGGTCGGCGCTGCAGCGTTTTTGTTGAATTGTGTGATTCGAATTAAAATTTAAGAATTTACCAGAACATGTTGGTTTTTGGCACCAATTAGTAATTAATCTATTGTTATTTTTAATAATTGTAGAATCCAAAAAATTCATTGAATTATTTTCCTTTAGTTCGAGTGTAAATTTTATATTTCTATTGTATTCATTGGAAACTTTAATAACTATTTCTCCTTCTCTAGTTCTTTTTTCACACATAAAATGGTGTCATCAACATCCATCGTAAAATAACGGTTCCCATATCTATACTGACTCAAATTTGTTTAAATATTCTATTTCTAAATCATCCATAACAAGGTCTGCAAACAGTGGAGGATTAGGGAGAACCCAGGAGTGTGCCAAAAATTTGTTTATAAAAATTATTGTCAAATGTAAAAAATGTATTATCAAACAGGAATTGAGTGATTTTCATAATTTCATCGAAGGGTATTTTATTTTTACTACGTATGTGTGAGATTCTTTTATCCTAACTGTCCAAAACTAACTCGGTCGGTATGTGTGTAAACAATGAGATGACGTCAAGTAAAAGTAACACGAAATCAGCTGGGACATTTATATTTGAAATTTTCTCTTTAAATCCGAAACTATTATTCACACTGGAGATTAGTGGTTTTATGATTTTTTCAATTCATTATATAGGAATTTTGCTAGCAAATGTGTAGGAGAGTTTACCAAAGAAATTTATTGTTACTTCGTTCATTGTTTTGTACTTAGATCGTATCATTCATAACGTGGTTGTTTTTTTACACACACTTGTTCAATAATGGCAGTGGTAGCAGCTGTTTCCCCTGCCAACATTTATATTTTGAATTTGTTCAAAAACTGTTGAGAAAGAATTAGTTTATTGTCACTTCCTTGACTGTTCTGTACACAAATTGTCACACATCACGTTTTTTTGTGAGATAAAATTTTATCGATTCATACTAACCAATAAAATAACGAGTCAACTGGCTCCACTCTACAGTCGATCACTTTTTATATAAAAAAGAAAATATCAGATTATCAGGTTTGCCAACTCCAATTTCAGAAAAATAAATGCCTTCCGAGTTTGCACCTTGTCTGGCAGGCTTCTGAGTTCGCACCTTTCTTTACGGAGGCGACGATAAGACAATGATCGTCTTCTTTGCATGAGACTTCTGGTCGCTTTAGCTTGGCTCCGAAGAAGACTTGGAGGACGGTTTCAGCTAGCGGCTGGCTCCAGCATTGGAGCGCAGCACTAGAGCGAACGCAACGGGTGGAAATTTTCACACTCCTTTCATAAATTCTCATAGGAAGATTATGAAAAATTCTTGTATAAATATTTTCACGAACCTCTAACTAAAAATGTAGAGAATCGTCAGCCACCATCTTGGAACAACCATCTTGGATACAAAATTCCGAAAATATAATTTCGGCTTTGTAATCAACACGCTCAAAAACCCCTTGATTCATATTTTCACAAACCCGCAACGAGAAATGTAAGAAATCGTAAGCCGTTATCTTGAAATCGCCATCTTGGATACAGAATTCCGAGAATATATTCACAAATTGGTCATCAGCGCTTCTGAAAATCTTTGTATACGAAATTCCAAAAAAGCATCTCAAATAGAAAGAAGTGTGCTTCAAAGAGTTAATTGAGAGTATCTGAAGGGAATTTAGGATTCTGCTTTTTTCAAACTAACCATCAGATGGTCATCACTATCAAATCAAAGTCATTCACATAAAGAATCTTACCCTTCGTGAAAGGAAAACAGATGTATGTTAAGAAAATGATATCATACATATGATGCTGTGTGATAAAATCCAAAATTAAAGTTTGTCTGTATTTTGCTTTTTCGAAGAAAAAGTTTTGTAATGGGGTAAAAATCGACCCATCAAATTGGACTTCGGGTCCTCGATTTTCGTGATAGTATTGTCTAAGCGGATATGGCAACACCTGCCCTCGTACTCCCGGCAGTATGAGAACAGGCCTAGGTTTTCAAACCTGCGCGGGTTCGAAAACAGGCATACTGCTGAGACACTTGGCAACGCACGTAGTTCAAGGCCGACTAGCACTCACTTTCTCTCGAGGCTAGTGCTGTGTGACTTTAAGAGCTCTTCATACCTACTTAAATTGTTGTCTGTGTGGTTACGAATTCATTGAAGAAAAGTTAGTTTTTCAAGTAAACCCCTAAATTATACTTTGAGAATCTACCGTTCTTGTTGAGGCAGGATCAATCTTAATTCAAAAGTGTGAGTAAGGGCGTTTTTTGTGCAGGAAGTATAACATTGCGCTTGATTTTGTGTTCGTTAGTAGGGGTGATTCGAGAGTCAATTGAGATTCCATGAAATAGTTTAAAGACGTGAGTCATGAGTTTGAGAATTCACCATGAGTTATAGTTATTCCAGTCTATTTGGCATATGTTGATGATTGGTGAATGGAGCTTTCAATTTCTAACACACATAATGCGTCTAAATTCTAGGGACATTAAAGATCAGCACTCAAATAGATTCTATTGTTTCAAAAATATTTTTTTTATATCTATATTAGTCATAGTAACACCGGCTGAACTACCATTGATACCCATTTGGAGCATGGAAACACTTTCTCAAAATATTCCAATGGAGCCATTCTAAAGACAACATAATTTTCTTTCCTTCCAGGGCCGCCAGGGTAAAGGTTCAATTTTCGTATGGGCCTCCGGTAATGGTGGTCGGCATACAGATTCTTGTAATTGTGATGGATACACCAATAGCATATTCACTCTGTCAATATCATCTGCGACTCAAGGGGGTTATAAACCATGGTACCTCGAAGAATGTAGCTCGACTTTAGCGTCAACTTATTCTTCAGGCACACCCGGTAATGACAAAAGTGTCACAACCGTAGATATGGATGCGAGCTTACGCGAAGATCACATTTGCACAGTCGAGCACACAGGTACCTCTGCATCTGCACCACTTGCCGCTGGTATAGCAGCTCTGGCTTTGGAGGCCAATCCAACTCTGACCTGGCGGGACATGCAGTATCTCGTCGTTCTCACTTCGCGCTCTCAACCACTCGAGAAAGAATCCGGCTGGATAGTGAATGGAGTCAAACGAAAGGTAAATGTGTAGCTATTCTTCTTGAGTCAAAAAAATTTGTCATGCTGTAACATAGGTGCGTGACGGTGAATAACGATACTTTATTTATGAAAGAACTCAATTTCTTAAACAAGAAAATAAATTAGATATCAAGAACGGTTGAATTTCTAATGACTGAACTCGCTTTATTTACAAAACACATTGATCGTCGTGATGTTGACAGTCGAGTGTGAAGAAACGTATAATGCATATCAACATTCCCCACTGAGGAAAAATTGTCACCTTCGACCAATAAATGAGCCGTAACACGTGTGACGTAAAGGAATGAGTTAAGTAGTGAGAAACTGATAAATACCAATAATCTCTTTTCTGATAGTCACCTACCATCTCAAGGGAAAACTTCATCTCGGAAACCTCGACCTTCTCTCGATGTATAATGCCAGTGTACTTGAATTGACGATCCTCTTCTCATAGACCTGATTTTTAAAAACAGTATATGGTATCATTCATTTTCTTCAGAGCATGGCATGATTTAACCCAGGAAACTTGTAATTTTTTAGACTTCTCCACAGTTCTTTTAGCAGAATGAAATCAAACTTTCTGTTCCGATACAAAATCTCCTTTCTTGGCATCTAATTTGTATCGTGTTTTTGTTTTGATCGACCTTATCATCATCCTTTTTAAGGTGAAATGATGTTTTCGTAACCGTTCTAGTAATCTCATGTTCGACTTTATTGTTCGAAATTGGAGGGAATTGGAATATGTCGCTTGAATATCAGTCTATAAAAATGTATGTAAGTAATTACATAATATATAGCCTTCTTCTTGTCTTAAGTTTATCTGTTTTGGATTTCAAATTAATCTCATTTGAAATTATATGCAATAACGTTTATTGTTCAGATATTCAAACTATTGAACAGCTTTCATGAGCTACACCGAGTTGTCTGTCGCAGCGCTGCTGCGTCGGCGAGTGAGAGAGCTCATTTTGCGCTGAGCGTTCAGTCGAGTCTGATGCACCTAATTACATTGCTGGATATTCTTTGGCGGTCTTCGTTGTTTTTTTTGGCGGTGTTTACCTATAATGAAGTGTTTGGACCAACTGTTGCTCAGGCTTTTCCTTTCCGCGACCCACCAATTTCCTTTCATTGATGTTTATTTGAACATCCTCCTTCAATTAATAGTCTTGGAAATTACGGTTTGGGAATTCGTGGAAAATGGAGTGTAATGAATAAAAACTCCAGATATACTCACTTTTGGCGACGTTGCGATAGTATGGTTCACTGGCTTCTTCGGCTGTGTAATATCACAAACAAGACAAGAATTAAAAATCACAAACACCATCATGATCGATAAAAAGCAACAAATTTCCCTCACCAGTTAATTTAAAAAATTATTACATGATATCATATCATTCAATAGTGAGAAAATGAAGCAGAAAAATATGTTGCTTTTCGTCAGTTATATGTAAATGCTGTTTGTAGTATACAATTGTTATTTTTCTGGAATGATAAACAGCCTGATGAAGCCAGCCAAACACTCTGGCAAAACAAAGTGAGTTCATTCAAAGTTTTCATTTATTGCAGTCCATATTCCATGGATTGGCTCTCAAATATCGTAATTTACAAGATTATGAATAATGTAGAGTATTCGAATACACATGAATAAGGACTACGATTGAAAAATGACCAGACTCTTACAGTATGAAGTTTTTTTGTAATTATAACATCAAACCTGGGCTATAAAAAAAACGAAGATTTTCTATCTCTAGACAAAGTTGAGACATCAACTGGCGGCTTCTAAGCCTACCAAGAATTTTCGCTTTGATGCAAGAACAGTGATCTTTCAGCACGACACACAAATAATGAAATCGACCGTTTCGGCAATACGTCATTCAGGAGTGAGTTTTGTGACGATGTGATCCGTCGTTTTAAATCTCAACAGTCACGTTATTTGTTGAAGTTAGAAATTCAAGATATACACATGCACGAAAGCTTTTTGTATTGGAGCTTGAATTCGATTATTAGAGAAAATAATAATTAATAAGTCAAGAAAACATTTGAGAACAATTTTTTATATTATCATACAGGGAAAAAAGTAAAATGATATTCCCTAATTTACCCGAAAAACTTGATCTTAAGTTGAAAATTCTGATGAAATCAGAGGAAATAATGGACCAAAAATCTTCCATGATAGACAAGTGAATTGAGAATCTATCAAATATTTATTTCACAAAATTTTGTTGAAATATCATTAACACCATATTACATTGTTACAGAAAATTTTACAAAGGACGATTTTGATTCAACAGTAAAAAATGTAGAACACTCCTTGAGTACAATCAATGTTAGTCATAATATCAAGAATAACATCAGAGAACCAATGCGCTAATTAATAAAAGTGATCAAGGATAAATGACAGTTTGCATGGATAAAAGTAAATAGCAAACAGAGATAAATAGACTCTTGGATGCGCTCACAAAATTATGAAACGCCACCTGTTAAATTATTACAATGTTAAATTTACAAAATTATGTCTAATTCAAATAATTAAAATATTCCAAATAGTCAATATCATACTGATAATCGACTATGGGGACCAAAAACTGTTCATTTTTAGAGATAGTCTAGCGTCGCTGAATGTCTATGAGATTCGAAAGCGAAGCCGCTCAGCTACTTACAAAATGTTGATACGTCCAGTGCTTTGATGTCCTTGTTCATTGCTTGGCAAAGCTGCAGCCGAAAAGTCGTTGGTACGTCGGCCATGTATTGGGTGCAAGATCGAGAAATGACACGTAGATATGCAATGAAAATAATTTGTATTTATTCATGAGAAATAAAATTTGAAAAGAAGAGTATCAGACCTTCGGAACACCAATCTGGACTAAACATTATACAAATGTTCTCTGGAACTATAGTAGCCATACGCAAAACGTTTCAGCTCCCAATGCTCCCTCAGTGCCAAGATATGGACACTACAAGATTATTCTATTTTATATTCACTAGGGGGGGTACCCCCCTGCTCGCTTCGCTCGCCAACCCCCCCCCCCCCGTGTGTTCTTTGAAAGTCAATAATTTCAATGATAAGTGTAGTAATGATTAAATAAAAATTACATTGAAATCAATAAAACTTGAAACTTGAAACTTCGATTTTGATCAATTGAAAAGAATACTAATCGAACGATTCGATTTAAAATACAAGCTTAATTTCATCTATGTTCATGTTAAACGTTTGTTTATTCAGTTTCAGGTTAAAAGTGTCCTGTGTCAGATCATATTTTTTCGGTTTAGGTTTTTCGCGTGTTTCATTTCAGATTTTTGGTAAAATTTCGAGAAATATTGCAACGGTTGCTAGACATGTAAACAATAGTTTCAATAGTTTCAGTTAAAAATACTACGTGAATTATTTTTGCCCTTAGCAACGGTTGCTAGGTTTTAAAAACGGTTGAGCTAATAGGAGGATTTGTATTTGTGTCCCTGGAAGGAGCATTTCCAACCTTCGTAACGGTGTTATGGAGCAAATAAACAATTCAGTGCTTGGCCATCGAGTGAACTTAAACAGATTTTCAGCTTCCGAGCAACGGTTGCTAGGATGTAAAGAAACGGTTGTTTCGATGAATATGGATTAAAAAGACTTATGCAAAATAATATTTAGCCCTTTTCTTCTTCTGCAGCAACGGTTGCTAGACACGTAAACAATGGTTGCTATGAGTAAAACGGAGATTTTCTATCCTGTGCAGTTGAAAATACTGGAACGAAACTACGTGAATTTATCTTCCCTTAGCAACGGTTGCTAGGGTAAAAAAAGGTTGCTGAGGAGCTACCTTTGCCATCGAAAATAATGGAAACGGGACATAAATGGATCATTTCCAAATTTCGTAACGGTTGCTCAGGAGGTAAACAACGGTTGCCATGGAGCAAATACAACAATTCAGTGTCCTTAGCCATCGAGTTTGACTTAAAACTGATTTTCCGGCTTCCAAAGCAACGGTTGCTAGGGATGTAAACAAACGGTTGTTTCGATGAATAAGTAGATTAAAAAGACTCATGCAAAGTGATATTTAGCCCTTTTCTTCTTCTGCAGCAATGGTTGCTAGACACGTAAACAATGGTTGCTATGAGTAAAACGGAGATTTTCTATCTTGTGCAATTGAAAATACTGGAAACGAAACTACGTGAATTTATCTTCCCCTTAGCAACGGTTGCTAGGGCGGTAAAAGAAGGTTGCTGAGGAGCTACCTTTGCCATCGAAAATGATGGAAACGGGTCATAAATTGATCATTTCCAAATTTCGTAACGGTTGCTAAGGAGGTAAACAACGGTTGTCATGGAGCAAATACAACAATTCAGTGTTCTTGGCCATAGAGTGTGACTTAAAATCGATATTCCGGCTTCCGAAGCAACGGTTGCTAGGGAAGTAAACCATGGTTGCTATGGGTAGAACGGAGATTTTCTATCCTGTGCAGTTGAAAATACTGGAAACGAAACTACGTGAATTTTTCTTCCCCCTACCAACGGTTGCTAAGGAGGTAAACATCGGTTGCTATGGAGCAAATACAACAATTCAGTGTCCTTGGCCATCGAGTGTGACTTAAAACTGATTTCCCGGCTTCCGAAGCAACGGTTGCTAGGGATGTAGACAAACGGTTGCCAACGATATCAACAGTGGTTGCTATGGGAGATGTCTTATCGATTCTCATTGACTTTAATGGTCCCAATGAGCACTTAAATGAGGATTCGTGAGAAAACACGTTAGTAACGGTTGCTAGGGAAATAACCAAGAAATTTCGCTAAAAATTGAACTCGGCCTAGATTTTGCCGCGACTAACCTGTGTGCAAAATTTCAAGAAAATCGGACCAATCCTTCGAGAGTTGGGGGTGGCAAAAGGGGTGGAAAAAAGGGGTGCAAAAAGGGGTGCAAGAAAGGGGTGCAAGAAAGGGGTGCAAAAAAGGGGTGCAAGAAAGGGGTGCAGAAAAGGGTGCAAGAAAGGGGTGCAGAAAAGGGGTGCAAGAAAGGGGTGCAAGAAAGGGGTGCAGAAAAGGGGTGCAAGAAAGGGGTGCAGAAAAAGGGGTGCAAAAGAAAGGGGTGCAGAAAAGGGGTGCAGAAAAGGGGTGCAAGAAAGGGGTGCAAGAAAGGGGTGCAAAAAAGGGTGCAAAAAGGGGTGCAGAAAAGGGGTGCAAGAAGGGGTGCAGAAAAAGGGTGCAAGAAAGGGGTGCAAGAAAGGGGTGCAGAAAAGGGGTGCAGAAAGGGGTGAAAAAAGGGGTGCAGAAAAGGGGTGCAGAAAAGGGGTGCAAGAAAGGGGTGCAGAAAAGGGGTGCAAGAAAGGGGTGCAAAAAAGGGGTGGAGAAACTTGACGGCGGCGGCGGCGGCGGCAGCGGCGGCGGTCTGGCTTTTAATATAGAGAGATAATAACTAAGGGAGGGTAGCTCTCTACTCGCTTCCAACCCCCTACTAATAATTTTATATTCTGATGTATTGTGACAAAAGAAAGCGATTTACATGAAAGAAGAAAATCAAGATAGTTTTATATATTTTCAATGAGTATTCTTATTTATGAGACAAAATCACTGTTATTCTTTTACAATAATATTGATGCAGCTGATAGATGCAATTATATCAAGATAGTTTTACCCCTACACACCTCACTCGCTAACCCCGTCCTCGCTGGTTACTATCGAATTTTATGTATTGCAATCAAGTTATGTCAATAGTTGCACATAAATACCCAAAATACTAAAAGATCCATCAATTTTAATTCCGGATTCTATATATCTAGCAAAATTTGATTTAGGCTTATGAGTACCGGTTACTTTCAATGTTCTCAGATTTTTCTATTTTTTAAATTCAGATGAGGTAAGATTCATCAAGTGTTGCTTCATTGCATCCATCTCTCAAAGATAAGTCACAGGACTTTTGAATTACCACTTGATTTAACTTTTTGTCGAATATTGAATTTCAAATTTCGTGATGGAGATGTTAGAATTTGGGACAATCATTTCTCTGATATCTTTCTATTCCTATTTCTTTTAGCTTCCATGATTCTTAAAAACTGCTTTTCTGGGAGAGTCACCTCTAGATTATGAATTTGGTGATAAATTGACTCTAAAAGTAGATTTTGGAGGAATTTTATCCGTAAAATGATATTTGGAACAAAAAAGTCAATAATAAACGGAAAAATAAAATTCTCGACCTCATGGAAGAACTTTGAAATCGAAAATTCATTATACTTTGATGTAATATCTTGTGATAATAACTTCTCTCCTTGGGTTTTTTTGGAGAATTGGTAACGGTTCATCTATATATCTTGTTACGGTCAGAATGCAAGAGGATAGTCGGATGAGTGCATCTACGAAAATTAGATGTATCATTCAGAGCTGTGATGATCTTGAGATAAAGCTTGTGCTTCGTAACGTCACAAACCAGGCTCGATTTCCGCTCGAGATAAACATTTTTTTTTGAGAAAATTGAATCCCTAGATAACCAATTTAAGTCAATTGAATTAGCGTTGAAGGATATAATGAAATTTGAAAAGAGAACGCTAAACTCGGGAAAAGGAAATGGACTAGATTCAAATTCAAATTCGCTGCGCAAACTGACTCAGAATGGAAAGACGATGACGCGTAGAATATAGTCCTGCGCGATAAATGGAGAATCTTTCGTTAGGTTACCCCACCACTTTTTGTTAAGGGGGTAGCCTTCCTAAATTTTAACATGGTTAAAAATAATCGGACCAGGCTGTAAATTTATAGCATATGAAAGTAGAAAAATCAATTCATATTAGTCCTGGCAAGTTTACATTGATAATTCGCTTTAAATACACAGTTACTTTATATTCCTGAAGAAAGGTATAATAAATCACATATTCTAAGATCCGTTGTACAATTCTATATTGAATTAAATAAATACAATTGAAATAAATTATTATTATTTTATGTAGTAAATGCATTTAAGTCTTAAGAGTATCAGACATTTCTGAAGAAAGGTACAAATTTCTGGCGAGTAAAGAATGGTTCTCTGAAGTCATGGGTTCGGAATCCAAGCTATGAAAGTATCAAGATCAATTCATTTCCTGGCAAGTTCATACTGATCCTCACTAGATATATGCTTTCATTTGCTTCCTGCAATTACCTGTTTGATTTCACAGATTCTAAGCTCCGTTTTGAAATTATATATTAAATAACAAATACTGCAATTAAAATAAAATAATATTCTGGTAAACGCATTTCAGATTAACGAGTATCAAACCTTTCTGAAGAAAGGTACAAATTCCTGTCGAGTAAAGAATGGTTCTATGTAGAAATTTGTTCAGAATCCAAGATATGAAAGTATTGAGATCAATTCATTTTCTGGCAAGTTCACACTGGTCCTCTAGTAGAATTTTTCAGACTTCAAGATTCGTTTCAAAACATAATATTCAATTTTATAACATTGTATCAGATCCTGAAATAGAAATAATGATAGTTACTATTTACAGCTAATTTTCTCTTCTAAACATCGACCAATCGAAATAATATAGTATATTTGTTGTATAAGTGTTTCAAACACAAATTATTTAAAAATTTAGAATCCAAACTATGAGATTATAGAGATTAATTCATATACAGGCAAAATCACATCATTCCTCTTTTAAGACCTTTGGCTTATACACAAAATGGACGGGAGACGAGAATGCCAAAAATTAGCATAAATGTCCTATATGTTTAAAAATACATTATTCACTGTGATTAAAATTATGACAAGCATTACTGATTGCAGTGATGATGCATTGAGAGAAAAAATAAAAGGAGAGGGCATGAATACCATGCAAAAAAGGGAAGGGAGGCGAAGAATGCAAGCCTTTGCCACAGAACAAGAGCTCGGAAGTGACTCCGACGACGATACAATCATGGCAACGAAGATCATGTGTCCAGTGATACGATTGAAGATCAACGGAATGGAGATACCAGCTCTGTTAGATACGGGGGCACAACTGTCAGCGATTTCGGAAGCAATGATGACCAAAATAGAGAAGGAGGCAAAAAGCTTCAAGAAGCTAAATGCTCCCAGCACCGTCGTTCGAGGGGCACTGGGAGACAAGACCACGATAAACAAACAGGTACTGCTAGAAATACAGATCGAAGATAGAGAAATTCTACATCCAGGGATAGTCATAAAGAAGCTATCAAATCCGTTAATACTGGGATTTGATTTCATCAAAAAACACAAAGTTTTAATAGACAAGGAAAAAGGGAAAGTGAAAATGAATGGAATCAAAGAGGAGATCAAACTCAGCTCAAACGAGAAACAAATATTTTAAATGGAAGAAGTGAATGAGGAAATCAACGATTCAGATAGAGAAAGACAGATGGAAGAGATTAAAAATGAATTCAGCGTTGTATTCGCGAACACCACGGGAAAAATGATAGGATACAAACATGCAATAAAAATGAAAAACAAAGAACCATTCAAAATTAAACAGTATCCCATCGCCAAGATGCACGAAGAAGAGATTCAAAAACAATTAAACCAAATAGAGAAACAAGGAATGATAAAAAGGGCAGCCACGGAATTCATCAACCCATTAGTAATATCCGTAAAAAAGAACGGGGAGTTACGAATGTGTCTAGATGCCAGAGGCGTCAACGCCAGAATGCAGTCAGATCATGCAAAGCCACCAGCGATCGAAGAGATACTATTCAGGTTGGAAGGCGCAAAGTGGATGGCACAACTTGACATAAACAAAGCGTTTTGGACAATCGAACTGGAGGAGGATAGCCAGCAGTATACAGGATTTCGATTCAAGTCCCAAACGTACGTATTCTTAAGGTTACCGTTTGGAATCAAAACGGCCTCAGTATCCTTCATTAGAGGATTAGCGAAGATACTCGGGAAGGAGCTCGAGGACATCATAATAATATATCTAGACGATATATTGATTGTAGCAAAAACGTGGAACCAATTCGTGAAAATATTAAGGAAAGTACTGCAGAAACTCAGAGAAGGCGGAGTGACAATAAACAAGAATAAATCAAGACTAGGCGTCAGGGAGGTGACATTCCTAGGACACGTGTTGAATGAGACAAAAATAAAAATAACAGAGGAGACAAAAAGAAATGTGATCGAGTTTCCAATACCCAGGAGCAAGAAACAACTACAGTCGTTCCTAGGACTAGCCAATTGGGACAGAAGATTCATCCCAGCCCTATCAAACACAACTCGGCCACTAAAGAATCTTCTCAGTGACAAGGTGAAATTCACGTGGGGAGAAGAACAGAACAAAGCGATGAATGCGGTAAAGCAATGCTTCAAGGAAGCAAAAGAGCTGTTTGTTATGAAGGCAAGTTGGAAAATGGGCATGGAAACTGATGCATCCAGCATTGGAATAGGAGCACGAATGTTCCAGACCGAACCAAAGGGTGGAAAGGAAGAAACAGTAGCTTACTTAAGCCGAGCGTTAAAACCGGCCGAAAGAAAATACATGGTAACTGAACTCGAAAGTTTAGCAGTAATATATGTATCAAAAAAATGGCATACATGGCTGGCAGGACGAGAGATGAAAATGAAAACTGATCACAAGGCATTAATATTCATACAGACAACTGAATTGACCAACAATAGAATAGCAAGATGGATCATGAATTTACAACAATACGATATCACGTGAAAACACATTGAAGAGAAATATAACAAACACGCAGATGCTCTATCAAGATATTTGCCAAAGAAAGAAACTAACAACAATAAAGAAATACAAATTAGAACGGCACAGATAGAAGAAAATGAATGGAAAAAAATAAAAAAATCACTAATAACAGAACAAACAAAGGACGAATACATAGAGAAAGTAATGGAAAAATATGACACGACGGAAAAGACAAGCGAAGGGATTATTCGAGTACTACATGACAACACATGGAAAATACCCATCCCAGAAGAAATGGCATACCAGGTAGCTATGGCCACACACCAGCTAATCATGCACTTTGGGACGGACAAACTGTTTAAATTCATAGGAGAAAACTTCATCATGAAAGGGGCATACAACGTGGCAAAAGACGTCGCATCCACATGCGATCACTGTCAAAAGATGAAACACTATAATCGTAATGTAGAAGAGGAAAGATACTTCGAACTGCCTAAACGGATCAAGGAAGCAGTGGACATATTTGGTCCCCTACCAACATCAAGACTGAATAACAAATACGCACTAGTAATTGAAGATCTGTTCTCAAAATACGTGAAGATTAACCCAATGAGAAGAATTACAGCAAGCGTAGTATGCAGCACAATAGAGAACAAATACCTAAAAACAGAAGGAGTACCGAACAGGGTACTAACCGATCAAGCTAAACAATTTGTGGGAAAAGAATGGAAGGCACTATGTGACAAATACAACATAAAAATGACTACCACGTCACCATATAATCCACAGTCGAACCCAGTGGAAAGAGTAATGAGAGAAATTGGACGACTATTAAGATCATGCTGTGACAAAAAACAAACAACATGGGAACAAATGCTACAACCAATTGAATTGTGCATCAACTCAACCAGCCATCGTGCAACAGGGACAGCTACGGCTGAAATAGAAGGAAAAGAAAGAATAGAAATCCCACTCCAATTGGGTGGAAGAATAAATGACCCAAACATCAAACAGATAAGCAACGAGGAAATCAGACGAAGAATGTCGCTTGAATCTGAAAGAAGAAATGCCAAACACAACTTGGGAAACAAAACAATAAATTACAAACCAGGAGACAAGGTACTTAAGAAAATACACAAACTATCTAATAAACTCAAAAAATTCACAAAAAAAATGGGACCACTATACGAAGGACCTTACCTGATACATGAAATATACCACAAGAATAGCTATGTATTAAAAAATAAAAAAACAGACAAGATGATTAGGAGATACAACACAAGACAAATCAAACCATACAAGGAGAGAAAAACCACCCAAATAAAGATAGCAACTATTCAACAGAGTCCAAGATAAAATAAAAACAAGGACATAGTGCTCACGCCAAAATGGAAACGTAACCCAACAGGGAAATTCAAAAATATCACAGGTAAACAGAAATCATACGCAACATCCCGAAGAAACAGGTGCAAAAAGGAGAGAGCGCCGATACTGAAACAACTACTCCAGCTGGCACCAGGAGTGAAGACGGAGAGACTCACGAACAAGCAGCTACTGGTAAAACTACTGCAGATGGGAGGCAGCGTGGAAACCGTCCAGAACGACGTCTACAGCATCAGCAGCAACGACAGTGAGTGATGTGCAGTGAAAAAAATTTTTTTTAATGTAAATCATATCTCAAAAGTAAGATCATGTCTGAAAAGTAAGTCTAATATTAAGCAGTGAAATGAGTGACAAAAACTAAAGACTATAATAGTTATACAAATATAAGTGCAAAAACAAATCAAAAACAATCTTAGAAACTAAGTTGCAATAAGTTACATAGACATTAAGTTTAAATATATGAGCGACTCTGAAATTATGACAAAAGGTAGTTGCACATAGACAATAAGTTAAAAAATTACACTAAGATAACACTCGAACAAATATACAAGCGACTCTGAACAAAACAAACTGCGTGAAAATATATGAAAATAAGTTAAATAAGCTACACATAGACAATAAGTTGAATTGTCACTTTCATCAAAAATAAATCGACTATGACTTAATATACGGATGAAAGTATCACACATACCACCTTTTATATGATACAATAAGCACAATAAAGAAGTAAATGTATATGTCAACTTGCGCTGGTACGCCTAACCAAGTCTATCCGACACGTGCTTCTGCGGGTTGCCATGGCGATCAGGAAAATCCGGATCCTAACCTCTCGCCGTATCACAACACCCGGCATCGGTAACCAGAATTTATCCGGATAACCAGGGCAGGCGGGGGTGTAGCCAGGAGCCCAAGAACGCACGATACTGTAAAATAAAGACAACGGTTAGAATAAATACGCAAACGATATAAGGAAACGCGAAAGCCGCGCGGGCGACCGACACGCGGACCGAGCGGCCGCGCTAGCACTGACCGAACGGATACGCACAGTGGACCGGTCGGTCAACGTCACGGGAGCGGTCATACTATAAGAGGGCGCGCCAGATTCGAACGGGCAGTTGACAATCAGCAAGCGTGCCGCGCTTATAAGTGTCACGCTGCCACCAGCTGGCTTTACTCGCCAGGTGGTGGCGCTAGCGTGCCACTGGATTCGAATTCATTTTTTACGGCGGTTTCAATGACGTATCGACCACCCCGGAAAAAAATTTTTTTCACTGTAAAAAATTTTTTTCAGTTTTTTAGAACGTACTCGGGATTTTTTTTCTCGGCTCCTAGGAGTCTAATCACAAAACCAATACGTACGTTTGTAGACATTGTATTGAGGAACACTCAAAAAAATTTTCAGTCCGAACCACTGAAAATAAGTCTCAATTATTCACCTCCTCCCGCATCACGTTCCCACCTTCATTCAGCAACGTCATAAAAACATCCATTTGATTCACACTAACTAGGAGACCGCTTAGAATGCGGGTCACCAGTCTTGACCAAATTTTTTTGGTGTTTCCTAGTGGCAAAAATAGAGAGAATCCAGAATTGTAGGATCCAACGCTCCCAACTTCCCAAGATATTAATTTATGTATCCTGGTTGGATCCGTTGTTCTCGCCCCAAATGACAATATGTCATCTGAGACGTATTTACCTCACTGCACTGCACTTTCACTTTTCTCACTTGAACACCACATCACATTCTATCCTAGAAACATACAAAAATAGTAAATTACATGTATACTCAACGAATCTTACTTTCATGTCTTACTCACACAGAGTAAATCATGAAATATATGGAAAAATAGACGATACTCGACTTTTCACTCTGTACTTGGATAATGAAGCAATAACAACAAGTATCCAAGCACAAAGACAACAAATCCTGTATGATTGAACGACAATCCAATGTCAGAATTGATTTTCACTCATGAAAACTTCAATTCTGAGCATGTGTCGACCAATATCATACTATAACCAATAATATTAAAACGTATCTACTCACAGTTTTCTTCTTGCTCCAATACAATTTCTGGCTTTGTACAGCTTACCTGAAACACAAAAATTATCACAAAGCAACATATTCCAAAAGATATATGTACACATGCAAAGGTTAAGTTTACTAATCTGAATTCCCTTGCATCTTGAATAAAAATCATCCTCATCAGCTGCACACGATGAAGCTCCAAACCTTCTGGAGAACACTGTGACGGAAATTGATCCATAAACTTCCATTACAATTACTCAAACTGTTGTGAGTGAGGAATGTCTACCTGATGCGCGGAGTCGGTAACGCAGGTACTGCGTTGCAGGTTACCATAGGCGTCGTTTGTAAACACCATGTTTAGTTAGACATGTAATGTGTACTCATCAGGTAGACATTGCTTACTCAAAATAGTTTGAGTAATTGTAATGAAAGTTTATAGATCAATTTCCGTCACAGTGTTCTCCAGAAGGTTTGGAGCTTCATCGTGTGCAGCTGATGAGGATGATTTTTATTCAAGATGCAAGGGAATTCAGATTAGTAAACTTAACCTTTGCATGTGTACATATATCTTTTGGAATATGTTGCTTTGTGATAATTTTTGTGTTTCAGGTAAGCTGTACAAAGCCAGAAATTGTATTGGAGCAAGAAGAAAACTGTGAGTAGATACGTTTTAATATTATTGGTTATAGTATGATATTGGTCGACACATGCTCAGAATTGAAGTTTTCATGAGTGAAAATCAATTCTGACATTGGATTGTCGTTCAATCATACAGGATTTGTTGTCTTTGTGCTTGGATACTTGTTGTTATTGCTTCATTATCCAAGTACAGAGTGAAAAGTCGAGTATCGTCTATATTTCCATATATTTCATGATTTACTCTGTGTGAGTAAGACATGAAAGTAAGATTCGTTGAGTATACATGTAATTTACTTTTTCTGTATGTTTCTAGGATAGAATGTAATGTGGTGCTCAAGTGAGAAAAAAGAAAGTGCAGTGCATTCAGGGAAATACGTCTCAGATGACTCATATTCTCATTTGGGACGAGAACAACGGCTCCACCCTGGATCCATAAATTAATATCTTGGAAGTTTAGGAGCGTTGGACCCTAAAATTTTTGGATTCTCTCTACTATTGCCACCTAATACTGCAACTTCAGGCCGAAAACGTGTCATTTTAACGAATTACCGATCGATGTCGGTATAACACGCTAGTTTTAGGCTCATTCGATGAGTTTTACCTTCAATATTAAATCCCAAGTATAATTTTTGTTGTAAAATTGAGGCGCGATATAAATAAATACTAAAAACATGCAAAGTTCGACGATTTTTCCCGTTTTCCTCAATTATCTTGGGAAATTCGCACTGAAACGTATCAATACCTCTATACTTTTTTGTAGATCTTTGCATGCTCTCCCAATTTGATCTGTACAAATTTTCTAAAAAAACGTTTTTATTCCGACTAATAAGCAGAAAAAAAAGTGAAAAACGATTTTTATTAGTTTTTTCCATTTACTTGCAAAAATCAGACAAAAATTACTCCACTCCTTTGTAGATCATGATGAAATCTATCAATTTTGTATCTATCAATTTTTTGTCTTAACCCTCCTATTCCGAGAAATAAGCAAAAAAGGAGAGAAAAATGATTCTTTATTAAGGGGTAATATCCGGCAAATTTTTTTTCCTTTTCATTCTCTTTATTGGCTTAAATTATGCTAAAACTATCCCAGAATCTAAATCTACAACTCCCAAGTGCTGATCTAAACTCAAAATTCGTTTAAATCAATGTTTACCGAACAATTTTCATATAAGATACATAGCATTTTGAAAATTTGAACGCGTTTTTCTCAAAACCATGTTTTCAAACTCGGCGAGCAGTAGAACTGAAAAAGTTTACATCCGATTGACTTGAAATTTGAACTGTAGCTTCTTCATTAGATTATCTAGTGAAGTACACACCATTTTAGCGATTGATTGACAGAAAAAAAAATTATAAACAATCAAAGTAGACTTTTTTTGTCGAAAAAAATTTTTTTTTTTCAAACCGTCGCCATTTTGCGAAAAAAAATTATAAAAATATAATGATGTGTACTTCACTAGATAATCTAATGAAGAAGCTACAGTTAAAATTTCAAGTCAATCGGATGTAAACTTTTCCAGTTCTACTGCTCGCCGCGGAAGAACTTTTTAAAAAAGCGGTTCACGGCAATCGCTGCACAGCCGCCATTTTGTAAAAAAACTAATAATAAAAAATTTTCTTCCATTCTCCAAGAGTTGCTTAATCCAGTGATATATTATTTATATACCTGACATCTCAAATGTCGTTTAAAAAAAAATCATGAAAAAAGCCTTGTTTTTTTGAGCATTTGGTGGAAATTACCCCTTAAGAGCCATCAAAACTCGAGTCGAATCTAGAGCAGATAACGCCAAAGTAACTATCGGATTTATTAGCAAATCAGAAAAGAAATCACCCACGTTATGTATTTTGTCAATTGCAATTGTTCGTGCGGAATTATTTAAACAAATTTTCAGGAAATTGCTTATTCTGGAAAAGTGAGTACACCAAACGGTTCTACGTAAAAAATCAAAGCAAAAATGTATGGAACATTTTTTGTGTTGGAACATTTTTTGTGTTGGAACATTTTTCCGTAAGATTACGGTTTTTTAGTGTAAAATCGTTATAAACAAATGGATTCCCGAAAAAATTCGTTTTATCACCCTTTTTGCAGATAGATGAAAATGAACTTGAATACTTATTTATAGATTTTTGACAAATTCAACTCTCACAAAAAAGTGCTCTATACATTTTTTCTTTGATTTACACGTAGAATCGTTTGATGTACTCATTTTTCCAGAATAAGCAATTTCCTGAAAATTTGTTTGAATAATTCCGCATGAACAATTGCAATCGACAAAAGACACAACGTGGGTGATTCCTTGATTTGCTCATAAATCCGATAGTTACTTTGGCGTTATCTGCTCTAGATTCGACTCGAGTTTTGATGGCTCTTAATGAAAAATCATTTTTTTCTCCTTTTTTTGCTTATTTCTCCGAATAGGAGGGTTATGACAAAAAATTGATATGTACAAAATTGATAGATTTTGTTATGATCTATAATGAAGTGGAGTAATTCTTGTCTGATTTTTGCAAGAAAATGGAAAAAACTAATAAAAATCGTTTTTTCACTTTTTTCTCTGCTTATTACTCGAAATAAAAACGTTTTCTCAGAAAATTTGTTGAGATCAAATTTGGAGAGCATGCAAAGGTCTACAAAAAAATACAGAAGTATTGATACGTTTCAGTGTGAATTTCCCGAGATAATTGAGAAAAACGGGAAAAATCGTCGAATTTTGCATGTTTTTATTATTTATTTATATCGCGCCCCAATTTTAAAACAAAAATTACACTTGGGATTTAATATTAAAAGTAAAACCTATCGAATGAGCCCAAAACCAGCGTGTTATACCGTCATCGATCGGTCATTTACGAATTCGGGTCTGAAGTTGCAGTTCTAACCAGGAAACACCAAAAAAATTTTGGTCAAGATTGGTTACCCGCATTCCAAGCGGTCTCCTAGTTAGACTACCTAGACTCTCAAGTATCTGGATGGTTAGAAGCTTATATTATTATAGAAACTTTCTCTCTTCAGTTCCTCGAGGATGTACATTGTGCTGCGACTGCTTTCGGGTGTGGTTCTGGATCGAGCGCCACGGTTCTCTTTGCAGGCCATCTTCATAATTAAGGGGGTAGGCTACCTAAATTTCAACATGGTTGAAAAAAATCGTACGAGGCTATGAATTCATATTCTAATTCATTTTTTACGGCGGTTTCAATGAGGTATCGACCACCCCGGAAAAAAAATTTTTCAGAACGTACTTGGGTTTTATTCTCGGCTCCTAGGAGTCTAATCACAAAACCGATACGTACGTTTGTGGACATTTTATTGAGGAACCCTCAAAAAAATTTCCAGCCCGAACCACTGAAAATAAGTATTAATTATTCACCTCCTCCTGCATCACGTTCCCCCTTCATTCAGCAACGTCATAAAAACATCCATTTGATTCACACTAACTAGGAGAGACTTGCAAAGTTAGCGCCCAAAAAATAAAAATATCATCACACTGAAAAAACTCATAGTCCAAACGATTTCTCCTGTTTTGCGGGAATTTTCTCCATAATTATTTTCATTTGCGGGAATGTAGTTTCCGACATATCGCGAAAATAAAATCCGGAATTTGGGCGCGGCGCTAAGTCACTTTATAATTTTTATACAACAATTTGACTGTTTCTATAGAATTCCCAGGTGGCCAATCGATTTCTCCTGATTTGCGGGATCGATAAGTATTTTATAAAATCCATATTTTCCATAAATAAATCATTTTTATTCATCTTAAAAATTAGGCATCGTTTCCCTGGTAACTTTCGTCTAGTGACTTTTTGGGCGCTGGATTTTATTCGTGATATTGAATAAAATTACCAGTTAAATGATAATGTCTGTGAACTAATCGTTTTCTCCCTATTTGCGGGATCTAATTGTGGAAGGAAAATAGTTTTCCAACAACATGATAAGTAAAAATCATTCTTCAAAGTAATGTACGTAAATTGTATAACATCAGCGTTGGAGTGCGCATGCGCAGTGGCCGTCAGTTGGGCGCGAGAAATTCAACGATCAACTGAAAAACCTTAATTTCGCGTGAAAATTCACATATCCTTAACCTAAAATAATAATATGGTATCAAGAAAGAATGATTTTGTACCACACTTAGCTTCACCTTTTCTCACGCCTGGGGGATTCTACGGTTTCCCTGGGACACCTTTTTTAAGGTGTTTTCTAATAGCAAATTTCATCAGGAGTATGGGAAAAATAGTGAAAAAATTCCAATCGATGCGCAAGATTGAGGAAAATTAAGTTTTCCGGCTCAATGATTATGTATGGGATGCCGTGATCTGAGTATGGATTCTCATACAACCGACCTCAGAGAGTCCGGGAAAAATAATGAAAAAATTCCAACACGCCCACGCTTCGAGATTTCGAAGGTCGAAAATAGAAAAATGCAACCCACCTTGGGCTATTTGGGTTATTGTTTTAACATAAGATGAAATCATACAGATAAATGCGATCCACTTGAAATTCTTTCAGTAATTGAGGTTTTGGTTTTGGGTTATTTGGGTTATTTGGTTTATTGTTTTAACCAAAAATGAATTTACTCAGCTTTACCGAGATTATATCATAAAGAAATTCATTTTCGGTTAAAACAATATCCCAAATAACCCCAAATAACCCAAATAACCAAAAACCAAAACCTCAATTACTGAAAGAATTTTTAGTGGATCGCATTTATTTGTATGATTTCATCTTATGTTAAATGAATGAAATAATATGAATTTACTCAGCTTTACCGAGATTATATCATAAAGAAATTCATTTTCGACCTTCGATATCTCAAAGCGTGGGAGTGTTGGAATATTTTCATTATTTTTCCCGAACTCTTTGAGTTTTTAACTATTTTTCCCATAATCCTGATGAAATTTACTATTAAAAAACACCTTAAAAAAAGGTGTCCCAGAGAAACCGTAGACTAGCCCACGCCTGCTTTCCGTCGAGATGATGATGGGAGCTGGATGATCTCAAGTCCGCTTTAGTGGACTTCGGGTGCCAAGTTCTAAGTGAAAATTAGCACACGTTACAATTTTTTCCACAGTGAATTTTCACGCGAAATTAAGGTTTTTCAGTTGATCGTTGAATTTCTCGCGCCCAACTGACGGCCACTGCGCATGCGCACTCCAACGCTGATGCTTATACAATTTACGTACATTACTTTGAAGAATGATTTTTACTTATCATGTTGTTGGAAAACTATTTTCCTTCCACAATTAGATCCCGCAAATAGGGAGAAAACGATTAGTTCACAGACATTATCATTTAACTGGTAATTTTATTCAATATCACGAATAAAATCCAGCGCCCAAAAAGTCACTAGACGAAAGTTACCAGGGAAACGATGCCTAATTTTTAAGATGAATAAAAATGATTTATTTATGGAAAATATGGATTTTATAAAATACTTATCGATCCCGCAAATCAGGAGAAATCGATTGGCCACCTGGGAATTCTATAGAAACAGTCAAATTGTTGTATAAAAATTATAAAGTGACTTAGCGCCGCGCCCAAATTCCGGATTTTATTTTCGCGATATGTCGGAAACTACATTCCCGCAAATGAAAATAATTATGGAGAAAATTCCCGCAAAACAGGAGAAATCGTTTGGACTATGAGTTTTTTCAGTGTGATGATATTTTTATTTTTTGGGCGCTAACTTTGCAAGTCTCTCCTAGTTAGTGTGAATCAAATGGATGTTTTTATGACGTTGCTGAATGAAGGGGGGAACGTGATGCAGGAGGAGGTGAATAATTAATACTTATTTTCAGTGGTTCGGGCTGGAAATTTTTTTGAGGGTTCCTCAATAAAATGTCCACAAACGTACGTATCGGTTTTGTGATTAGACTCCTAGGAGCCGAGAATAAAAACCCAAGTACGTTCTGAAAAATTTTTTTCCGGGGTGGTCGATACCTCATTGAAACCGCCGTAAAAAATGAATTAGAATATGAATTCATAGCCTCGTACGATTTTTTTCAACCATGTTGAAATTTAGGTAGGCTACCCCCTTAATTATGAAGATGGCCTGCAAAGAGAACCGTGGCGCTCGATCCAGAACCACACCCGAAAGCAGTCGCAGCACAATGTACATCCTCGAGGAACTGAAGAGAGAAAGTTTCTATAATAATATAAGCTTCTAACCATCCAGATACTTGAGAGACTTCTTGCACCGAAGCAATTGATCGTCGGGGTTACCCGCAATCAATGAAAAAGTGACTCTTTCAATCATTCATCCACAGTACAAGTCCTGGGACTTAGATCCGAGTGGATGATTAAAGCTCACTCATACCCGGTGAATGCAGAAATTCAAAGTTCACGCTCTGAACATTGGAGTAAGTGTTAGTCAGGGTATTCTGCTAAGTCCGAAAAGATGGTGTAAATGTTAACCGGAGTAAGAGACACGTATCTCTGTCTAAAATGGTTTAACATTGCTATAAGTCAAATTAACAACTAATAGTTTTTCTTCATTGAAGATCCATGATATAACATTCGCAATATAGACTCAATCCTGTGTTAGACCTCCAACGAACGATCCTCAGATAAATGATTGAAATAAACGTAAGAACCTAAATAAACAACTTAAGGTTGTTTGAACCGTATGAACGGAGATGGTAACGAAAACTTCTCACGATGGAAAAACTGGTAGTTTATATGGACAAGAATAATTAAACCTGAGAACCTAGCATTATGACTAGTGTTCATTTGTCACGGTATTTTCTCTAAGTTTATGATTTGGTTGATTCCTTGCGAGGAGTAAACAACGACAGCCGTCGAGAGTCATTCAGATTGGCACTCGCTAAAAATGTGAATTCAGTAAAACCAAGAAAAAGTGGCTTCGGCCCATGCTTACGCTATCATCATGAGATGAGTACTGATTGCGAGATCGCGTTCTTTTTTGGAAAAAAAATACCCCAAATTTTTTCTTTTTTGAAAATTCAATGTTTATACAATAATTATATAAACAAATTGCACCCGAAGTGAATCGACTTCCCTGATATAACTGGATTCCATTTGTTTATAACGTGATTGTAAGAGACATGAGCCTCAAATCAAAAAAATTTATTCCTACTTTTCTTCTTGGTTTTTCTTCTAGAATCAATTCGCACCATTACTTTCTCGAATTCACAACTTTGGGTGCAATTTGTTTAAATAATTATTGTATAAACATTGAAATTTGAGAAAAGAAAAAATAGGGGTATTTGTCAAAAAAGCACGCGACCCCTTAATCAGTTTTCATCTCATGGTGATAGCGTAGGCATGGTTCGAAGCCACTTGTTCTCGGTTTTACTAAATTTCAATTGTTTATAAAGCGATTGTCAAAAAAATGAGCCTCAAATCAAAAGATGTCTTTCACCTTTTCTTCTTGGTCTTCTCTCCAAAATCGATTGGCACCATTACTTTTTTGAGTTCACGACTCTGGATGCAATTTGTTCAAATAATTATTGTTCAAACATTAAATTTTGAAAAAAGAAAAAACAGGGGTATTTTTTTCAAATAAGCATGCGATTCAATAATTAGTTTTATGGTATTTCTGGTGGTCTGGCCATGGGCCTTAATGGCTTAACCACAGAACCTTCGAATGGCAGGCACGGCGCATGCGTGGAAAGTAGTCCCTTTGCCCGCCGACCCAGGCTACATCGACGAGCTTCACGCCTTCTTCACTAGGCGGCTGAGCGCTTTCCGCAAGAGAGTTAATGTACCTTCACTTATAAGTAGAGCCTAAAAATGCATAGAAATACTCTTCTCCTTTGGGATAAATTTTTCCCACATCACGGAACGCGGTCGTGTTCCATGCGTCAAGAAACCGCAACTATGTAATGTTTGAGATCGCACGCTCGATTTTTACATTGGCATTAATTTAGCCAAAACGACTTTTTTGGATGCGAAACAGGACTTTATGATCATCTAGCATCCCAATTGAGCGACTGACAAAAAGAAATACCCAAAAACTCGTTTGCAATTAGGAGTTTGGAGTATCGTGTCAAACGTAGCAAGCGATCTACTAATTTTTTCTCCCGACCAGATTTTTGTTCAGATCATTTTTTCTTATTACCATGAAGTTAGTCGCGGTAGCCTGATAAAGCAGCTATGTTCACGCATAGTAAGAGGTATATGGTCCAGAACGCCAACGTAACAACGTTTATATTCTCTTGCTTCCCACGTCGAAATGAAACCATGGAAAAATCTTTGAAAATAAATTGTTAATATATAATTATAAAGAATATGGGTGTGCATGTCCCATAGATTCCACGAAAAGTACTTCAAACTTTTTTCAAACTTACAGAAAATGAGACAAGACATATCAGAATTCATTCCTTGTTTTTTTTTTATGATTGATTTTACATGGGAAACTGGTGGTTTAGGATGCCGTTGCGGCGTGTCGACTGAAGTTTTATTTGAATAAGTATATACCCTAATACCCGATAATGTCCAGGTGGCTAGGGTTGCTGATGGCAGTGTCCCGAAGGTGGGCTCCTTGTATTTTAACTCGGAGTAGCTGACCCTGGACCCGAACAATGTCCAGGTAGTCAGGGTACCCGGTGAGGGTGTTCCAAGGGTGCGCTCCTGGTATTTTTGGTTGGTGTACCTGACCTTGGACCTGAACGATGTTCAGGTAGTGAAGGTAGTCAGCTTCCTCAAACAAAAATACCAGGGGAGTACCCTTGAAACATTGTCATTGGTAACTCTGATTTCCTAAACATCGTTCGGGTCCAGGGTCAGCTTCTCCAAGTTAAAATACCAAGAGCGCACCCTCAGGACACTTCATCGGCGACCCTAGGTACCTGGACTGCATCGGGGATTAGGGTATTTCCTTGTTCAAATGCAACTTCCAGTCGACACGCCGATATTGACATCCTAAACCACCATTTGCCTATGTAAAATTAATTATAAAAAAACATGGGATCAATTTTGATATGTCTTATCTTATATTTAGATAATAAATTAATTAATTCTTACTGATCACTTATATTCTTCTTGTGTAACGCTCATGCATACAAATATTTTGGGAAAATATCTACTGAATCTTATTACTGACGCTAATGTGGGATTCCTTAGTGCATATATATTTTGTTAATTATTATTTTCATAATATATAATACTCCGTAAAAAGAATTAAAATCCTCAAAAAAAATCTTTTTTAGAAAGAATAAAAATGTTGCGTCAAGCATGTTGCAGAATCATTTCATCCGTTATATTGTTCAGAAAAAAATGAAATCTATAATAGAGACATGAGTCAATTTATTATTTCATCAGTATTCATTCTGATTAATTCTGATATTGTTGGGAGTATTACGTATTCTTATTACAGTTTAAATACTATAGGGGACGTCGTCAACTCTCTAACTAACCAATTACAAAAAAACTTACCGGAATGCTGTTTAGGTACCTCATCAATTATTTGAAGAACCAATGACGAACCAAATTGACGCTACTTGGTAGGATCGAATATCTTCGAATAACTTCTTAAACTGACATGATAATTTTTATCACCTTATTATTTCTAGTTCACACGGTTTCACAACCTCTCCACAATCGTTTGATTTTATTCCAAATATATATTTTTATATTGTAACTGCAAATTCAGTTAATACTCTAATTGAGATAGACTTTGTATATTCTTCTATTATAATACTTCATTGTTTTTCTAAGAGACAAATATTCATAATTCAAACTATTGATCATATGTATCAGTAAATAATAAATATTTCTATGATAATTCTCACATCTAGTAAAATGCAAAACTAAGATTTCATCATATAGATAATTCATGTGTATATTTTGTCGGCCTTATGGACAAATTTCACGTTCTCAAGTCAGTTAGATTAACAAAATCGTAAAGTTAATTTTGGAATTGAAATATTATGACTCTTAAGACGTTAAAAATGCCTACCAAGTGGCGTCAATTTGGTTCGTCATTAATTCTTCAAATAATTGATGAGGTACCTAAACAGCATTCCGGTAAGTTTTTTCGTAATTGGTTAGTTAGAGTTGACAAAGTCTCCTATAGTATTTAAACTGTAATAAGAATACGGAATACTCCAACAATTTTTTAAAAAAAGGTTTTTTGAGGATATAATATTATGCCGAAAGCACGGTTGAGTGGATTAAATCGTCAGACCCGGTCTGCAAATCGAATGTCTGTTTATCGTAGAGCAGTCCCAGAGCAAATCAGAGTCCATGTGGCAGGTTACAGAACTGCTTTTGAATTTAACCTTCAGGCGGCCGGCATTTCAAAATGTCCAAGAGTGATACTTTGATAAATTTTTCCATACAAAAAGTTCTCGATGGACTAGCAATTAGGACCGACCTTGAGGTGATTAGTGAAAAGTATTGTGCTTACTTATCTCCTGGAGATACTGGGAAAACATATTTGATCAGATTACTTTTCAGTGAAATACGATTGTCTGGTAACATTGCTTGAGTGGTGGCATCATCTGGGATTGCTGCTACACTCATTATTGGAGGTAGAACTGTTCATACAACTTTCAAACTACCGCTAAATGTGTCATGTGGACAAGAATCAGTATGTTCTATCTGTAAAAATGGATCTTCAGGACAGATTTTTCAAGATGCGAAACTTATTTTGCATGAACAATGATTCACCGAGCTCATGTTGAAGTACTCGACTGTACTCCGAACAACATTAGGTTATGCAATAAGTTGATGGGAGGCTTAACTTCAGTTTTCGCTGGTGATTCCCGCCAAACTTTGCCAGTGATTTCAAGAGGAACCAGAGCTGATATCGTCAAAGCATGCCTCAAATTATCAAGAATACGGAACTTTGTAAGCGTTATATATTTGCGAACTAACATGAGAGTTCACCAAGGTGGTGGTAGTGCAGAATTTTCTTCACAGATACTTAGTATTGGAGATGGAATCATACCCGCGTTTGTTTGTAGAGCCTACTGACCTACCCTTCGAGTACACGCGTCCCTCCTGATGCATGGCTCCAAGTACTTCAATTAATTGAGTTTTTTTCTGATTATTGAAAACGGTGATTTGCCTCCCACCATTCACGCGATCGGTCGTTCCCCTCTCCCCTCATTTTTGGTGAAGAACGTTTGAACCGCGCAAGAATCGTGACGTGACACAATCCACCGTTGTCTTTTCTTTCCTCATCCAGTTCTTTGATTAGATCACGGATTAGATTACTGCTCGGTCCCATAAATCCCTCACTCGGAAGTTAATCAAGCAGACCGACCTGAGCAAATACCTGATTTGACGTATGAATGAGTCAACCTGGTGACGGTATCTGTAAACCATGTATCTGTACCAGGTACCCACCCTCTAATCTGATCCCGAATGAACATCATCACCCACTCGTTCAACTAACCACATCGGGGTTATTTATGTGTGAATCGCAACGAGTACGATTATTTTTTTGCGTTTTCTTTTATTTCCGCTATGAAAGCGATAAATAACGCGTAGAAATTGAGGCATTTTATTTTGTTTTTGAAGCCATCGGAAAATTAGACTTTTGGATTTCTTACGTCGGCACACCATATCGGGAATTTAGTTCATACGGTTACCCACCCCATATAACGCTTCTGAAATGATGAGATTCTTAGTCACTTTTATGTAAATTAAAAGTCGAGACGAATGAATTCAAAATAAAAGACAATTTAAATGAAAAGAGATTGGTTTAAAATTCAAAGAGGCATTTATTTAGGTTATATACATAGATATACACATATGTCAATCCCATATCGGGCAGAGCTCTTGCTCGTCTGATTGCTACCAGTATAATGATAAACTTCACTCGTTCGCTATTTATACTGGAGATTGGCATAGGGCGGCAATGTGTTAGAGAGAGAGAGGTATCGTTGCTCATGCTCGCACTCATCATGGACATATGAAAACGCGCGAATTCTGCGCTGGTGCGCGGGAAGTTTTTCCGCATGAAATCTCGTTTCGGCGCGTAACCCTTTTCTGTTTTTTGTTTGTCCTTGACGTCTTGATACTGGATGCGCGCATCGTTCTATGACGCACTTCTTTGAATGTACTTACATCTATACGCTATACATATTGATTTTTGATCGATTATAATTTATACCATCCAGTCGGTAACTCAATCTGCTTCATATGCAGAAACTCTGTGAGTCTGACCCGGCCCTCACAAAGTTATATCGTGAGGTGACGTTCGTGTACATAGATGATTTGGATCGCAGTCGCTCTCTCTTAGTCTATCTGTAACTATTCTGAGCACCTCAAGGCGTTTCTACTTATATTCTCGTTGGGTTGACTTCGTTCCTCTGGTAGTGAAAGGTGTTCATCCCCTCAGTACTCGAGAAGTTGGGGCTCGCCACGGCCACTCATCGTGTGTCATCGTCTCTGGCGTTCTCGTTGTCGCGAATATTTTTGGTAATGTGATACCCTTCGGTTCTGGCCACGTGTTTGTTGCGGTACATTCTAAATGCTCCAATAGTTAATGATAATATAAATGAGCTCGATAAAAATTCTGACTCGATGGATCGAAAGCGCTGCTTCAACGCTTCCATTTTTTATAGTGAAAAATGGAAAAAAGACAATGCGTGAGTGTGATATTAGTTCTTGAAAATTTTTCTTATTAAATTAGTTTTCGATATTAGTTGTAATTAGTTAAAGAAAAATACGTGAAATGATAAGGTACGATTTCAGGTACGATTGATTGAAAGATCGTTGAATGGGCTTCCATATTTCATTGTTAGAACTTTGGAAAATTTGGTGCTTGGGCGCGAAGTATGGAAAAAACCTATTTATAGCAAGATGTTAAGAATAAATGTTTGGAAAATCTGTGAATTATAGTCACGTGTGAGGTTTTCCGCCCGAGCGAAGCAAGGCTGGTAATCGCACGAGCGTAGAGATCGTCTTTTGATCTAGTATTGAACTTTATTTTTCATCACAAGTATAGAAAAATAAGGTTCAATGATCAATTTTCCGATGCAAGTGATGAAAATTTCAAACCGACAGATCGATAGAGCTGCTTGAGGGCTTTCACTTTTTATCTCGATAAACGAAAAGGTCGATGCGTGGGTGTTAAATTCATGAACAATAATGGTTGTTATTTTTGTGAGAGTTATTAAATTGATCTATTTCAAATCAATTCAATGCATTAAAAAAAAATGATGGTATAGTGCCAATGTGAGTCTGATCAATCGTTAGGTCATTGCACGAGCTTGCATCTTCCTTGGTTAAAATTTTGGGAAAAATGATAAAAAAACATCTCCTCCACGATGTCGTGCTTAAGTGATTGAAAAAAAAAATACATTATTGTCATGATGAAAATCCTGGTATGACAAATTGACACAGCCAATTGGGCGCTTTCGTTCTCCAATGTGTTGTAAACAATTGAAAATTTCGATACATGCGCATACAATCTATAAATGTTAACTGGTGTTGTCTAGATTGTACCTGACCAATTGGTAAATCTTTCATTGAACTTTCATACATGATGCTCGACATTCAAATAGTATCTTATGCAACTAGTGCGTTGAATGCGATTTTACGCACCAGTATGACAAGCTGGCACGAGTCGTCGGCGAAGCCGGCGAACGAGGGCTAGATGGTCACACGAGTGCGTGGAATCGTATTTCACGAGTTGCATACAATATTTTATGGCATAGTGATCAAACGCGAATTTTACGCATCGATTAGAGTGCGTAAAATCCGATTTTACGCACTAGTGCTATAATAATTAGGCAAAAACACTGGTGCGTGAAATCGCATTTAAGGCACGAAAATCGATGCGTAAAATGAGAGTTTATGATCACGTATACCATAAAAAATGTTAATGCATAAGCGCACAATTTAATTTTGAAAAATTGCGTTGTAATATGTAATTTTGATACGTTTTAAAAACTATTCAACAGTTGCGTGATGCAAATTTGAGTTCAAAAATCTTTGGAAAAGCTCTCATGTTTCATGGTTAATTTCGAGAAATGTGATGCGTGGACACGAAATGAGGAAGAAAGCAATTTTTAGAAAGTTGTACGAGATCAATCGTTTAAAAAATGTATAAAGTTGCGTCATGATGAAAATTTCGTCAACCGATTCAAAATTATGTGAATTTTTTTTACTATAAACTTTTATTAAGACGCGATCTAATACAAAATCGATTCATTTTGATGGATATTCACTAACGATAGACAAGAATTTATCATCGAAACTAAACCTATTTCCGTTCATAACGAAGAACTATAAATTCTGTCGGGCTTGGTAGACTATCTCAAAGTGATATTGCGAGAAAAATAAGCCCGATAGAATTAATAACTCTTGGTTTGAAACTTGTTGACGTTGAAAAGTAATTATATTTTCGTTCCTGTTGTTATTTTGCTTTCTCAAAGAGAAAGTTTTGTAATGAGACAAGAATCGATCTCTCGAATCAGACCTCGAAATCTCGATTTTTTAGTCTTCGGGCAAAAAACATGTAAATCCGTATGTACTTATGTGTGAACCACCATGTTTATTCCGTTCACTATCTTCTTCGAAGAAATTGTCTAGGAACCGTTCTTTACATCCCAGAATCAGTTGAGTTTAATTTCTAGTATTTGTTATTACAAATGATACGAAATTTTTGTATTTTCGCACAAAGTCTTTCGTTAGACTAAATTTTGATCCGTCAAATCGATAGAACTTCGAAAAGGCGATTGTACTGCTTGGTGAAAACAACCATGGAACCAAAAAAAAACTATCAGTAATCTTGACTAAAATCGGTTCCAGTGGATCGATGGAGATATAAGCTTCAAATCAGCCACGTTCCGAAATTAAAAAAAATATGCATGGGTATGTAGGACGTGGATCGGAATTGACAGGTATTTCACCAGAGTTTGACTTCTCTCGTGATCATAACATATGCTGAAAATGCGACGTTAGGCGTGACGAGGTCCGAAAAATTCTGCACCCTTAATCGCGGAAAATCTGAAAAAATTTGCATCATTCAGTTCCAGCGAGTACTATTCAGAAATAAATCAACGACCAAATCGGTGGAAAAGTTATAGAGGTACATTGAAAAATTTGCAAAATATCACTAGGGCAGCTTCTTAGATAGCTGTAAACTAGTGTTAAAAGGACTCAAAAAATCTGAAGAAATTCGAAGCATATAATAGAGTAAACGAAAATGTGTCTAATAATTTCCAGGACGAACAGATCATTCTCACAGGAGCTATGACAGATGGTTCAAAATGTGACATGCATTTTTTAATCTTATTATTCATTTTCTACACGTTTACGTAATGTTCCGGCTCTTCGCAATAATTTTCCTCTATTTCAGGATAAATTGTCTTTCTTTTAAGCCCTGACACATCCAATTCGGATGCTTTACTGGTACACTGCATGATTTTTATAGGAGCATACCCGAATTCGCCCACTGTGCGTCACTTCGATCGGGCGGTGAAAACCGCACAAGCCTGGGAATCGTTTTTCACTACTGTATCTAAATGTTCTATTACCATACTCGACGAAGACCTAACCTTTTTCATATTCGCCAAAATAACTTGCTATATCGAAAATGTGCAAAAAATATAATTTCATGAGTTCACTATGTTTTAAAAGACATACACGAAAATTCTAGAGGTCGCTGATTACAATTCCATGGTCAGGTTTTTTTTCAATGTAAGATGGTGGAACCTATATGGTGGACGAAAATCCGAAAAGCCTGAAAATTAGAAGATAATTAACGTACTGGAGTTTTGAGGTAGCTGATAACAAATTCATCATAAAATTCCCATATTTCCAGAATCTTATATGGTGGATAAAAATCCAAATGAATCTCAATTGGATGAAAATCAGCATACTAAGATTTTTGAGGTTGCTGATTACGATTCCATCATCGAATTCTACGAATTGAGGATTTTATTACTTTAAAACCATACAACTTATAAACAAATTGTCAGATCCAGATTCTATCTGTAATTTTGAGTGGACTACGGGCAGACGTGTTGTTTTGTAGAGTGTAAAAACTTTTGATACGTCATCCGACATTTTTTTTACTTGGAGCTTAACATTCCTTTAATTTCCATTCCCTATTTTGGATACGCCATATTGAACTTCGATAACTCATGATACATTTGTAATCAGAGACCTCCAAAACTCCATCATGCTGATTCTGGTCTAATCTCAAGCCTTTTTGGATTTCCATTCATTACCTTGAATTTTCTAAATCTGATCATGGATTCGTATCAGCGGCGTCTAGAAGCTCCGTGTATATCTTTTAAAGAATAGTGTATTGGCAAAATTATATTCTTCACTAATTTTCTTTGCATTTCGGTGATCGCAGGTTATTCCGGCGAATATATAATAAATTTAGAAATGTTGGACCTCTATATTACTGATACTACAGCGCCATCTTGATGCAATTTTCACCACGCCAATCGAAAGCGCAACTTCGGAAATGGTATTTTTTATCCGATTTTATGATGATTTTTATGTTATCCATAATGTTTGACATAACAACGAGTTGGACTATTGTAGCACTGTCAAAAAATGATGAGATTTCTGATGATTGAATGTACACATTGATTTTTGCGCAGGTTTCTCATAAATTTGGTTATGGTCTGATGGATGCTGGAGCTATGGTTAGCTTGGCAGAACAGTGGACGAACGTACCAACTCAACGTATTTGTAAATCCCAAGAAATCAACGAAGATCGTCAAATTGACCCTACCTATGCTTACACTCTCAGTGTCTCTATGGATGTGAATGGATGCCTGGGTACTCTGAACGAAGTTCGATTTCTGGAACACGTTCAATGCAAGGTGAGTCTGGAAAGATCATAAACCTCAATATCTGCGTAAGATTGAGATTAATCTAGTAAATCAATCAGTATGAATATATTCTCTGAAAAATTATTGAACTTGATGAGCTACACGAATTCATAGAGAGTGAAATTGGCAGAGGAAAAAATTTATCGCTCTCTTGACTGGATAAAAACCAATAATCTCCTGATCTCCGGTCAGTTGCGCTACCCCTAGTGCCACCAGAAGCGTGAACTAGTATTTATAATTTTATCGTTTCTACCTGATCTTCACAATCGTGAATATTCACTGTAACTTACAATGAAAATCAATAACTGTACAATCTGTAACTGTACTCACAGTGCATATAGACTGTAGCTACAACTCAACTTCGGACTTGATCGAAATTATCAGAAATATCGTGGAGGTGCATCCGCGCGTTCAGTCAAGCGAAAATGTTTATCAACTTGTAAGCTTCATCAAAAAATGTGGGAAAAACGAAGATAGGGGAAAGCCAGAAAGAAAAACTCTTTTGTTTCCGGACCAGGCTTCACGGGCTCATCAGTAGCTCGCCATAAACACTCCGCTCGACCGGAGCTGCAGTTCGGAACATGTGGGACGTTCGTTTTTAGAGTAAAGGGGTCCTCGCACTGTTGGTGTTAAGCCTAAATCCAACATTCTACCTCTGCTTGGCTTGCTCGACATAATTTGAGTCGATAGAAAATTGAACATATTGTTTTGCAAATCAAATTTTTAATATAAATAGCAGTCGTCAATTTATATATAAAATAAGAATTAATAACAATATCGATACTTTGGATTCACAGTATTGGAGATTACGTCCATAAAACTGGTCTAGAGCTTACAAAAAAAATTGTTTAAACAAATTCTTGCAAAATGAGTTTACAATTTTTAATCTGACGACACATGATGTACGACAAATGAGTCTTGAACTCGATGTTTTCACCGAATAATTCCAATACATCGATGTGGCAAAATACTCTTTTTCACCCTTTTACGTCAAATAATTTTGTCTTAGTGAGCAAACATTTTCAGATTTTTACTGTTCGAGCTGCATTTTCATCAGGAAAAATGATGAATTATCAATCAATCAATCTACACGATTTTGATATGAACATTTTTGCATTTTTCGATTTCGATGCTAGAAGCAATTTTAAAAGGTCAGGTACCTGCGTGACCCTCCCGGATTGTACGATCGAAAGCAGCGGTCGATGCGTTTTCCGGATCTCCCCTCTCTTCGCAGCCGAGAAACCTTCCGTTTTTCGGCTTACTGAGCTTTTGCCGCGTTTGTGTATTCCCGTTAGTTTTGAGTGGGCGTAATTAAAAATTCATTGCACGGGGTGATTACCACCGAGCCTTAACAATCGGCGTGAGCCGCAATGGTGGATCGCGAGCGCTGATTCGATCCCCCCAGAATTCCTTCTCCCCGCTCTTTCCAGTCTCGGGGAGGCGATCACTACGCGGGCAGCGACGATCCGTATCTGTTTATGGACGGCTGGGGGTCACTTTCGAGACCCTTGGCGCGGCGTCTGCTCATATGAGCTGGTCGACCATCCTGGCCACTAGACGGGAGTGGGGCCGTGAGTAATTAGCTCGAAGTGCGCTTTCTGCACAACGATAAGTGCATATTTAACCCTTTTGCATGGCTTCCACATGTGATTTCGGATGCGAGGAAATAAAAATTTTTAAATTCATTTCATTTCAATTTCGCGCGACCCGAAAATTAGGTGGAATCGGAATTCCGAAATATAATCCGAAATGATATTCTAAATGGAGATTCCCCACTCAGGCATAAAATCGGTAAATTAGTCGGTTCGAGCGAGCGCAGAGGGTCACTTAAATTGAATAAGGTCGAGGCATTGTTGTCCGCCTTGTTTACTTTCAGTATATCCCGGGATGGCGTCGAATTTGACTAAGTTTTCAACCTCATTTTTTTTATGTTATTTGGATGGAGAACATTTTTTCATACATCATCTCTGACGTGAAATTTTATGATCTTTCGAAATATGCTATTGATTCTTATGTAACATCAATACAGAAAAGTTATAAACAATTTTTTGCGAAAAAACGAGATTTTCAAGATGTATAATTTTTAATTATCGAAAATTTCCATATGAAAGCGTGAAGATGCACATCTTTTCATGGACTAAAACGTGGCTTCGAGTCCTGCACTAAAAGATAGGTGAGGTACGGAATGTTCGATTCAACATTAAGGTCCTCAAAATGGCGTCCGAACCAAATTTTTTTTCAACTCTTTTCCAAACCTCAGTAGTTGGGCTATAATTCATGATACAGATAAACCACATGCACATTTCATAGTTTGCGACGTGGCTGAATTCGAATACGTTATTATTTTTGCAAAATAATTTTGTTTAAACAATTTGTTTAAAAGAAAAAATAAAAGAAAACTGTCCCTAGCGATTTTTCGATTCGCTGCATAGTTTTTAAGTAAAAAATTTAGAAAGTTTGACGGTTAGTGGGCCGGATTCAAAATTCATAATTCTATGAATTTTTCACTTCTCACGCATATTTCTGAAATTAGCGTACGAGATGTATTTTTGTCTGAGGAATCGGATTCTGGTATTAATTTTGCCAAAAAACTTCATTTTGCAATAATTTGTTTAAACAAATTGTTTGAACAAAATTATTTTGCAAAAATAATAACAAATTCGAATTCAGCCACGTCGCAAACTATGAAATGTGCATGTGGTTTATCTGTATCATGAATTATAGCCCAACTACTGAGGTTTGGAAAAGAGTTGAAAAAATTTTTGGTTCCGACGCCATTTTGAGGACCTTAATGTTGAATCAATGATTCCGCACCTCACCTATCTTCTAGCGCAGAACTCGAAGCCACGTTTTAGTCCATGAAAAGCTGTGCATCTTCACGGTTTCATATAGAAATTTTCGATAATTAAAAATTTTACATCTTGAAAATCTCGTTTTTTTGCAAAAAATTGTTTATAGCTTTTTCTGTATTGATATTAGTTAAATAAAATAATAGCATATTTCGAAAGATCATAAAATTTGACGTCAGAGATGATGTATGAAAAAATTTTCCCCATCCGAATAACATAGAAAAGATGAGGTTGAAAACTTAGTCAAATTCGACGCCATCCCGGGCTTGATGGGATATAGAGAGCAGCGAGCAGCTAATAGCTGCTAAAAGCAGATAGTAGCTGCCGACTTCGCTGGGCCTCTCCCACGCAGCCCAGCCGGAAATAAGTACCTACTCATTTTCGAGGACTTGCTCACCCGCTGGGTGGAGTACATACCGACCCGGAGAGCAGACGGAAGAGCGGTATGTCGTCACCTCAGCGAGCGAGTCCTGATGCGATTCGGCACGCCCGAGGTACTCCACACTGATAACGGTACGGAATACAGAAACGATTACCTTGAAGAGCGCCTTAATGAAGCAGACGTGGAACACTCTTTCAACCCACCATGTTACGCACAACCCGGTTGAAAGAGTGAATAAGATGTGGAAAAAGATAATGAAGTCCTATCTAGAGGACAATCCAAGAAGTGGGACGAGAGGTTACCTCAGCTGACTTTCGCCTACAACACAGCGAAGCACGAGTCGATGGGCTGGAGTCCCGTGATGCTCACATACAGGCGGCAGCCACTACAGCCAGGCACCTTGCGCAGAGACACAGAGAGAACCACGCAAGAGGAAAGCCAAGCGGCAGCGTTCGAGAACTGGCAAGAGATGGGCAGTAATCTACCAGAGCTGAAAGCCCGTGCCGTCAAAAACTTGGCGCGAGCGCAGGAACGCTAGACGCACTACTACAATAAAGGTAGACGAGAGTGCGATTTCGAAGTCTGGTCTGAAAGACCAACCGCATACTATCGTCACAAAATTAGGACGAGAGGACGTCCGGGACCAGCCCATGGAGCAACATCAACCCCCAGCAGCATTACAACGAGCGAGCGAGCGAACGAGTGATCCTAGCGTCAACGTCCCGCGCGCATCAATGCTGGGGGAAGGGGCAGTCGCGAAACCACGCTGCAAACCGCACCGCGCAGACCGTGTAGTACGAACCGAAAAGCGAGCATATGGTAACACGCGGGAGAAACGGGTCGCGGATGCGAGCGCAGCAGTGGGACTCCCGAGCGCAGCGGCGCCGGAACTCCTAAGCGTAGCGACGCCGGAGCCCCCGAACACTGTGACGCGAGAGGCTCTGAGCACACCAGGGGCAAGCGTAGCCTCCGCGAAACGTGGTCCCGGACGACGGAAAGGCACGCGCAAGCCTTTCAGCGCTATCCATGCGGGAGTGATTTCGCCTCGACGATCAAGATCACAACGACCGCTCTGATCGATTACGTCCTAACATCCTGAAGTGTGAGCTACTTCTTCTTTCTTTCAGCTTCCCCACAGATTGCAAACCTGAGGCAAGAAGAAGAAGAGGGATAAAGAAGAATACGGCGAAGGCGGCACTGTCAGCAACGCCCACACCACCCTCGCCACCACCTCCGACTCCAGAGGGAATCCGGGTCAAGAAGATGGAATCCATTGGCGCCCTGTTGCTGGACTGGGTGCAAGACCAGGCCCCGGGTAAGGGGGGGGGTCCGGCTAAAGGAAGCCGCTAGCCGACCTACACCCCAACTACAGCCACCGCCGCCCGAACCCCAGCCTACGAACAGCGACAGCCGGCCGACCCCGCCGAGCAGCCGTCCGACGACGTCTCAGGATGAAACGACCGCTCCGCCATCGGATCAACCCCCACCATCACCATTGGACCACCCTTCGCCAGCACGCTATCGGCCCACACCACCCCACAGCCTCTAGAGGAACGGCAGTACTGTGCCTTCCAGCGGGTGGCGGGGTTCCGCCGGGCCCACCCTGACAAGGCCCCGGGCATCATCGGTCTCCGTGAGTGAGACCTGCTCGACTGGCGCGACGAGCTCGACCGACGAGGGAAGTTCCACCGCCTCAGAGCTAGCCAGCGGGCCACACAAGAGGCCTAGGCTATGGCCCAGAAGGACGAGGAGGAGACGGAACCCCTTATCAAAGTGGCCAGTGAGAGGCCGAAAAGCAGGCGTCTCGACTCTCCGGGGAAGCCAGGGTACGAGCAGAGAAGGCGAAGGCGGAGATTCAGTGACCGGCGAAGATACGCTCCGAGGCTGGGGAGCGGGCGCGTACCCTAGGAAGAGCGGCCCACAAAAGCAAGGAGACCTGCTAAAGATGCTGTTGGCCGAGAGTTTGGGAGCCCAAGAAGTGCCCGAACCGGCTCAACTACAAGAGCGGGTGGACGCCGGGCCCATGACTCGAAGGAGACGACCGCGGAGGAGCAGATGGTCCCAGACCAGAAAAGATCGGGGGGGAGCTTCCAGCCAGGCTCCCTCCCCCACCTTGTGCAGCCTGGCAATAAATTTAGTCTTATCTTCACTAGAACTAATAGTTTCTTTTGTCCCCTCTCTCCCTTTCTCCCACTCACTGTCCCACCCTCCCGTGCCGGTCAGATGCCACAATCGCGCTTAAAAATGACGAGTTGCCTCCGGGTAGCCAACGTCGGCGAGGGGGATGTAACGAATGCCCCGCGAGCACTCGTTAATGCGATCTCCTCGTACCGCACCAGAAGTACGGGCAACCATACCAAGTCGCGTGATCTGCGCTGGCACGCGCCGCGAGAGGAAGAGAGAGATTTAGATTTAGGTTCAGATAGATTTATTAAACTTGTGCATTATGTTGTACAATTATACAATGCGAATACATGAGTAAATTATGTATGATTATAGCTAGTTGTATGTAGGAGAATATTCTATTGTAGAACTTGAATCTATCTACAATTAGCTTGGATATTTTCAATATGAATTACATTATTACGGAGCAATAGTCAATGATCGGAAAGAGAAGGGACTTGATAAGATGACATCTAAGCTGGTGGTTGGTACTCCTCCGGAACTTTTGCAAGCAGTACATGAGGGCGTGTGATCTGCTGACGATCGAGGCAACATGCTCTCTCCAGGTAAAGGAGGAGTCAAAGATCATTCCCGGACTATTAACTGAGGACTCAATTCCAATGGCCGAACCGTCGATGACAAGTCTTTGTGATGCCTCCACGGGAAGACGAGCAATGTATGGCTTGCTGCCAAAAATGATAGCCTTGGTCTTGGTGGCATTCAAAATCAAAGCGATGCCCAGTGGACGATCCTGGACGCAGCCTCGCTCAGAAAGTCGAGTGTACGTAGTAAGTCGTCAATGTGGCAGTGGATGTAGATTTGTAGGTCGTCCGCGTATAGTAAGTAATGCACGTCAGGTCCCGAGCATAGTGAAACGTCACCAATGTAGAGGGCAAACAATAGAGGGCCCAGTACAGATCCCTGGGGTACCCCCCTGTTGAGGCCACAAAAATCAGTGAACGTTCCGTCCTCGCGCTTAATACACTGCTCCCTTCCCGTCAGATAAGAGGCAATCCACTTTAGCAAGGCAAAAGAGAAACCAAGTTTTGATAGTTTTTGCAGTAGTGTGGAGTGACAGACCATGTCAAAAGCCTTGTTAAAATCATACAGGAGTAAAACAGTAAGCTTTTGCACGTCCTTGGCCCGACGGACATCATCCGTAAGTCTGAGCAGTGCCGTCTGCTGTGTCCACGTCTGAAACCCGTCCGACGCCCAACCAGTAGGCCTTCCGATTCGACATAGGTACTAATTTGGTTCAAGACGAGTCTATCAAGGACTTTAGAGAAAAAATTAAGCAGAGATATGAGGCGAAAATCATTCAGAGACCCAGGAGATCTTGTTGAGGGCGAGAACTACAGCTTTTTTCCAAGGAGAAGGGAAGTGTGACTGGGCAAGGGAGGAATTGAAAATATTCACAAGGATTGGAGTAATGCCAGGGAGTGCCTTGGAGATGAAGTTCTGAGGTAGGCCATCAACCCCCACATATCGCGAGACTGACTGACCAACAGTAAGCTTCACCTCACTTACGGTGACACTCGTGAAATGAGACCTGGGGTCACCGGTCAGCTCACCACGCAGGCGTGTCATCAAGGTTAGGAGCCAGTCGGTCATTCGCAATCTGAGCAAAGTGGGAGTAGATTTCCCCCTCATCAAACCCCCCAAGGTTGTTAGTGGGTTCAGGAACCAGTCCAAGATGTCTGTGCTCCCTCCATATTTCCCTGCTGTCAGACTGGCCAACAAGTCTGCACTTGAAGAAGTCAAGTTTGGCATTCTTGATGTTTTCATGAAGTAGATCACGAGCAGTCCTGTATGCACGAAGGTCAGTGTCTAGTCTCGTTCTTTTGAACCGTCTGTGGAGTCTAGTCTTATTGTATTCAAGTCCGTCGAGGCGTCTGTCAAACCATGGCTGCTTTTTGCTGTTGATCTTGAGGGTTCTGAGCGGGGCAAATCTGTCAACAGCCACAATAAGATTCTTATAGAGTTTGCCTACGTCAGTTTCAGTAGTTCGGTCAATGTCTTTTAGCCACGTCCAGTCACATCCAGTGAGAAAGTCACAGAGGTCATCAGGTTTAATTGCTTTAAAGTTTCTGTATGTAAATGTTCGCTCCACTGGCCCTCCCATCTTCATGTCAATTGTCGCAGTAATGAGGTCATGACCGTCAATAAATGGTGTCTCCGTCTTCCAGTAGTCAATCACAGTATCCAGGTTGTCGACAATACAGAGGTCGAGCCAGGTATCAGAATCATTGCGGTGGAAAGTAGCACCATGAGGTACGATCCGCAGTGATTGCTGCAGGAGGAAATTCCTGAGAAATAGAGCATCTGACGAGCCAGACAGCTGGTTAGCATTAAAATCACCTAGCAATATTTTGGTGCTGTAATCTGGCAAATGAAGTGAGAGTCTGGGAATAAGATCAGTCCCCTCCTTGAAGCGGGCATGCGGCGGTCGATAGACCACACCAGCAAAGAAGGTGTCACTTCCAGAGTTGACCTCACAGAACAGAAACTCCGGAAGAGCCCTGCCATCAGCTACGTCACGCAACGAAGTACAGAACACCATCGCAGTCAGCATGCGATGGATGTACAGCGCTAGGCCGCCGCCTCTAGTGCTACGATCATGCCTGATAAGAGTGTAGTCCCGCAGCATGACCATGGGATCATTATCTAGTATGTTAGATCCTAGTTTTGTTTCGGATACAGCTATGATATGAAAGAGGGGCCTTGATCCCAGAAATCGACTGATGTCCTCAATGTGCGCTCGAATCGAGTTTGCATTCAGGTGACAGACTCTTAAGCTATCCACAGCCACCGAAGGACCCCCTAGGGCCACATATGGCAGTGCACGTAGGTTCGGTACAGTAGGGATGTAAGAGCAAGTGTGTGAGAGACTGCACTGCTTTTGTACATTTGTGCTGACAGAGGTTATTGGGCCGGAGGGGCTATAAAATGATCCACGTCCTCCGGAGCGCTGATGAGCACCGGCGCCCCTCCTCCACGTCTAACAAAGATCTTGCCATCCACGTGGAAGACAGATGGTCGAGGCACAAGATTACATGTTTTGAGACGCGCAATCTGGTGAAGTCTAAAGACATGTGATGGCAGAAGCTCGTTGACATTGATGAAGTTTGGAGGTTGAGGTGATTTTGCCCCAGCACTCAGAGGGAGCGCTGGATCAATCGCGGTCGTGTGGACCCTGCGCAACGCTATTTTGTTTTTGATAATGACGCTGATAAGTTACGATACGTTACAAATATCGGAACGTCTAGGAGAGCGGTGTTGGAATCGCGACGCACGGAGCGTAATTCGAGACAATGGGAGACGACTAACCGCCTCCTACCCAGCGCGCCACTGAGGGGTTATGACTGCACTTTCTACGAGGGATTGAATTTGACCGCCTCGAGATGCTTGGGGGAGTGGCACGGGAGTCACACGGCAGTCACACGGCAGACACTCGGGAGTTACATACGGTACACACGACGAGAACAGATGGCTTCGTCTGAGTACGCGAGACACGACAGACGAACGCTTTGGTTGACACTGATATTGGGACAATTACACGAGCTCTTTCAGCATAGTAGATTGGGAATAGAGACATATATTACCCAATCCCTGAGTACCAAGTTATTGATGACTGATTCTTCAAGTAACATTACCTTACCGAGTACAACACCTACGTTCAATACTGTAGTCGAAATCTGAAACCAGTATATGAAGGATTTCGCCACGTAACAGAGACTACTACCTGGTGTGCCACCCCCGGTCCTCAATTTTGGTGGGGGAGCTGGGATCTCGTTTCATGTAAGAGAATTGGAATCGTAGTTTGAGATTTTCTCAATTTGTTACACAATTGCGTCGGTACGAATCACGCAAAGTGAGCATTGCGACTGTAGTAAGAAGAAGAAAACAATAGCAAAGCAGTTAACATCATTGGCGAAGAAGGAAGACAAGAAGGAAAGGAAGGACAACTGCAAATTATATATATATATATATAACGTGAACACTATATATTTGCGAACTAACATGAGAGTTAACCGAGGTGGTGGTAGCGCAGAATTCTCTTCACAGATCCTTAGTATTGGAGATGGAATTATACCAAACAATAATGGACATATTATTATTGATAAAAAACTAGATAAAGTTGTACAAAATATCAATCATTTGATTTCAGAAGTTTATCCTGATATTGCGAATTTGTTACAGCGATCGTACCATTGGCTGTGTGAAAGAGCCATAATAACACCTCGAAATAGTTCTGCATTTGAAATTAACAACATGGTCCTAAATAAAGTACGAGGAGAATATAAACAATACAAGTCAATAGACACGGTGTTGGAAAATGAAGATATAGTACACTATCCTCAAGAATTTTTAAATTCACTCAATCCAGAGAGGTTCCCACCCCATAATCTCTAGCTCAAAGTTGGTGTTCCTATCGTTTTATTAAGAAATCTGAAATCATTCCAAACATTGTAATGGCACTCGATTACAAATGAAAACTATGCAAAATAACGTACTTGAAGCTACCATCCTCACCGGCCCAGCTGCAGGAGAGACTGCTCTTATACGCCGAATTCCCATGATCCCTACTGATTTACCTTTTCAATTTAAGAGATTGCAATTCCCTATAAAACGCATGTACGTTGCTTTATTTTTCCGGTCTTCTGTGAGCACGAATCGGCCAAACGTCGACCGGCGGGCAAATCTTTGTTTGAGGGCAGTCAGGAGCGCGCACGGATCACGCGCCCGCGTATATACACGTGCTGGCTGCTCGAGCGCTAGATTGATTGATTTGATTGATTGATTGAAACAATTCTATTTGACATAGGACTCGAGGTCCTTTAAGCCAAAGCTATAGGTTGTACAATTACATATAGTCAGACAAACATAAAAATGCAGATTATTTATCGAATAAAAGATTGGGGGAGGGGGTAAGAAGAAAGACAAATTGGGGGCTTACAACTAAAATAAATAAATAAACATACAAATTGTACACGCTTAACAATAAATACGCTCAACAATAAATAACGCTTAACAATAAATTTTATGAATCGAAGTCGAGTTGGACGGGGAATGCGCCAGCAAGAATTTGTACAATTCAAACTTAAAATTATTTGAGCAGAAACAGGACCGCAGATTATCCGGGAGCCTGTTGCACATCTTCGCGCTCGCAACACAAAATGAATTTTCGCAACATTTAAGTCTGTGGCGGCTCACGACAAGGTCGAGCATGGAAGCGCGTCTAGAGCCGGGTGCATCTTGGGGTCGGAATTGCAGCTTACGATGTAGGTTACAAGGCTGCCCTTCTCTCAATATCTTCGTCACTAGATTCAGGAGGTTGTAAACGTTCCTAGCCGAGTAAGTGAGTAGCGAGTGAGTCGCGTACAGGGGGGCGATGTGAGAGAAGCGGTCGTGGCCGTATGCATATTGCAAAGCAGCATTATTGCATCGGCTTAGCCTGCAGGTGAGCTCCGCGGATAGCCCAACAAAGAGACCGGCACAGTAATCGAAATACAGCAAAACGAGCGCGCTGACCATCTCAATCCGAGAAGCGGCAGAAAGGGAATTGTGGAACTTTTTTATATGTGCAAGGGCGGCATAACACTTTTTAAGTGTGATCAGCGCTTGTGGCCTCCATGTTAGGCTGTACGCCATCAAGAACAATCCTGTACCAATCTGTACGCCATCAAGAACAATGAACTGGGGCAGTGGCGCACCATATAGCCTGCTCACGTAGCCCGTCGAGCCAAACCAAATCGCCCGTGTCTTACTCTCGTTGATGGTCAGCCCATTATGCTTGGCCCATCGGGAGATCAAACTCAAGTTGAGGTTGGCGCGGGCGATAATTTTGGTGATCTCGGAGGAGGGTCCCATAAGAAGAATATTGAAGTCGTCAGCGTAGATATGGTACAAACAACGCATCAAACTAAGGGAGCCCTCACCGACCACTCCTTGCAGTCTTCCCACGAGGTAAGACTTCAACCACTCGCAAGCACTACGCGAAAATCCGAGCTGAGAAAACTTGTCGATCAGTACGTCAATGCACACAGAGTCGAAAGCCTTGGCAAAATCTACAGAAATTAGGAGGGCGACTGATTTTCCATCTATAGTTTTGCGAAAATGATCACAGATATCGATCAGAGCCGTGTGGAAGCTGTGTAGTTTGCGAAAACCCGACTGGTGCTCATCGATAAGCCCACGCTCGAGTATAAAGCGCTCGATCTGGCCATACGACACCAATTCAAATATCTTGGAGATTGCACTGAGCAGGCTAATAGGTCGGAAGTCGCTTGGCTTGGTCGGGGTCTTGATTTTGGGAATCGGCTTGACGCGGGCCCTGCACTGAGGAAAAATCCTAGATTGCAGGGAAGATGTTAAGCAGGACAGGCAAGATCACGGACGGGCTGTCTCTGAGCAGCCACAATTGAAGTTTATCGGGACCGAGTGCGTTGGAATGTGATCGCGAAAATGCTTCCCTGATATCATTGGGGGTTATCTGACGAAAATAAAACTGCTCGCATAGATAAATTTTCCCTGTCGAGCGGCTGCTCCCGTATTCAGAAGAGGGGACGGCGCTGACAAAATGCGCGTTCATGTCGTCGAGCTCGAATGATGAGGTAGCATCACCACGATCGCTACCTGATAAGCCAAGTTCACTCACCACTTTCCAAAAGTCGCCGGGGTTTGAACAGCTAGAGAGAGATAGACGATGTAAACAAGCTGCGCCGCTACCGGCCGGTTCTTTCCTGAAAATGCAACAGCCCGTGTATATGGGACGTTCCACGTCAAGTGAGCATGGTCAAAATTTTGTTCGCGATTCTGCATTGACAAATTGATTGGTATCCATCCCCAGAATACTCAAAAATTTTTTCAGATTTTTAGGTGCAGGTATGTGGAAGTTAGTCTATGCACTCAAAACCTGAGTTATCCAAAATTTAACTTTTTTCTCAATTTTGAAAGCCCAAATGATGTTGTATATGTGTGAAAATGAAAAAAAGTTGAGAACAAAAATTATGCTGAATACTACAAAGATTATAAAAAAGAATTGTTTGACACCAGAGTCCTCCATCCGGATAGGCTACTCTATTAATTAAACATGTTTCAACCAGTTTGGCTATGTTCGCCCACTTATTTTTGACCTTTCAAGTTATACGTACAGACCTCTGTTCGATAGCTTGAAAATGGTCTCATACATTTTTTGGAGAAATTCCAATATCTCCTGCAATTAATTGTTTAAATCTGCAATATCACAATCCCCTTCTTGTTAGTTTCAACATATCAGGTCCACGATGAAGCTCACAGTGAGGATATCATGCCTTCGAGTCATCAATCTCAGCCAAACTCTACAGATATGTTCCCTGACACTGGATCAAGCTACCGGTAGAGTTTGGAGTTCCAGCGCTGCCTTGTTATAGAGCTTTTTATGACTTTAGACTGAGGCAGCTATATATAGCTATACATATCTGCCTTGAATTGTCTACAATTCACATAATTTTCATAATTTCATCAAGAAAATGATGTATTTCACTTTGTTTGGTACTGTGAATAAATATTAACTCATGTAATTGACTTATATTGTGTAAACTGCAAGGCTAAGGTTGGAAAAGCTATTGACCGGTTGTCTCAAATCACATTCCTGGTTAAAGTTTATAATTTCATGTGTAAATAACTTGCATGTGATTTGAGACCACCCGTCAACAGCTGTTCACACAATATAAGTGAAACCATAAGTTAATATTCATTCATAGTACCAAACAAGGTGAAATACCATTTTCAAGCTATCGAACAGAGGTCTGTACGTGTAACTTGAAAGGTCAAAAATAAGTGGGCGAACATAGCCAAACTGGTTGAAACATGTTTAATTAATAGAGTAGCCTATCCGGATGGAGGACTCTGGTGTCAAACAATTTTTTTTTATAATCTTTGTCGTATTCAGCAATATTTTGTTCTCAACTTTTTTTCATTTTCACACATATACAACATTATTTGGGCTCTCAAAATTGAGAAAAAAGTTCAATTTTGGATAATTCAGGTTTTGAGTGCATAGACTAAGTTCCACATACATGCACCTAAAAATCTGAAAAAAATTTTGAGTATTCTGGGGATGGATACCAATCAATTTGTCAATGCAGAATTGCGAACAAAATTTCGACCATGCTCACTTGACGTGGAACGTCCCATATACATCGGAGTTCAATATTATATTATATGCCCTGTTACGTGGCTAAATTCGTGTTAGGTCGCTAAATTCATTACCTCCCAATTTGTGGCCAACCTCACCTCGCAGGGTGAAAATTCGTCAATATTGCGGAGGGGTTCCGATTCCTTACAGATATAATTATTTTTTATTTTCCTGCACTTGTTGATATTATCCTGCGTAATGGGAAAATATGCGCTTCGGGTTTTACTCATAGCGAAATAACGTGTTTCGGGCCATATATAGGCGAAAATTCCTGTTGAGTTTTCCGATTCCTGTTCTATTGGTATTGACGTTGGTTTGTATAAGTCGTAACGACCGTAGTCTAGTAAAGGAATTTCCACGTGGTATATTAATTTTGAATTACTAAACAGGATAGATACGTCCGATTTTTCAATCAGATCAGTGATGGAACCGTCCGTCTCGTCCAACGGGTATACGGCCTCCGTCACTGTTTCTGCGATTAATTCCGCTGATTTCCTAATTCATTCCGGAGGAATGAACCTTGGATGTATCATTCCCTGTGTCGCAAACAATATCGCGCCCGTGAATATTGCTATATCCATTTCATATTGCAATGCGCTTTCCATCAATAGTTCCATGGCTCTGGTAAATCTTTCCCTCTCTAATATGTTGCCCCGACCTTTTTTCATATATAAGATCGTATCCTCTAAGTTCGCGTATTTTTCCTTCTGAATTCTGGAATTTTTCGGCTACTAATTCCGTTTGGTTAGCTAAAAGCTTTGACAGCGTTTTTGTGTCATTTGCCTCCAATTTTATTAGCCCTTCAAGTTCGTTCTGTGATTCCTCGTCCAGGGTTCCGAATAAGAATCTCGAGATTTTTCCTACTACTGAGAACCATGCTCGCTTTTGACGTTTCTGTGGTTCTCTCGATTCATGTCCTCTTATCATGTCTATTACCCTGTCTGCGTCCTTGTTTACCGTCCTTATTTGATTAAAGATTGCTTTTAGTTCCTGCTCGTATCCGCATTTCTTTATCTCGTTTGTGTGTTCACACAAGTAGCATAATCCATGCCATGAGGCTGTCAATTTATCTCCTTGTTCAAAGAAATCTTTCACGTTTATCCTCTGTATAAGCTTCCATGTTGTACTACTGGTTGTTACATTTCCCGTTTTCTCTATGAGTAGTCCTGGATTATTACGTATAGGTTGAATGATTTCATCCGATTCTACTAACTGCGCCCCCAACACCCTGCAACAAGATGAACGTTCGTGTCAATAATTTGTTGCGATTCCGTTTCCTACTTTACCGACGGTTGTATCTGTGCTTAATCTGTATGAATTCGTTTATTGCTATCGCACGTATTTGGACGTTTATTGTTGGGGATCGCATTATTATATTTGGACGATGTCGTTTTTTTGTTCCGATTTCCAATCAAACAATCTTCCTTTTGATTTGTTATTATTCCCTTCCTCTACCTGATAATTTTGTCCTCTCTTACTTTATTACAACTATAGTTCATAACGCCCCTCTTGTGCTGCGTAAGGGGTTTTTCAAGTCCTCCACATCATCTCCGAGTTGGCATTGCCGCCCGTTTCAGTTCCCTATCTGATTTTGTCGCGACGTGACGCTTACGATAAAAATATTCTCCCTTATGTGCCTGTTCACCACCTTCTTCCGTTTCCTGTTCAGGAGACTGTTTTCACTCTCTACGACTATCGAGGTAAGTCCAATCATTTTCCCTTCTTCGAAAAAAAAATTTATGAGCCTTAGCGACAATATTACTAACTCCTTTCTACTCCGAGCTTACTTCCTTGTTCTTGCTGCTTTTTATAATTTATCTAATCCTACGTCTAGGAGTGCCCTGTGGTTCAAGTTTTCGCGTATGGGTTGACGCCGCGAACCGCCCTTGATGGTTCTATATATCATATCTGGAAAGAGCGCGTCGCTGATGTGATTATCACTCCCCTCTTCCCCCTTGATCTGTTGACGTTACCTTATTATGATTTATGTTTTAGTACGAACGGTTACTTGTGCGCCATCCGAAGAGAGTTCGCCATTTCACGCCGCATGGTTCTTATGGCTGTCAATTATGGTGCGAACGCTTTTAAGTATCACATTCCTGTGACATTTTCCCTTTTTCATATCGTGTTATTATATTTTTCGTCTATCCCTTATTCCAGAATGACGCCTCGAAACGCACGTGCGCGGGGTGGAGTCGTCGACGAGCCGATCGTCAGTGCACGAGGCGGTCAACCTGGTATGAATGGGACTCCTTGGCCCTTGACTGTTTGTTCGCACCGCCTGAGCTTCCTCGTCCGGATCCTGTCGCTTTTCCGGACATCCTTCCGGGCGGTGTGTCCTGGACTGTTTGTCCGACCTGCCACGACGAGGACTGGGAGGCTATCGACCGGAGTGTCTGCTACTTGTGCGGACTGGAATTCTGCCAAACTCCACCACTTGACGTTCAGGCGCCCATCAATGGTGTCCTCGTGACGCTCACCGATCTGGAAGGCCCCACCTGTTCGTTCTACGTGGGCGAACTTTGGATATTTTCATTTCCCAATCCTAATTATGTACCGTTTTGATACAATATATACTCCATTATTCATCTAATATTGTATTTCCTTGTACTCGTTACTTCATGTTCCTGTCATTTATATTCTCCAATAATTCGAGGACTCTAGAGTTCGAATACCAATTTTTCTTAAGCTTACGTTGTCCTCCGTGTTTTCCATAGAATTATATTGTTGTTCTCTGTTCTTATTACGTTAATTGTAGAATACACTATCTTTCTTTTAACTTGGCGTCTAACTCGCTTCGTACTTCCCGGTTACTGCAACTTGGTTTCGGGTAGCCACTGACTCGGATTTGTCTCTTTATTCCAATATTCTTCCGGATAGTAATCATCGTCGTTCTGTTTTTGTTCGTTTTCAGGTACAGTTTTAGCCGTTCTCTTGTAGTTTTCCGCGATATTTTGTATCAATACTTTATGTGCCTGTTCGCGATCTTTCAGTTCTTGTAATTCCCTAGCTCGCTTATTTTCCTGTTCCCGTTTGCGCTGATCCCGTTTCTCGAATTTCATTACGTATAGTTTCCCTCGATTCTACCAAAAATTCAGTGTCTTTTGGTTGCAAATATTCTGCTTCGTGTGATAATAGATACTCAATTCCTTCAAATGCTTTCAAAAAATCCCGTTCGTTATCGTCATCAAGTTGAGCTATTTTTATAAGTCCCGCTACCATCATCCACTTCGCTTCTATAGAGGGTTGCGCCATAAGCACTCTCAAGACTGCGCTCTGTTTCCCACTTGTATAATTTTCCAAAAGACTTTCGTCAACTGCGTCTTTATCGAGTGCCGTTTTCAGATCAGATTCAGTTATCGCCTGGCGCGCTCGCGTAGGATTTACCGTTTTCTTTATTGCACCGTTCCCATGTAGTGGGATCCTTGATGATGGGGGTGATGGATTGTCCCCCTTCGTATCACTTAGAGGAGCATAGCTCTGTGCCTTCTCCTCAATATTAAATTTATCATGAAACATTTCTCCCAATCCCTCGAGTTCATCATGCAACGTATCGGTGTTCTGCTTTGACATCGTGTTTCGCTTGGCTTTACGTTTACGAAGTGATTTTACAATGCCCCAAAAATAGAATATAATATGAATATAACATATATCCTCATCAAATACATATTTTCACAGTTATACATCATTATGTAAATAGATATGACCGGTTGTCTATTTTACCCAAATTTTAAACTTGCGAAATTCTTACTTGTAATAATACAACATTATTTCACATATCTGCTCGAGTTCAAAACCTATTGTAGGGTTTTATATTCTATATAATATTGTTCTGGAAATATAACATCCAGTTCAAACTTCAATCGCTATCAAAGAAATTAACATGTTTTTCGAATATTTTCTATAATTTTCTTACTACTGTTCTAAATTTCCATTGTTATTAGAGCATGTCAAGTCCTCATTATAGAGTTTATATATTATGTCTTACAATCGAATTCAATTCAATATATTACATTTGGTTCTCCCCAGGTATCTTCTTCTCTTCTTTTAGGTGAAGAATTCCACTTAGACTGTTCGACCTCTTCTTGAACACTTAAGCTGGGTTATTCAATTTCACCACAAAATGTTTTATTTGATGATTTTCTATAATATCCCTTTAGAATCTACTGTTTATACTAAAAATGGTACATCAAAGTTTTATAGTAGAAATAAAAAAACTATAAAAAATAACCTGAAATTTTGGAACCAAATGTTGGAAACACTTACTTTCAATTGTTGTCCAATATGTTTGATTGCTACAATCAAAGCAGAAGAAGTTCCAAATGTCGAAGGTAAGTTCGAACCTCTCGATCTGAGATTCGTATAAGTGAGAGCATACTGCAATCTCTGATGTAGAATGTTCCCTATCTAAGTTCACGCCTTGGTTCTGTGTAGATTCTCTAAAACAAAACCTTCCAACAGAACTATCACGAACTAGTCGATGCATCTAGAGATTCATCCTGAGGACAGGAAAGATATGAAAATAATATAAAAAGTCAAACATTCGATTCTGATCTTATGCAATAAACATCAATAATGACAACAAATATTGGTAATTCAAATAAATGCTAGATGTAAAATTTAATAGACATAAACATTGGCACTATTATATCAGAAAAATAACCTCAAACTTTTCACCGTATGAAGAATTGAGAGTCAACTAATAATTCTCCTTGAATGGACGAATTAAAGAGATAGCAAAAAAGGTAACCTTATTTGTTCTATGAGGTATACCTTATAACCAAGGGCCAGACACGACAGTACTCAAACTTGCCTCATTTCATGCCACATACAGTCTGTATAAGCAAATTTGGCCTGGGCTCTGGAAGCTCTTGAAATATTGATATATCACATTGAATAGACATGAAAATAGGCTAAAATGGCCATTCAACATACAATCATACAACAGGGAACTGTTGTATTGCAAACTCTTCCAAATTATACTAACACTTTTCTGTGATATTATCACAACTATTCACTATAAAAACTCACATTCTAACCTGCTAATACATATCCTGAATTATCAATATCATTAAGGATTACTAACACTTGACACCTGTAAACGCGGCGGCTCTTCCGACTCGTCGCGGGAGCTCTCGTCCGATTGTTTCACGGCGTCGTTGCGCGTGAGCGACAGATGTTCGAGCGCATGTATTTTATTGTGAGACGATATTTCGGGCGTTAATCACAACGAATTTGCGAAGGGCAGTTAGTGCGCCTTGAAATGAGCCAGGTGTGCGCAAGCATTGTTTCACGGGCGCGTGACTGTCTTCGTGGTCATAGTAGAGCTCTCGACGAGCGAACTCCCAGAGTGAAAAATTAGAGGCTTAGAGTAGTCAGAAAGTACTATATGTGTTCCAATGACCTTGGAATCAATTTTTCTTCAAAATTCAGGTGATTTCCAAACCAAAATGTTTCATTCATATTTTGTCTCAGAGGTCATTGTCAGGGTGTGAATTAAGGTTGGAAATACCTCTGAAATTACGAAAATAGTAAAATCAGCAACTTTGCCTATCTATTAATCCTTTAAAGTAAGAACGAATTTTGTCCTGGAACGTAAGAAAAAATTTTGAGCCACATCATCGATATTCGATTTCACAGAGAATTGCCAATATATAGCTGCCTGATTCTAAAGTCATATGAGCTCTAGACCAAGGCAGCGCTGAAACTTCAAACTCTATCGGTAGCTTCCTCTTGTGCCAGGGAACACACAACTTTTGTTCTCATCATGTTTCTCTTTTCTACATATATGACAAGATTTTTTGGGCTCTTAGAATTGGAAAAAGTTAAAATTTCGAAATATTCAGATTTTGAGTGCATGCGATAACTTCCACATTCATGCAAATAAAAATCTGAAGAAAATTGTGAGTGTTCTGGTGATGGATTTCAATAATGTCGTTCAAGCAGAATCACAAACAAGATTTTGACTGTGCCTATTTGACGTGGAACGTCCCATATATATTTGAGTTCATTATTAAATTGATCATCTAGTGATCATGCTCTTGTATGAGTGGATTAATATTAGTCGATTTCCTGAGTAAATAACTTTGAGTTGATATTTGAGCCAACCCGTCGATAGCTGTTTGAACCTTACCTGTGCAATTTACATAACTTGTATATGAATAATGCTCAAGGAAATCAACTCTAACATTCTCTTATCGATTTCAGAACAATTTTGGGAAGTCTATCTACCGTCTGTCATGTGTGTAGTTGTCAACCTCAATATTTATCAATTTCCTTGCATTGGTTAACCATGAGCAATCAAAGAATTTTTCCATTGAGTTTTGTCTAGATACTTTGGTGAAATAATTAGCTAACTTTTTGTGGGGATGAGGTTATGATCCCGGTGAACCAATCAATTTTTGCTTGACTGAGCGTATGGTAGTGGGTATAATTATGATCTTATGACTACTTATGATCTTGAACATATTTTTTGTCAAACTTCAGGTGATTCCTAGAAAAAAATGTCATCATCATTTTTTTGCTCAGAGTTCATTTAATTGGTGTAAATTGAAATCAATGATCGCTATATCATTGTAAATATTGAAAACTCCTCAACTTCAGACCCCTGACAGCATGGCTTACAGGCTGAAGAATCTAAAAAAAATTAGCTAATTTCGTCGAATTCCATGGAATGTCTGGAAATTTTCTCATAGTTTTGGATTTTTTTCACTCGCTTACTCTACAGAGAATTACTCATATATAAACACAGAGTGCCCTAACGAAATCGCCGAGGGAGAAAATGAGTAATGAGGACTGATGCAATGATTCGATCCACCTGGAAACCCATGGCTGAAATATTGACAGTTTTTCTACGGTTGACTATTAAAGGTTGATGATTGAGATTGCAGCTTTACCGGAATTATGACTCCAACGCGGGGCCCGTGGCGTATATAAAGGGAAGAGGAGGGATTGATCCAATTTTCGGAAAATGATCTGGGTCTCTTTAGTGTGTGGGTTGACCTACGATTCTCTTCCGACCAAAGGCAAGCTGTACTTTTTGGTCATTCATGGGTTGAATTCTTGGACCCAAGTTTCGGAAGATAGTACACTGAGAAAAAAAATCGATTGTAACAAAAGACTTTTTCCGTTGGCAGCGAGCAACCGAATTAATACTGTTGAATCAACAAATTCAAGTACTGTCGATACAACAGAACCAGTCCGTCAATTCAGCAGACTCAGTCCGTAAATTTGACAGGTGTTACGGTTGAAGCGACCGCAAACATTTCTTGTTTTAATCGTACACGCTCAATTAAAATCAAAATAAACAGTTCTGTCTCAGTTTTTATTTCTGGTGTCTGTAGTATGAATCAGAAGTAGTTACAGTACAACAGCTTTACGTTATTAATGTAATTCCGCAGAATGCTTAGATAAATATCGAATCATACATGTCACATATTGGATATAATCGTGAAAATACACTACTTATTCGCTCGCATGATACAACTATTTTACGGATCGGTAAAAAAGCTCGCTATACAATTATTATACCTACGTTTACCCAATTTCTGTCTTTATATACAAATCATGACCGATCCTCACCACTTGCGAGTATCGTCATGAAGGCTCACGTTCATGGCGACAATATGGTCGTGCGCCATCTACTAGTATGAAAGTATTCGTCATGAAGCTCATACATATGGTCGAGAGAGAGAGAGAGAGAGAGAGAGAGAGAGAGAGAGAGAGAGAGAGAGAGAGAGAGAGAGAGAGAGAGAGTTGAAGTTTGATGCATATATATATATATGGGCAATTCTCTGTGAGATCGAACATGAAAAAACTTGATTCGGCTCAAAATTTTTTTGTAAGTTCTAGGGCATCAAGCCGATTTCCCAGAATTTTTTTTAGATTTTTTCGAACACTTTAACCCCCTTTAATAAATCCAGAAATGAGTTTGGAGCTTCCAAAGTAGCTTTGCATGTCTAAAAGTCTATGGTCGGTAACCTAACCTTTGCCATACATGGGTCATATATATCTCCAGTAAAGGCAAGTATAACGTTCACAAAGTGGTTTATAAAGTCATTTAAACACTGGCAAACTATATATATTTGAATTCCTTATCAAATTGCGCATTCAGTGATCATACTCTCAAGTGGATTGATTCACATTAGCTAATTCCATGAGTAAATAACTTGAAGTTGTAGTTTGAGCCCACCAGGCAATAGCTGCCTGGACCTCAGCTATGCAGTTTATACAATATGAGTGGATTTCATGAGTCCCACATTCATGAATATTACCTATGTTTAGTGAACTTCAACATTTTCTTGTTGATATTAAAAAAATCATATGATATCTATGCACTGCCTAGTGTGTTATAAGGTGTACGTGTAATGCACAGCTTACAATTTACTTTCTGGATTAATCTTTCTTATCGAGTGAATGCAATTCATGACAATGTACTTTATTAGACGTTTCTTGTACATTTTAACACAATAGAGCCAATATATTGACCATCAATACATGTAACTACTGAAAGATAGGTGGCGTCAAGTAGTATAGTAATGCTTGATCTATATAAATATGATATTGACAACTCAGGATATGTATTAGTATGATAGAATGTGAGTTTTTACAGTGGATAATTGTAATAATACCACAGACAAGTGTTTGCAAAAATTGGAAGTGTTGACGGTACAAGGCTCTCCTTGAATTGTCATTTTACCCTGTTTTTACCCCTATTTTAGTTAATATATTAATTTTTTGGGAGCTTCCAGAGTCCAGGCCCATTTTTTCACTATATAGGCTGTATGTGGTATGAGTTGGGACAACTTTTAGTACCCATGTGGTGTGGGGCTTGACGAGCGAACTCCCAGGGTTCAAAAATAGAGGCTCCAATTGGTAATGTGGAGTACTTAATGTGTTCCAATGACCTTGGAGATAATTTTTCTATAAAATTCAGTCAATTTGCAGAAAAAAGTGTCCCATTCATTTTTTGCCTCAGAGGTCATTTTCAGGGTGTAAATTAAGGTTGAAAATGCCTCTGAAAATGCAAAAAAAGCAAAATCAGCAACTTTGCCTATTTATTAAAGGGGGTTAAAGTGCTCAAAAAAATCTAAAAAAATTCTGGGAAATCGGCTTGATGCCCTAGAACTTACAAAAAAATTTTGAGCCAAATCAAATTTTTTCATGTTCGATCCCACAGAGAATTGCCCATATGTAAACAACCGTGTGCGACTATCATCTTCCAATAATATTAGTGTGATACTCTCATATATGAGTAATAAAAATGTGATAGCGAAATTTCTCTAGCACGGTACAGCTTATCATATCTATATAAATTAAATTTTACATTTGATATGATGCAATGGACCGATTACTTGAACATATAAAATAATTACTTCAACACATGAAGACAGTTTAGTTCAACACAATAAGTATTTGAGAATCGAACAGATGAATTTTTGTTAGTTCAACAGATCGACTGTTATTGTAACCTCACTTTCTGTCAAATCAACGGACTCAGGTCTGTTGCTCGCATTCAACAAAAAACTCTGTTGAATGAACAGAGTATCTGTTATACCAAATGGATTTTTTTCTCAGTGTAGCTACATGTTTCCCCCAGAGAAATTGAGAATTTCCCGTATCATAGATTCACTATGGACAAGTATCTCATCACTTAGATTTTTCCATTTCTACTAGAATGAAATATATAAGTCACGAAAATTGGTTCATGTTAATATCTCGTACTCGTACTATTATTCGAACATTTCGCTGAATGTTATAATTGACCTGGGTCCATTTTTTGTATTGGATAAGTCATTGATCTATTTCTCTCAAAGTCAGATAAACGTTATATTCCCTTGTACAAATCGGATGGTCACATCTACATGATGCAGCACTTCACTAGTCCATACTAATCCAGCTAATTCACAGAAATAAATTGGAAATCAGTACCCAAGAGCACAGGAATACAAGAGACACTGAACAAATACGAAGTCAAGAGAAAATGGGGAGAATTACTAGAGACAAGTAAACTGATCGACAGACGTACATACATCGACTAATATGACTGAATAGTTTGCAAAAGCCGAGTTGTGGATTCTTTTTCCTGATCATAACGACTTTTGAACGGTAGAAATCTAAGAATCTGTGCTCTTTTGACCAATTAAATCGAGCTCCAAATTAAAAAATAGGAGTAGAGACAAGGTGGTATGACCAATATAAGCATGCTGAAGGTGAAAAGCATAAGCTAATATCTGGGCTCAATAAAATCTGACGATGCGCACCCACTTCTCTCTAAACCTCGTTACCCAAATGATCCACCTCCTAGAATAATCTATGCTGGGCAACGACATTAGTTCATGATGCCCGTATTTACAGAGTACCTATCACGGGGATTAAGTAATGAATGTGCTTCAACCTGAGATGGATCCAAAATTGGCTTACGCAAAAAATTTCTCGAATAGAGTCGTCCGCATGCGCTCGTTCGTACTGCGGGGGGTTGGGGGGAGAAAAGGCCCGCACCATGGCCAAAACCCGCCGTTCGCGGTGTTCGGGCTGCGTTGGCGCGCTCGTCACTGACGAACTTTGTCTGGTGACTCCTCACACTCTTGCTCTCTTGCACGGTTTCTTCAGCTTCCTCGGCTGCGGCGGTGGTGTGGCAAGTCTCCGCGTCTCGGTGCTTCGCCCTTCCGGCACTCGCGGCACTTCTCGTGCCGATTGAGGTTTGCGTGTATATTGTTTCGTGGCTCCGACGACAAACGGCACTTCTCCGCCTCGCGCCGGCAGGACTCCTGCGCGCATACGTCCTTCGAGACTCTCAGCTCTGGCGACAAGGTAGCTCACTCGGCTCGTCGCTTGTCCCGACCTGCCGCGCGAGCACCGCACCGCTCGTGTCTGACACGCTGGAGGGTGCTGCCCTCCGTCTCAGTGGCGGTTTACTCTGTCACACATCTAAAAGCTTTATTTAAATCTGAGGTGAAGTGATAAAAATTCAGCTACTGCTCTTAATAGATTTAACATATGTATCGCGAAAGATACTGTTTATTTTGTATCAATCTTATCACAGGACGCGGTAGTGTTCCATGCGTCAAGCAGAAGACACCGGAACTATACAATGTTTGATATCGCAAGCTTGATTTCCCATTGGCATTTAGCCAAAACGACTTTTCTTGGATGCGAAACAGGATATCATGATCATCTAGCATCCAAATTGAGCGATTGACAAGAAGAAATACCCGAAAACTCGTTTGCAATAATGAATTTAGAGTACCGTAGCGATCTACTACTTTTTTCTCCCGACCAGATTTTTGTTCAGATCATTTTGTCTTATTACCATGAAATTAGCCGATGTAGCCTGATGAAGCAGCTATGTTCACGCATGGTAAAAGGGTATATTTACATGCGTTTACATGCTCTTGCTTCCCGCGAAGATATGGAACCATGAGAAAATTTGTGGAAATAAATTTTTAATGTATAATTAAAATGAATATGGGAAAACTATTAGCCGTGTCCCATAGATTCCACAAAAAGTACTGGAGACTATTTCAAACTCACAGAAGATAAGACAAGACATATCAGAATTCATTCCATGATTTTTTTTATAATTTAATTGATTTTACATGGACAAATGGTGATTTAGGATGCCGATGTCGACGTGTCGACTGAAGTTTATACCCTAATATCCGATAATGTCCAGGTAGCTAGGATCACCGATGGCATTGTCCTGAGGGTGCGCTCCACGTATTTTAACTTGGAGAAGCTGACCCTGGACCCACGCGATGTCCAGGTAATCAGAGTTACCGATGAGGGTGTTCCGCGGGTGCGCTCCTAGAATTTTTGTTTAGGGAAGCTCACCCTGGACCCGAACGATTTCCAGGTGGTCAGGGCACCCGAAGACGGTGTTCCAAGGGTGCGCTCCTAGAATTTCTGCTTAGGGAAGCTTACCCTGGACTCAAACGATATTCAGGTTGTTAGGGTACCCGATGACGGTGTTCCAAGGGTGCGCTCCCGGTATTTTTCGTTGAAGTAGCTGACACTGGACCCAAACGATGTCTGGGTAGTCGAGTTAGTCAGCTCCCTCAAAAAAAAAGTACTAGGAGCGCACCCTTGGCCACCGTCGTTAGGTACTCTGACTATCTGGACATCGTTCGGCTCCAAGGTCGGTTTCCTGAAGCAAAAATACCAGGAGAGCACCCTTGAAACATCGTCATCGGTAACCCTGATTTCCTGGACATCGTTCGAGTCCAGGGTCAGCTTCTCCTAGTTGAAATACTAGGAGCGCACACTCAGGACACTTCATCGGCGATCCTAGGTACCTGGACAGCTCGGGTTTTAGAGTATGTTCTCATTCAAATAAAACTTCCAGTCGACACGCTGACATCGACATCCTTAACCACCATTTGCCTATGTAAAATTAATTCTAAAAAAACATGGGATGAATTTTGATATTTGTTGTCTTATATTAAGATGGTGAATTATTTAATTTCTACTGATTACTTTTATTTTTTTTGTGTAACGCTCATGCATACAAATATTTTGGAAAACTATCTACTGAATCTTATTACTTACGCTAATGTGTGAGTCCTTGGTGCATATACATTTTATTAGTTATCATTTTTATAAGATATAATACTCCGCAAAAAGAATTGAAATCCTCAAAAAAAACCTCTTTAAAAAAAATAAAAATGTTGCGACAAGCATGAGGCAGAATTAGTTTATCTCTTATACTGCTTAAAAAAAATGAAATCCATAATAGGCATATGAGTAAATTCATTATTTCATCAGTATTCATTCTGATTAATTTTCATATTGTTGGAGTATCACGTATTCTCATTACAGTTTACATAGGAAACGTTGTCAATTTTGATCAACCAATTACGAAAGAACTTACCGGAATGCTTGTTATGTACCTCATCAGTTATTTGAAGAACTAATCACGAACCAAATTCACGCCACTTGGTAGGATCGAATACCTTTGAATACCATTTTAAACTCAGATATAATATTTTTCATCACCCAATCCTTCTAGTTCACACGGTTTCACAACCTCTCCTCGATTGTTTGATTCATTCCAAATATTTTTTCGTACTGGAATTTCAAGTTCAGTTGAGCCTATAATTCAGATAGACTTTATATATTCTTCTATTATTAATAATTCCATTGTCTTTTAAAGAGACAAATTTTTATGATTCAAACTATTGATCATATGTCTCAGTAAATTATAAATATTTCTATAATATTTCTATAATTATTTTTACATCCAGTAAAATGCACAACTAAGGTTTTATCATAATGACAATTCATGTGTATATTTTGTCGGCCTTATGAACGAATTTCACGTTCTCAAATCAGTAAGATTAACGAAATTGTAAAGTTAATTTTGGAATTGGAATATTGTGATTCTTAAGACGTCAAAATGCCTACCAAGTGGCATCAATTTGATTCGTCATTAGTTCTTCAAATAATTGAATGATGAGGTACCTAACAAGCATTTCGGTAAGTTTTTTCGTAATTGGTTGCTTAAAATTGACAACGTCTCCTATAGTGTGTAAACTGTAATAAGAATACGTGATACTCCAACAATACGAAAATTAATCGGAATGAATACTGATGAAATAATAAATTGACTTATGTGTCTATTATGGATTTTATTTTTTTAAGCATCATTAGAGATAAACGAATTCTGCCACATGCTCGACGCAAAATTTTTAATTTTTTTTTTAAAAGGTATTTTTGAGGATATTATCATATATTAAATACAAAAATGTCTATAATTTATGAAGACGAGCAACTAAGATTTCTATTTTCATGGATTTTGGATTTCCTAATCATGAATAAACTTTCTGCGTTCAGCCTTTTATTAGTAGAAACTGCAGATGAAAACGTAGATAATTTTATCAAATCGTTCCCATGATGCTGGAGAGTACAATGGAGAGCTGATCAGAAATTCCGAAGCAGAAGCACAGCTGATCATGATTGATCATGAATCATTGATGGATTACTACCTTCAAATCACGCGAAGTATGTGAAAAAGCTCATGCAGCATTCTACTATTTCTTTGTATATTCTTCGTTATCCTGAGAATGAATATAAGTGTTGCGTTAGCTATTTTCAGTCCCAAAAATAGCGCTAGTGCCACTGAATGTTTACAGAATAAGTTATCTTGTTCAAAAAGTTCAAGAATTATCTTAAACCAATTATTTCATTGTCACAAATTTCATGAGAGCTTGGAAGTTTTTATGAATACAATTGATCTGAATATAATACTGATCAAGAATATAATTTTATCAATCCTATGATAATATTCCTTGATCATAATTCATTCACCGGTCAAGGCTCTAATTACGTACTTATTAGTTGAAGTTGATACTTACTATTTTCGCTAAGAAATATAACCAATAAGAACATCAAACATTTTTCTATTTTCATCGTTCTACCGCATTCTTTTCAAGCGGAGATAATGAGTTTTTTTAACATTCTCCAGGTATCACTGCGATTCTTTCCTCGGGGTAATTTACGTTTGTTGCTTACTTCTCCGATGGGTACGACTTCAACTCTTTTATTCGAGAGACCCCGGGACGTTCTGAACTCTAACTTCGATGACTGGCCTTTCCTAAGTGTTCACTATTGGGGAGAGAAAGCTGAAGGTACATGGACATTACAAGTTATAAATGCTGGAAGTCGCCACGTCAACTCACCAGGCAAGTCTTTGGGAAGAGAGAGAAATGTTCATTGTTCATTACCATGAATACTGTACATCTGATTAGATAAATAAGAAATTTGGTCTACTAAAAACTATCGTAAATAGCTCCATATAGTCGATAAATATTTATTTACCAGGCTTCGTGGACCATTCTCAATTTATTTAAAAGTGAGATTGCGAGAGAAAAAATTCACACGGGATTAGAACTAGCACCCTCCTGATCTCCGGTCAATAGCACTGCCTATTGCGCCACCGAGAAGACGACTAATTCTCAAATCCCGTAGATGGTAGCGCAACTGACCGGAGATCAGGAGGACGCTAATTCGAATCCAGCCCGGGGAGCGTGGAATTTTTTTCTCGCAATATCAATTTGGGATAGTCCACCAAGCCCGATAGAATTCATTTATTCTTCGTTCGAAACTTGTGAACGTTATAGTGTTTGATTGATGGTATTGGATATCTAATTTTGATCACCAAGTATTCACTTCGTATGAACGATATTCATCATATTTCCATCGATTTTATCTTATCAAATCTTATGGGTTCTGATGAACCCCAAGGATTGCCCAATTCTTCCTATGATGTTTGCGATAAGATCAGTTGCTATAAGGGTATGACGTAATAGTACAAACTCTACTCTGCATATTGGACAAAATAAAATTGTCGAACTCGAAAAATGATGACGTTCCTCCTTATATGTGCTACACTTGTTTTTTTTTCACTTCTGTAAGAGTGTGTACAATACTACTCAAATGGAAGGATATTATCTTCACAGTGTATTTCAGATTGAAGAGTATCAAACCTTTCCAATGAAAGTCATAACTTTCAGACGAGTGAATGGTTCTATCAGCAAGCGTGCTAGCGCCCCCGACGACAAATATGCCCAGCAACCCAGGAGACGTGACTAGCTATATATATACATCTCGTTGTCGGTTTAACCTGACATCTTGACAAGAGGTATAAGTCGGTTAGCAGATGACAGCTACTTCTTCCTTTCGGAAAATTCTCCAAGAAAAATTTTCCAAAATGACGTATTTTACGTCCGAGTGGTTCGAGGCATAGTTCATGCGGTTCTCATCTCATGTATTGTGAGGGTCAGGTCAGAGTAGCCGAATTTCTAAATATAAAACAGATTCAGTTACCGACTGGGTGGTACAACGTATCGATCGAGAATCAATACATGTAACAGATAGATATAAGCACATTCAAAGAAGCGCGCCATGGATCGACGCGCGCATCCTGTATCACGATGTCGACGACGAGCAAAGTACCAGAAAAGGGTTTCGCGCCAAAACGAGAGTTTATGCGGGAAAACTTCCCGCGCGCCACTGTAGGATTCGCGCGCTTCACTATACCTACAACGAGTGCGAGTGAGAGTGACGATACCTCTCTCTCTAACACATTGACGCCCTATGCCAATCTTTAGTATAAATAGCCCTGTGAACGAGCAACATTTATCATTACACTGGTAGCGATCAGATGAGCGAAAGCTCTGCCCGAACTGGGATTGACATGGGTATATCTATGTATATAACCTAATAAATGCCATTTAGAATTTGAAATCAATCTCTTTTCATTGAATTGTATTTCCATTTGAATCTATTTGTAGTGACTTTTAATACACTTAAAAGTGCCTGAGAATCTCTTCATAGCTGAACTTAGAAATAATTCAAATTAAGAGCAAATACAATAGAAAAGAATATTTCACCTCATCTGATTATATTAATTAATGATCAATACCAATCAACTCAGAGATTTATTATACTTATAAATTCTCTCTTGAACAAGTTTTAAAGTAAACTCACAAATTCTTAATATTTGAATTTCATCTTAATTTTTTATTCATAAAATTAAGACAATTCAATATTACACAAACAATCATACATTTCAACCATTCATCTAATCTGAGACTGGGTCGCATTGCGCTTCTTGGTAAAGATATCATAGTTCAAAGTATCTGTCTGGGTTGCAGTGCGCTTCTTGGAAGATTACGGATATCTACTCATATCATCGACATATGATCACTATCATACGGACCAATGACTGTGAGAGATTGAACTGTATTGTACTTTTCGATAATCACATAGTCGGATCCCTACTATATTAACCGAGATTGATAGCTCTGACTGCAGTGCGCTTTTGGAGTATCATTCTCAATAACCAAAACTCATTATATTCATTCAAGTCTGAGACCGGGTCGCAGTGCGCTTCTTGGTAACGACTGTCATTGATAGAATTTGTTGTCTGGGTTATATTGCACTTCTTGGAAACAATTCTATCTACTCATATTTGCAACCATTGGAAGGAGAAAGAACTTGAAAATCATAACGTGCAAATCTGACCCGTTACAGTATACTATCGAGTCTTGGACCGTGTGTTCTCGGCTAACCTATATTTTTTAAAAAAGCTATGCAGTTTCGAACACTATATTCCGAGTTCGGAGTGCGTGCTAATTCAAGTCAATAGTTCTGCCACATTACTTCACTTCGACGACAATCTAAAGGTGAGAGTTTTCCCATGGCTATAGTTGAAATAGATAATGGATTTTTTTCTGTAATGAGAGAGATACATTCAAATGATAGCCCAATGCTCATCTGTATTTAGGGCGACTTTGTTAGCCTGCCGCCAAAAACTATTGGGTTCGCTCCAGAAAATGATTCTAAATCGAATGAGAATAGTGCGTAAAACTGAAAAGTATGGCTTCATGTTTTTTTTTCGAAAATGTTCAAAAAACTGCATTTTTGTTTTTTGATTTTGAGTTAGTATGAAAACTATCAATCCTAGAGTAAAATAGAAGAGGAAAAAAAGTTTCCTTATTGAATTTCGCATGAGGATTGAGTATTCCGAAACATTAATCTCGAATATTATTGTTACAAAATAGTTATAAACGAAAACATTACCCCTAAAAGCAAACCATTTTTGTGATTTTTTTCAACTTTCCAAATTATAGCTACGATTATGACAATTTAATTTAGAGTGCCTTATATAGTAATAAAAATACAAAAAAAATTTCATCTCGATATCTCTGATAGTTTTTCCCCAAAAAATTTTTGAGGTTAGCTATTTTCAAAATTTTGCAATTGTAATTCAGTCCGTGAGGAACCTCTCAAAAACCTGCCAATTTTTTTACGTACTCTTATAGATAATAACTATCGATCCCCCACCGAAAAATTTTGATTGATCAATTTTAACAACTTTTATGATTTTTTGAAAATTTTTCAAATAAAATTTCTTAGAAAAAAATGCAACTGCGGTTTTCCTATCTATTTGGAATTTAGAAATTGCATATGATAGAAGAGAAACAGACGCTCATTTTGAGTTTTTATTTACTAGGATCTGATTTGTGAATCCCGAGATATAGAGGTTTTTAGTCGAAGCAACTTTCCGGCAAAAGTATACGCAGTAGAATAATAATTGAAACGGTTTCTGGTAGCTTGAACATTGCTTCACTTAAGTATAAATTATTATGTACGTGAGTAATGTTCTTCATACTTAATAGTCGGGCGGAAGGTTGGTGGAAATCATTTTTTTTTTCCTCCGGTGAATCCGATTAAACCTCTAGGGTATGTATCGGGCTACCATCGATCTCTCTGGACCAGTGTATGAACTGTGGTGAAATCTGCTCCAGTGTTCCAAAGGCCAAGAGTCCAGCGACGACTGACACAGCGACAGCCAACAGCGTCAGTTTACGCCTCCACTGTACAGCTCCAATACGCCGCCAAATTCAAATAGCCTTACAGGATAGGATAGATAGGAAGAATGAAAGAAAATCAAATACCATTTCCCAGAGAACAAATCTAGATTTTACATGTCTTGTGAGAATTCTATTTAGCAAACAAAGAGCCTAACGGCTTAATTTCAAAGATCTAAATATTTTCTGTTCAAAATATGGGACACAGGAAAAACTTTTACCATGTTTCATATATGCACGTCCTTTTAGTCCAGACCCGTAATTCTCACAATAAGAGTCCATATTACAAATCAGTCTTTCTCTAATCACATGCAAAATTTCGCGAACATCAGTCTTAACATTAAAGCAAATACTCAAAAACAGACTCCTCTTGGCCGCAGCATCAGCCTTTTCGTTGCCTGTTAGGCCCGCATGGGATGGGATCCAAAAGACCCTCACGCTCCCTCCCCCTCGCAAGATTGACAATAGTTCACTCCTAATCATCGCAACATCATAACGCATGCCAGTATCCAATCCCACGCTCTTCAAGTTAGATATCAAACTCAAAGAGTCTGTAAAGAATGCAAACTTTGATAAACACAAACCCCTCGCGTATCTTAGTGCTTCCAGAAATGCAAAAGCCTCGCATCCAAAGATCGTAAAGTCTCCCGGAAGTCTAACTGATCTACATATAAATGGATCCGCGCAATAGATTCCAGCTCCGCATCGACCCTTCGGGGTCTTTGATCCGTCCGTAAAAAATTGAGTGTAATCAGGAATGTGAATACGAATATATTCATCAAAAATCTGGTCGGTAGGAGACTGGCTTAATTGTATGGGCTTACCCAAATCCACAGAAAACAGCTCATTCAGAAACAAAGCCTCATAAGGAATATCAAAGGTTGGAAAAACAGACCGTACCAGAATTTCATTCAGATTTGATTCTTCAGAGATCCACAACTTATAAATGCAATTTACTTTTTTTGATTTTGTCAATTTGGTTTTATTTTTGTCAAATTTTCTTACAATAAGATGAAACTTTGGTAGTAGCATGTTATCTGTACATGACTTAACTATAAACAAAAATTTTTTGGCTAGTGCCTCGCGTCTGAAGTGCAACGTTGGGATCCCAGAGATATGTAACAAATTGTTGATGGGAGTGGTACGCATAAAGCCCAAAGCGCATCTAATTGCAGAATTTTGCAACACGTCCAATTTTTTTAAATAAGTGTTGGAGGATTCCTGAAATAGGAAACCCCCCCAGTCCATTTTTGGCCTAACGATAGATTTATATACTATCAACGCCAATGAGGGATGAATACCCCAATTAAAGTTGCAAAGAGAAGCCAACATACTGATCCCTCTCTTCACAATACCAACAACATAATCAATGTGAGAAAACCATTTTCTTTCTTTGTCCCAAATGACACCCAGGTATTTAAATTTGTCGACATTGGTCAAAAAGAATCCATCAATATTCAAATAGACACTGTTTACATCAACTTTATTTGATTTCGAATCAAAAACCATAAAACTACATTTCTCCAAAGATATTTTTAGATGTAAAGATACTAGCCATTCTCTCAATTTTATAATCATCGATTCAAGCGCCGTCACAATTTCCTCAACAGTCCTGGCTCTGTAGTAAAAAACTAGGTCATCGGCAAAGCCAATATATTTTATATTTTCTAAAATAATATATTTCAAAAAATAAATATACAAGTTGAATAGAAGGGGGCTTAGTATACAGCCCTGAGGCAAACCTTTGTTCGTTAGACCGTAATCGAAGAAAAAACCGCTGCCAAGTGCCTCAGCAGTATGCTTTCTCAAAGTATTGCAATTGAACCTCAACTTGCATTAATCACCACTCTTTGAGAAAGCAAAATGAACCTCTAACTCATTTCCTCCACTCTATAGTAACGGTTGCTATGGTAAATATCCGAGCTTCGGTGTTCTTACTTCTTAGTCGTCAACAGTTCCGAAAATAGACCTCTAACTGACTTTTCCCACTCCATAGTAACGGTTGCTAAGGACGTAAACAATGGTTGCTATGGTAAATGTCGGAGCTTCGATGTTCTTACTTCTTAGTCACCAATAGTTCCAAAAATGGACTTCAAACTGACTTTTCCCACTCCATAGTAACGGTTGCTAAGGACGTAAACAACGGCTGCTATGGTAAATGTCGGAGCTTCGACGTTATTACTTCTTAGTCATCAATAGTTCCGAAAATGGACCTCCAACTGACTTTTCACACTCCATAGTAACGGTTGCTAAGGACGTAAACAACGGTTGCTATGGTAAATGTCGGAGCTTCGATGTTCTTACTTCTTAGTCATCAACAGTTCCAAAAATGAACCTCCAACTGACTTTTCCCATTCCCTAGTTACGGTTGCAACCGATATAAACACCGGTTGCTAGAGACATCAACAATGGTTTATACGGAAAGGTCTCTTTGATTGTTATAGAATCCCATAAATATACAAACCCAAATGATCATTTATCATGAATTATATGGGAACTTATCGAAAACACGCTAGCAACGGTTGCCATGGAATCAAACAACGGATGTTGCTGAAGACCGAACTCGGTTCACATCTGCCGGTGACCGACCTGTGTGCAAAATTTCAGGACGATCGGACCATTCCTTCGAAAATTAACGTACGACAAAAAAAAAGTCAGTCTAAAGCTGAATTTTGTATCTCCATAGCAACGGTTGCTAGGAGAATAAACAATGGTTATTCCAAAATGAATGTCTTATCGATTCTCATCGATCGTCGAAAGAATTGGAGACCCATCGTGCATTGATGATGATTTTCGGAGCTTTTATCAAAAACACGTTAGCAACGGTTGCTAGAGAAATAAACAACGGAATTGGCTGAAAATTGAACTCGACCGAGATTTTGCGGCGACTAACCTGTGTGCAAAATTTCAGGACGATCGGACAATTCCTTCGAGAGTTATCGTACGACAAAAAAAAGTGCACGTACGTACGTACATACATACAGACATTTTCGGATTTCCATGTTTTTCGACCCGTAGATTACGAAAATCGAGGTCCCGAAGTCCGATTCGGTGGGTCGATTTTTACCCCGTTCCAAAGCTTTCTCTTTGAGAAAGCAAAACCATTACAAAAGGCGGAGATCTTTCTGTCATTAATAAGATTTGATACAAACACTACAATTTTTTTCGGAATACCAAGCTCCAGCAAAATCTGTAAAAGCTTTTCTAAGTTCACCGCATCGTATGCACCTTCTATGTCTAAGCTAAACATTCCCACAAGTTCATCATGCAATCCAGCAATATCCAAATCAGTCTGCAATATGGCGAAAGCATTCGCACAAGACTTTCCTCTTCTGAACCCAAAAAAAAATTTTGGGATAATGTGGTGAGATTCGATCCACCATTGCAGCCGGTCATTAATAATTCTTTCTAAGATTTTCATAAGTGTACAAGCAAGCGAAATAGGTCTGTATCCTCTTCCCCCTCCCTTCGGAATAAAAATTACTTTGAAGCATTTCCAATCTTGTGGAAAAAACCCACCCGAGAAAACATGATCATAGAAGTTTGCCAACCACGAAATGCAGCAATCTGGAAGTTCTTTTATAATCCGATAAGACAATCCATCCAAACCCGGAGCAGATACATTTTTGGATTTTTCAATCGCCCCTCTGACCTCCGATTCCAAGATACGACCATCCAATACAGGATCATTTTCAGAAGAGTCTTCCGGTATATGCAAATCAGCATAATCATAGCTACTCGAAATTTTCTCGAAAGAACGTCGAAGAATAGGGTTTTCCCTCACTTGATTTTCAGAAATACTGTCAACTTTGTCAGAATAAAACCTATTTTTGTACCTTTTGATGAATTTATACTGTAAATGAGTAGGATTATAAGGATTCAAACTTTCCAAAAAATTTTTAAAACCCCCCTTCTTAGCGGAATTAATGGTGAATCTAGCTTCTTTAACTCTCAACCTATAAGTAGCCAGATTTTCCGGACCTGGGTTTCTTCTTAACTCTCTTAATGCTTCTCTACGTAACTCCACCGCCTCAGCACACTCCAAGTTCCACCATATGGCACCTCTCGGAACCTTCTTGTCGTATTGTTGACCATCCCGTAATACCTTACCCCCCGCCCCGTCAATTGCATCATAAATTCAATCAACAAATTTTTTGTAAGATTCTTGAGGATCCTCGTTCCACAGATATGGAGAGACAGAATGTGACAGAAGATTTTTAAAAATCTTCCAGTCAACTCTTGACAAAAAAATTTTGTTAGTCTGAACGGATTTTGAAAAAAACAAAATCAGAGAGAAGGAGGTCAATAGGGAAATGATCGCTTCCCATTGGATCCGACAACACCGAGCATTCCACCTTGTGGACCATATTAGCTGAAGTCAATATGATATCCGGGCAGCTATTCAGACTATGCAGGCGAGTAGGAGCATCTAATTTAACGATGGAAAATTCCGGACTATTTAAAAGAGAGTTATATAAATGGGTGCCATTCGAATTCAGGATATCACTACCCCAATGATGATGTTGGGCATTTACATCTCCCACTAGACAAAAATTTGAAAATCGATTACATGCATCAAAAAGTTTATTTCATCCATCCACAGAAATCACATTGTTTGGAGGATTGTACACAAACAGAAAGTGAAAAACTCTATTTCTTTCCTGAATTTCCAAAAAGATGTGCTCAAAATTTGTTGGAGCATTATTTATCTTTAGAGATTTGAAACACAATTTATTGTTAATATATATTAACAGTCCGCCTCCCCTGACACCAGGGGCACCAATTCTATCACACCGAACATGTAAGAAACCAGGGATTGAGGGAGTGAAAGATTCCTCCAAGAACTTGGTCTCCGAGACAGCCATAATATCAACATTACCACACAGGACAAAATTTGAAAGTTCGGGTACCTTATTGCCCAGTCCATTTGCGTTCCAATAACAGACTTTCATATCAACAGTAAACAAAACAGCGACGGCCAGAGATACCACTAGCTCTCCGAAAACCACAAACGAACAGTAAAATAAATAAAATTAACGCTGTTTACTCTGTGCGATATCAGAGTCGACAACATCCGATGGACTCACTTGCTTACTATTAATACTCGAGGACGCAAAATCAAACATGTCAATTTCATTATGATCCGGAGACAGAAGTTCCTCCTCAAACCTCATGTCCATTCCATCTCCAACATCAACCAAAAAGTTTAACTCAGACGGACCCCATTTCCCTCCCCTTTTATGCTTTGAAACCAAATTTGAAACGCTTTCTAAAGAGTCATTTTCATTTTCATTTGATTTTTCCTTGTCAGAGTTTTCCGTTGGACTATTAGAACTAGAAAAACCTTTCGTGATCAGATCAGAATGAGTTCGATTCTTACCAAAGTTTCGATTTGAATCCTTAAGGACATCTCTAACCCTTGCACCGATTATTTTTTTAGAGATCAGATCATCAAGAGTGCCGTCAAGTTTGGCCTTTTCCGGTGGAGACACACGATTTTGATTATTTACATCATTTTCCTTTTCAGGATTTTCTATTTGAATATCAGAGGCAAAAAAACATTTTATAGACCGGTGAGCTTGAGTTTGACTTCCATCAAATTTCCGATTCGAATCTTTGCGTATATTTCCAACCCTTTCGCCGACTATTTTTTGGGAAATTAAATCATCAAGTGTGCCATCAAGTTGAGTATTTTCTGGTGGAGTTTCACGAATCTGATTATTAATATTCACCCAAGGACTGTTTGAACCATCAATGGAAGAAACATTCTTCTCAGCGGGAAGAACTCTTGAATTTGGAACCTGTAATCTCTTCATTTCAATCTCAGTTCTTATGTCTTTTCTATTGACATAGGGATTATTACGAACATCCATCAAACTTTCCAGATTGCCTTTATTTTCCTTATACCTGTTTTGAATCAAGAATATAGCCTCTATCCGACCAATCTTCAAGAGCGTCATAGTAAAGTTGAGTTCTCTATTAAATTCAAAATAAGGGCAGCCTTTATCCAACGATTTGTGATTTCCTTGACAATTTGCACATCGGGGTTTTCTAACACAATCCCCTCCGTGTTCCAAACCGCAATTAACGCATTTCGGAGCGTGAGAACACGAACTAAGTCCATGTCCGAAGGACTGGCAATGGTAGCATCTAAGCACAGCCGGTACGAAAAGACTAACCTTATAGAAAATGCCGAAGATATTCAAAAACCTGGGGATATCCCTTTTACACAATATTTTAATCTTATCTGTTGGAATCTGCCTTATTTCGTTTTCAACTTCTAATTTCTTGTAAATTCTCTCAACTTTATCTTCAACAGCGTCGTCCGTACATACGATAGCGTTTAAAATTGTCTCTAGCGGGATATCTGCCGGAATATCCTGAATGAATCCAATACTAAAAATGCTCTGATCCGGTATGGAAGCCTTCCAATTTTTGTCAATCTTGTGAGAGCATACGTCCAAAAAATTATTTGCCTCCTGGTAGGAGTTAAAGGTCACAGAAAACTTATTTTGTCCAGCTTTGCTAAGTCCCGCAACTCGGATGTTTGCATTGAAATTCTTCTCCCCCACTTTAGCTATGTGTAGATTTCCCAAATTCTCGCCAATGCAATCGTCAAAAAGGTAAGTCACAAAGGGGGCCTTTGAGGAAGAATCGTATCTGTTTGTCAGTTGAGTCAAAAATTGTTCTTTTGAAAATATGTCAAAGAACTCGTCATTATTATCTTTCTTCCTCAAATCAACCTTGTATTTTTTTTTATTAATGAACGGGGTACCAGAATTTTCTTCATTCTATTGTCATATTTTCTCTTACCCGAGCTGGTATTCATGATTCAACAAAAACTCTCACAAGAACAGAGGTCACCCGTAAACACAACACCAGCACCTTACGCGGGCCGGTCGGAGAATTCCCGGAACCGAAGCGTCCCGCTCGAGCTCAAGGCCCAACACAACAAAGACCGAAATGTAAATTATACGTTGAAAATTCCAGTACTGAAAGTCACGAATCTGACCACGCAAATAAATAAAGCAAAAATAAACTATAGATCTAATGGATGTTTGATAAAATGAAAATAGAGAACAAGAAAAATCTTTCGGAAAAAGGAGGGCAAAAAGAACCAGGAATGAAAGGATGGCTTATCTGACTTCACGTAGAAGGACTTGGCTTGACGATGGTCTCAGCAGCGAATTTCATCAGAGTGGATGAACAGCAATATCAAAGACGGCCACAGACAGTCCTGGTCGGTATTCTCTCCGCGCCAAAGCAATCGAAAGTGAACGAAACGCCGCGCCAACGGCATCAAGTATACGGCAAGAGAGCGGAGCACCGCCGAAATGCGACCAGCTCGCTCGACGGTCAGACACGGAATCCGGTGGTAATCATTGAAACGCAGCACTTTCTATATAAGATAATTTGATGATTCTTTTTTTAATTTAATATAGAAAGTCAAATGATGATTCAATATATGTGTTAAAGTACCGTAAAAATTATTGGTAACGATCTATTTATGAGAAATGTAATAATGAATATTATATTGTGCACCCTCCATAATTCCAAATGTGTGTAAATTGTCGATCTTTGAGGGCCAATCCAGAGTGAAGTGGAGAAAGGAAAATTCACAAAATCCACCACATATTTATTTTATGCGACGTTTCGCCAGTTAGGTTTACTGACCTCATCAGGCAGTTTTGAATGAAAATATAATATTACGTTCGGCAGTGGAAGCGGCTGCTTCCACTGCCATTGTCAAACTACGAACGTAATATTATATTTTCATTCAAAACTGCCTGATGAGGCCAGTAAACCTAACTGGCGAAACGTCGCATAAAATAAATATGTGGTGGATTTTGTGAATTTTCCTTTCTCCACTTCACTCTGGATTGGCCCTCAAAGATCGACAATTTACACACATTTGGAATTATGGAGGGTGCACAATATAATATTCATTATTACATTTCTCATAAATAGATCGTTACCAATAATTTTTACGGTACTTTAACATATATATTGAATCATCATTTGACTTGCTATATCAAATTAAAAAAAGAATCATCAAATTATCTTATATAGAAGCTGAGATATTGCAGGTAAAACATCAAAGGTTCATTTTTATCCCGAGCGTTTGACTTTTCGTCGCGTCTTTTTCCCTAACCCCTCCACTGCCCACCACTGCCGCTGCGCCGAAAGTGCTGCGTTTCAATGATTTCCACCAACCTTCCGCCCGACTATTAAGTATGAAGAACATTACTCACGTACATAATAATTTATACTTAAGTGAAGCAATGTTCAAGCTACCAGAAACCGTTTCAATTATTATTCTACTGCGTATACTTTTGCCGGAAAGTTGCTTCGACTAAAAACCTCTATATCTCGGGATTCACAAATCAGATCCTAGTAAATAAAAACTCAAAATGAGCGTCTGTTTCTCTTCTATCATATGCAATTTCTAAATTCCAAATAGATAGAAAAACCGCAGTTGCATTTTTTTCTAAGAAATTTTTTTCGAAAAATTTTCAAAAAATCATAAAAGTTGTTAAAATTGATCAATCAAAATTTTTCGGCGGGGGATCGATAGTTATTATCTATAAGAGTACTTAAAAAAATTGGCAGGTTTTTGAGAGGTTCCTCACGGACTGAATTACAATTGAAAAATTTTGAAAGTAGCTAACCTCAAAAATTTTTTGGGGAAAAACTATCAGAGATATCGAGAAGAAATTTTTTTTGTATTTTCATTACTATATAAGGTACTCTAAATTAAATTGTCATAATCGTAGCTATGATTTGGAAAGTTGAAAAAAATCACAATAATGGTTTGTTTTTAGGGGTAATGTTTTCGTTTATAACTATTTTGTAATAATAATATTCGAGATTAATGTTTCGGAATACTTAATCCTCATGCGAAATTTAATAAGGAAATTTTTTTTCCTCTTCTATTTTACTCTAGGATTGATAGTTTTCATACTAACTCAAAATCAAAAAACAAAAATGCAGTTTTTTGAACAATTTCGAAAAAAAAAACATGAAGCCATATTTTTCAGTTTTACGCACTATTCTCATTCGATTTAGAATCATTTTCTGGAGCGAACCCAATTGTTTTTGGCGGCAGGCTAACAAAGTCGACGAAAGCACTTTTTTTACAGATGAGCATCGGGCTATGACCCAAATGTAGCAAAATTCTTCATATTCGTATTGAAATTGATACTAGAACTTATCAGAGAACCACAATGCAGTGTTAATAATGGAAAAACGTGTAGCTTATCTGATTTTCTGGGATTCGGATAATTATATTATTATATTAACAGTTGTTGAACAAAATACTGTTACAAGGGTAATCGTATTTTCTCACTGGAATTGAAGATCTTCACTAAAAATGGATAAACGAATAACGAGATGGAACTTAAAAAAACGTAAGACATGCACTGAACCAGGTGATCTATATTTTCTATATTAATGTAGATAAATCTATACAACTCGTGACCGTAACCATTGAAAATAATGTCCCGATGATATGAATAATGTAAATTAGTAAAGTCATTGCAAGATTACGATAGCCACCGTATATTATTGTTCAAAATATAAAGAATTCTCATTAAGATGCTCCCCATAGCTAAATCCATATTTTCATTCTAGAAATGCAGGCAACTTATATAGAGGAAGAAATTATGATCCCAGACGAAGCTTATGGTAATAAAATATATATGGATATATGGATAAAATTTTCTTTCATTTCTTCAATACATGAGTTGTATCCAACTGACGGAAACTTCAATTGCCTCTCAGTACAAGGTTACATTCTACAGAACAACATTTATAAACATTGAGAATAAGAATGCAAAATATCATTCACATACAATCAACGATTCAAATTCTGCATGCTTATTCTAATGTGAAGTACATCGGTCTGGACAAACGACTAAAAAGAAGAATCTAATTCTCTCTCATTCCTCGATTATGTCCTAGATGTTCCTTCTAACTGAAGGAATACGGAACTCACTCAACCAACATGTCCAAGTGATTCATTTTAGTCGTTTCTATAAAAGTATATTTGAAAGAGAATATTTTTTTAATTTTTCTCTGTGAGACTGAGATGAGTCAGAATAGTTACGAGTTACACTGACTAGCTATATACATACATAAATTAAAACTTCAAATTTCTTTTATGTGATTAATTTGATTCATCTTGCCTGTAAAATTGAGGAGTAAAATATATCGCTGAGGAGCCGCACGCAAAAGCGCCATGGAACGTTTCAAAGTCCTATCATAATATATATGCCATCAGATTAACGATAAGATATCTTCTGATATCTGTCTGCCGATCGGCGACGAGATAGTCAACGTTGACTATCGAAGGTCTACGTTGACTACAAGTAAGTTCTTACAATATCTGGGAAAGTAATGAAATCTTAAAAAAACTTACCTTTAAAAAAGGTATACATTGACGAAAAGTATGTTCCTACCTATCCATTGATCCAATGTTTGATGATTTCTTCTTTGAATTACTTCTTTCAAGTTGAAATAATTATAAAAATGTCTCTTTAATCACAGTCGATCAAAATATGTATTCCATGGGTATATTTTTCACATATTAACATGATGATTCATTAAAACTCATTTTGTCAATAATGCCACGAGAAAATACTAAAATCAAGGAACGCGATAGAGTTCCATGCGTCAAGCAGAAGACACCGCAACTATATAATGTTTGATATCGCACGCTCGATTTTTACATTGGCATGAATTTAGCCAAAACGACTTTTTTTGGATGCGATAAAGGATTTCATGATCATCTAGCATCCCAATTGAGCGATTGACAAAAAGAAATACCCAGAAACTCGTTTGCAATAATGAGTTTGGAGTACCGTGTCAAGCAATCTACTACTTTTTTTTCGACCAGAAATTTTTCTCCATCTTACGACCCTGAAGATAGCCGCGGTAGTCTGATAAAGCAGCTATGTTCACGCATGGTAAGAGGGTATGTGGTCCAGAACGCCAACGTAACAACGTTTACATGCTCTTGCTTCCCGCGTAGATATGAAACCATGAGAAAATTTGTGGAAGTAAATTGTTAATGTATAATTAAAAAGAATATGGGAAAACTATTAGCCGTGTCCCATAGATTCCACAAAAAGTACTGGAGATTATTTCAAACTCACAGAAGATAAGACAAGACATATCATAATTCATTCCATGACTTTTTTATAATTTAATTGATTTTACATGGGCAAATGGTGATTTAGGATGCCGATGTCGGCGTGTCGACTGAAGTTTTATTTGAATAAGTAAGAAGATACCCTAATATCCGATAATGTCCAGGTGGCTAGGGTCACCCATGGCATTGTTCTGAGAGTGTGCTCCACGTACTTTAACTTGGAGAACCTGACCCTGGACCCACACGATGTCCAGGTAATTAGAGTTACCGATGAGGGTGTTCCACGAGTGCGCTCCAGGGATTTTTGCTTAGGGAAGCTCACCCTGGACCCGAACGATGTCCAGGTGGTCAGGATACCCGATGACGGTGTTCCAAGCGTGCGCTCCTGGTAACCTTGATTTCCTGGACATCGATCGGGTCCAGGGTCAGCTCCTCCTAGTTAAAACACCAGGAGCGCACCCTCAAGACACTTCATCGGTGACCCTAGGTACCTGGACAGCATCGGGGATTAAGATATATCCTTATTCAAATAAAGTTTCCAGTCAACACGCCGACATCGACATCTTCAACCACCATTTGCCTATGTATAATTAATTATAAAATACATGAGATGAATTTTGATGTGTCTAGTCTTATATTAAGATGACAAATTGATTAATTTCTCCTGATTACTTATATTTTTTTATGTACCGTTCATGCATACAAATATTTTGGAAAAATATCTACTGATCTTATTACTGACGCTAATTTGTGAGTCTTTCGTGCATATACATTTCATTAATTATTATTATCATAATATATAATTCTCTGCAAAACGAATTGAAATCCTTAAAAAAACCTTTTTTAAAAAAAAGTAAAAATGTTGCGTCAAGCATGCGGCAGAACTAGTTTATCTCTTATACTGTTAAAAAAAAATAAAATGCATAATAGACACATACGTCAATTTTTTATTTCGTCAGTATTCATTCTGATTAATTCTTATATTGTTGGAGTATCACGTATTCTCAGTTTGCATACTATAAAAGACGTTGTCAACTCTAACTAACCAATTACGAAAAAACTTACCGAAATGCTTGTTAGGCACTTCATTAATTATTTGAAGAACTAATGACGAACCAAATTGACGCCACTTGTCAGGCATTTTTAACGTCCTAAGAATCTCAATATTCTAATTCCAAAATTGAGTTTACAATTTCGTTAATCTTATTGATTTCAGAACGTGAAATTTGTCCATAAGGCGGACAAAATATACACATGAAATGTTTTTATGATGAAACCTTAGTTTTGCATTTGATAATAGAAGATTATATGAAGTCTATCTGAATTTTAGGATAAACTGAACCTGCAATTCCAATACAAAAATATATTTGGAATAAATCAAACAATCGAGGAGAGGTTGTGAAACCGTGTGAACTAGAAGGATTGGGTGATGAAAAATATTATATCTCAGTTTAAAATGGTATTCGAAGATATTTGATCCTACCAAGTTGCGTGAATTTGGTTCGTCATTAGTTCTTCAAACAAGCATTTCGGTAAGTTTTTTCGTAATTGGTTAGTTAGAGTTGACAACGTCTCTTATAGTATGTAAACTGTAATAAGAATACGTGATACTCCAACAATATGAGAATTAATCAGAATGAATACTGATGAAATAATAAATTGACTCATGTGTCTATTATGGATTTCATTTTTTTTAAGCAATATAAGAGATAAACTATTTCTGCCGCATGCTTGACGCAACATTTTTACTTTTTTTTGAAAAGGTTTTTTTGAGGATCTAACATTAAATGACTAGTAAACAACTATCATGTTCTTTTCATTGATTCGTTGTTGAATAATTTTATTTTCGATTTACTTCTTTTCAAGTCGAAGGAATTATGAAAATGTATTCCAAGGGTAGATTTCATCATATATACTAACATTATGATACATTACAACTCATTTTGTCAATAATGACACGTTATAATACTGAAATCTAACATTCAATACCAAGTATTATTTAAATGTATTTCATGGGATTTTCAATTGAACTAACAATAGCCCATTTTATCATTAATGGCACAAGAAAGTACTGAAATCTATAACATTGAATGCCAAGTATCTCACTATTATAATTATTCTACTACAGAATGAATACTTATTGTATTGCTGTAGCTGTTATCAAATGTCAAAGCACTCCCGATCAATTTACTAACGTTAAGATCGGAAAGTAGTGTAAAGGCCCGACCGTTATTTAGAAGGGTGGTTGGGTGAAATACCCCTATATTGGTGGGAATGTTTGTTATTCGAAAGTTTCGTGATCCGTAATTATTGTGTACGACCGCTCGGTCACTTACATCTTCCTAGTCCGTCCGGCGCTTAGTTGTCCTTGGCTGGAGCTTGGCAGCGTGGCAGTCGAGTTGTCCGTGGCGCGCTGGGCCGTACATGCGCGTTGGTTCCGGATGGATGTGTGGCTCACATTCGTACAAATAGTCATAAAATATCACAACAGAGAACCGTAAATTGATGCCATTCCAAAAAATCTCACTTCATTCAATTTGATCGGGAAGTTCTATTCCTATCAGCACAGAACGTTTCAGAGACGTTCCCGAAACGTTTCCCTCGGAACTTGGAAACGTTTCAGAAATAAGTTTTGGAAACGTTTCGGGAACGTTTCTGAAACGTCTCAAATGTCCGCTTTAATTGTTGCTCGTTCAGCACCTCGTTTCACATTAGCTCCAATTCCATCGCATGCTCCCTTCCCATGAACGGTCGCACAAAAATGCCATTCCGCGGGAATGACAAAATCTTTCTTATGATTAATGAGATTAGAGAAACTTTTCTGATTTCTGAAGTGTTGACCCGCACCATCGGTACTATAATAAATTTTCTTTGGTTTGTATTCTTTTTTCTGATAATTTATGATTATTTCTTGGTATACATGAACTGCAATAGTGTCATGAGATAAATTATCCGAAATAATAGCCAAACTTTTGTGTTGAAGTTCATTATTCCTCATAAGTAGATAACTACTATGAAAATTGTTCCCTGATTATTATTCCAGTAGAAAGATCGAGCTGAATTTTGTACAAGTAAAGCATAATTTTCAGCAAAATCGAAACAATCTAAGAATTCTCCTTCTAACATTTTTTTTCAAATCATGAATGAATACAGACTGTTTTCTGGCAAAAAAGTCTAATGTGAAACAAGGTGCTAAACGAGCAAGTTTACAACGCTCTGCAAATAATCATATTTCAACCGTAGAAGGTTTATTTGAATGGGCAAGAAATTACTGTAAAGAAACCATGGTATTTTATAGTGAAAAATAAGATTATGAGCAAGCTGAACTGGAATTGAAACAAAGATTTGATAATTGTTTTGCTATACAAGATCCTCTGATTGAGACGCATCCATGCGACGGATGGCGAGTTGCACGCAGTGCACAAGAATCATTGCGACTTCTTGCATTTATCCTTGCAACTGCCCAACGTTGGAAAGTACGAATGTGAGTCACGAGCAGCCAGCGGACGCTCTTACGAGAATTTTATTTGATAAGTGTGAGTTGCACAAAGCAACTGCGCAGCTTTGATTTAGTTAGAAACGGCCATAGGATATTTTCTTATTTGCATGTACAAGTTGACGAGTAGCCAGCGGGCACTCGGGCGAGAACGAACAAATGGATGTGTAGAAGAATTTATGAAAACCCGCATGCAATGCAACTATGATTGTTCGCTAGAAAATAAGTAATTGATCTGGCCAGGTCAAAATTCATCCCTATTTATATCTTCATTGGAGACAGGCCCACGTGCCGTGAGTGAATGTAATTTCTCATCAATAACGTTTCGCCAGGTGAAATGAGTGCAATGTAAAATTATTTAATTTATGTATAAGTACAACTGATGCGCATTGCAGCATCAACGCGAGGAAAGAAACTGAGTCACGCGCGCTTGTTATCACTCCATAAGGAAGAGGTAATTCTCGCGAAGTGCAACTGCGCTTTTCAACCGTTTCGCACCCGCGCTTTGCGCCCCGAGAACTCATCATTACGTGACGTCATGACGCTCATAAAAGAAGCGGTCGCGGCGAACACGGACGCGGCCGCAATAATCACGAATGCCATATGGGTCGCCTGACATAGAGCACGCAAGCGGCGCAGCTCTCCCGCGAATGCGTAGCATTCACAGATCCATCTGCAAGAACGTCATTTCCACGCGGGACCGAGTGTACATTTTTAAGTTTTAGTACACGCAGATATACGGCCCAGCGTGCCACGGACTACTCGGCTGCCACGTTGCCAAGCTCCAGCCAAGGACAACCAGGCGCCAGACATCTGCATATTTTTACACGTGCGGATGCTCACCCACTACTAGCCTAACAACCTACTATTTCAAATATATTAATCATGATTCTGCTTTCTAGGAATGGTGAGAGGCTTGTAGCTCCCATGGGACTGCAGTAATCTAGTTAATAAAGACACTTGTCCGGAAAAAATTCCTGTGGAAAGTATTTGAACACAGGAGAATCTCAAATATGTATAAATTGTCGATCTTTGAGGGCCAATCCAGAGTGAAGTGGAAAAGGGAAAATTCACAAAATCCACAACATATTTGTTTAATGCGACGTTTCGCCAGTTAGGTTCACTGGCCTCGCAGGCTGAAAATTTATGACACAAAAAAAACACGTATAAATAATACAATTTGAGTACAAGACAATCGACGAAGTAACAATAAAATATTCCTTCTCACCAGTTTCGAATGTAAATATAATATAACGTAAGCAGCCGCTTCCACTGCCATTGTCAAACTATTTTGTATAAAGCTAACGTCAGTGGTCTTATATACCATCAGATACATTGGTGTGTTTGTTTTGAAAAATCTTGCTGAGCTTCCTATACGTGTGACTGAGTTGTTGTGTGTCTTCCTTCCTATCAAGTGTGTATAAAACCACCAATCTCTCGCGTGAATAATAGTTTTGAATTCAAAGAGCAAATTTCAAATGTACATGTCCCAGCTGATTACGTGTTACTTTCACTTGACGTCAGCTCATTGTTTACAAACATATTGTGTAATTTAGTTTTGAATAGTTTGGATAAAAGATTCTAACATATGGGACGTTCCACGTCAAGTGAGCATGGTCAAAATTTTGTTCGCAATTCTGCATTGTCAAATTGATTGGTATCCATCCCCAGAATACTCAAAAATTTTTTCAGATTTTTAGGTGCATGTATGTGGAAGTTAGTCTATGCACTCAAAACCTGAGTTATCCAAAATTTAACTTTTTTCTCAATTTTGAAAGCCCAAATGATGTTGTATATGTGTGAAAATGAAAAAAAGTTGAGAACAAAAATTATGCTGAATACTACAGAGATTATAAAAAAAAATTGTTTGACACCAGAATCCTCCATCCGGATAGGCTACTCTATTAATTAAACATGTTTCAACCAGTTTGGCTATGTTCGCCCACTTATTTTTGACCTTTCAAGTTATACGTACAAACCTTTGTTTGATAGCTTGAAAATGGTCTCATACATTTTTTGGAGAAATTCCAATATCTCCTTCAATTAATTGTTTAAATCTGCAATATCACAGTCCCCTTCTTGTTAGTTTCAACATATCAGGTCCACGATGAAGCTCACAGTGAGGATATCATGCCTTTGGGTCATCAATCTCAGCCAAACTCTACAGATATGTTCCCTGATACTGGATCAAGCTACCGGTAGAGTTTGGAGTTCCAGCGCTGCCTTGTTATAGAACTTTTTATGACTTTAGACTGAGGCAGCTATATATAGATATACGTATCTGCCTTGATTTGTCTAAAATTCACATAATTTTCATAATTTCATCAAGAAAATGATGTGTTTCACCTTGTTTGGTACTATGAATGAATATTAACTTATGGTTTCACTTATATTGTGTGAACAGCTGTTGACGGGTGGTCTCAAATCACATGCAAGCTATTTACACATGAAATTATCCTCATATGAAAAGTGATGGCCTCTAGAGTGATGGCATTAACTCGTGATATGATTGGTGTAGATCTAACCACGTGATTTGTAGTGGGGTGTATATAGATATAGTGTGAGATGTATATATAGATAGAGAGTAGCCGATGACATGATATTATATAGGTTAGGATAGTCAGTTTCGTTCGCGATGCTGTCATAAGTTTCGACAATTTATTTTCAAAACTATAATTGTAGGTATGTGAATTTGATGGTACGTGGATATTTTAGGCTACCTTTTAGTTTTCAACAGTTGCCGGATAGGATAACTCTGTTAGGTTAAGATGTCTGATTTGCAAGTTTTATGTGTTATGTGGTTTGATGGATCGTTTAGTGTTAAAAATCTGAAATCGTCTTGCGAGCTCAAGGGTCGATAACTCAGGATTATTTAAATAGAAATTGATGTCAGTGCTCGATGGTTCTTTCTAATACTTATATAGTTTTTACACGGATCATAGGAATTTAGGGTTCGGTTATTCATTTAGCTTTTAGAAATTTACATCATGAAATGAATTGAGATGTACGTCAAAACTATTCTGGTCAAGAATCGTGGAAACAATAATTGAAATATGATTTTGAAACGCACACATGTATAGATCGCGCGCAGCGCGTTTGTTGTAGCTAGTAAACATTAACCAGGAATGTGATTTGAGACAACCGGTCAATAGCTTTTCCAACCTTAGCCTTGCAGTTCACACAATATAAGTCAATTACATGAGTTAATATTTATTCATAGTACCAAACAAGGTGGAACACATCATTTTCTTGATGAAATTATGAAAATTATGTGAATTTTAGACAAATCAAGGCAGATACGTATATCTATATATAGCTGCCTCAGTCTAAAGTCATAAAAAGTTCTATAACAAGGCAGCGCTGGAACTCCAAACTCTACCGGTAGCTTGATCCAGTATCAGGGAACATATCTGTAGAGTTTGGCTGAGATTGATGACCCAAAGGCATGATATCCTCACTGTGAGCTTCATCGTGGACCTGATATGTTGAAACTAACAAGAAGGGGACTGTGATATTGCAGATTTAAACAATTAATTGAAGGAGATATTGGAATTTCTCCAAAAAATGTATGAGACCATTTTCAAGCTATCAAACAAAGGTTTGTACGTATAACTTGAAAGGTCAAAAATAAGTGGGCGAACATAGCCAAACTGGTTGAAACATGTTTAATTAATAGAGTAGCCTATCCGGATGGAGGATTCTGGTGTCAAACAATTTTTTTTTATAATCTCTGTAGTATTCAGCATAATTTTTGTTCTCAACTTTTTTTCATTTTCACACATATACAACATCATTTGGGCTTTCAAAATTGAGAAAAAAGTTAAATTTTGGATAACTCAGGTTTTGAGTGCATAGACTAACTTCCACATACATGCACCTAAAAATCTGAAAAAATTTTTGAGTATTCTGGGGATGGATACCAATCAATTTGTCAATGCAGAATTACGAACAAAATTTTGACCATGCTCACTTGACGTGGAACGTCCCATATACACAGTAGAAGTGAAATACCGTTTGATGAAATTATTAAAATCACCCAATTCCTTCTTGATAATACATTTTTTGCCTTTGACAATGAATATTATAAACAAATTTTTGGCACACCCATGAGCTCTTCTATTTCCCCATCGTTTGCAGACCTTGTCATGGACAATTTAGAAATAGAATGTTTAAACAAATTGAAGTTAGTATATAATTGTGAACCGCTAATTTACAAGAGATATGTTGATGACACCTTTTTATGTATAAAAAAGAAGTAGTTATTAAAGTTTTCAATGAAAACAATAAAAATTTAAATTTCGCTTATGAATTAGAAGAAAATAATTCTCTAAATTTCTTGGATACAACAATTATTAGAACCAACAATAAATTAATCACTAACTGATATCAAAAACCAACATGCTCTGGTAGATTGTTAAATTTCAATTCAAACCATACAATTCAACAAAAACGTAACATCATTTCCAATTGAATAGATAGATCAGTTCTACTTTCAGATAAAAGATTACATAACGACAATAAAGTAAAAAGAATATTATTGGAGAACCATTACCCACAGAAATTCATAGAATCATGTGTAAATGACCGACTTCGTTCAATTAGATTCTCTAAAAAGAAAAATAATTCAGATAAAAAAAGTCCCCTTTGTACTTTGGCAATACCTTTTCAAAATACATTTTACAATAAAGTATCCGGCTCTCTTGAAAAATTAAACATTAGAACAGTTCCTTTAGTAAATCATAATCTCACAAACATAATAAAATTAGGCAAAGATGAAACAGATATATTAGATCAAACTGAGGTTGTAACGTACCTATCGGTTTTTAGGTACGTCTGGGCATTTTTTTCACGGTCGCCAGATATACTCGCGGTATATCAAATATTTTAATTTACTTTATCATGAAACGTTGTCTTTTAGAGGAATTGCCATGTATCGTATTCATCAAATCGAAGTTGCAGGATTTCGTACAGGACACTCACTTACATAGATTGTGTGTGTGTATTAAGATTTGTAAGTGTAAAAAGAGTGTGTTTGGCATGAAAACACCGGCATAGGGCAATGAACCACAACGCTTGGTTGAACAGCCGTGTCACCTAGCTTGACCCCTTCCAACGTGTGGTTAGGCCAGCCGGCTAATTTGCATGTGTAATGCACTCAAATGCAGCATCACTTCCTACGAGAGGTTAGATGCTTCGCAAGTGAGTGATTGTAAAACGCTACTGCCAACATGTGGTTAAGCGCTCGTGATTGAATATGGTTCGAACTCGGTAAAAAATTACAAAGAAATTGATTAAAAAGAAAGTTACTAATTTATTATATACTACGAAAATTATTTACAGAGATGTTACAATCGCGCAAGTATAGAATCCGCGGTCGCTTGCAATACATGATGTTATATGCGCGGAGACGATCGTATTCCGTTACGCGCTCTACCGATGCTCGCGAAAGAATGACCATGATTGAGGACGCGCGGCCCTTTATATAGTCTAACGTACCTTCGCAGGATATTGCGTTGACTCGTTTTTTAGCTTACTTATTTGATGAATGCCGATAAACGTCACAGTGTGCACACACCCGCTGGTTCCTTATTTGCCTATAATCGAGATATCTACATTCGCTTTCATAGTTCGTTTTATACGAAGTTCACTAATTTTGGTAATTTGTTGACTCTAATTATGCATTAACTATTGTCGCTACATATGTGTGTTCACCGTCTATCAGAGTCTAAGAATAATGCCAATTGCTTAATGTTGAGATATTTATGTCAAGTTCAATAATTTATAACAATCCACTAATTGTTTATAACATCCTGGTATCTTCATCTACATTTAACAAAAACTCAACATTAGACAATCGAGGCATTAGTTCTCGTAACGTATCCGCAAACCGTTTTAAATATCATAATAAATCATTGGCACAATTCTCGTTAAGGGGTAATATACCTTTGTGACCTCCGATTTCGAGGTCATTTTCAAACACTTACCATAAGCGCAGGAATTCAAGGAATATGGGGTTTGTTGCATATGAAAATACTACTTTCTAACTACAAAAAACACACTTCAATTTTTCCAAAAAATATAAAATGGCGGCGTACCTGTTCGTCAAAGGAGAAAAAAATTTTTTACTCTTTCTTCACTAGCCCACCGCTACAGGTCACAATTTTGACCCTAGAAGAAAAAATGAAACGGGGTTTTGAAGTAAAATGAAAAACTCAGTGAACGGAGGGCCATTTTTTCGGAATTCAAATTTGGGGCCAAATGGCGTCAATTTGAATTTTTTTTATTTTTTTTTCGCAAAAAAATCGATCAAAAATCGGCCATAAAATCGGTAAAAATCAAAATATCGAAAAAATCGTACGACGTTCTCTTAAAAATCATGTTTCCAAGCTACAGTTGAAATTTGAAGTGAATCGGTTGAAAATTGACGGCGCTATCGGTAGGCTAATGTCAAAAAGACGGTTCCGAGATAAACGCGTTCAAAGTTTTGAGTACAATGCTAATACTATACGACTTTGTTCAAAGAATCGATTTTCTGAGATACTTAGAACTTTTTACCCCACTTGATCGACTTTTCATATCATTCTTAGATAGTTTATGAAGTGTTTAAGCCAATAAATAAAAATTGGAAAAAAAAGTCACAAGGTATATTACCCCTTAAGGGGGGATATACAGTTCGAACGAGAAAAAAAACTGACTTTTGAAAATCGTTTTTCGAGGGTAGTTTTTAATCAAATCTATCGAAAATTTTTGGCAGTTATAAGTTGATCCATGTAGTATACAAAAATATTTTTTTTAAATTTTTTCTAACAAAATGTCGGCCGTTAGATAGCGTTGAAAAAGTACCTCTATTTTGCTTTTGCCGGCTCTCCTGGTCGCAATTTTGATCGGAAATAAAAGAATCAAAAAAATTTACATTAATTACATTCACAGTTAGTAGATAAATTATCAAAAAAAAATTAAAAAAAAATTTGCACTTTTGGCGTATCTTTTTCAAAAAACTCAATTTTTTTCAATTTTTTTCCCGCCATTTTCTCACATTTTTCCATATTTAATAATAAAATATTACAATAATTTTTAATTCATCTGATAGGTAATACTATAATAAAGAAATCCTATAAGTTTCAGCTCAATCGGATAATTAGTTTTCGAGTTATCACCGGCATAAACTCCAAAAATGCAGTTTTGAGAAAAACGCGTTGAAAGTTTTAAATTACCGTTAAGGGGGGATATACAGGTCGAACGAGAAAAAAAACTCATTTTTGAAAATCGTTTTTCAAGGGTAGTTTTTAATCAAATCTATCGAAAATTTTTGACAGTTATAAGTTGATCCATGTAGTATACAAAAATATTTTTTTTAAATTTTTTCTAACAAAATGGCGGCCGTTAGATAGCGTTGAAAAATTACCTCTATTTTGCTTGTGCCGGCTCTCCTGGTCGCAATTTTGATCGGAAATCAAAAAATCAAAAAAATTTACATTAATTACATTCACAGTTAGTAGATGAATTATCAAAAAAAAATTTAAAAAAAAATTTGCACTTTTGGCGTATCTTTTTCGAAAAACTCAATTTTTTTCAATTTTTTTCCCGCCATTTTCTCACATTTTTCCATATTTAATAATAAAATATTACAATAATTTTTAATTCATCTGATAGGTAATACTATAATAAAGAAACCCTATAAGTTTCAGCTCAATCGGATAATTAGTTTTCGAGTTATCACCGGCATAAACTCCAAAAATGCAGTTTTGAGAAAAACGCGTTGAAAGTTTTAAATTACCGTTAAATCGTACTTACACTTCAATCAGCAATCCCTTGGAAAAAACACTTGGAGTTCGAATTTCGAAGAAAGGGTTTCAGGAGCATATTCTACGGGAAATTTACTAACTTTTTATGAAAAAAAAAATCGAATTTTTTTTTCATTCGAACTGTATATCCCCCCTTAACATAATTAATCAATAAGCTGTTGACATTGTTTATTCGCAATGTAATAATTCGATTTTCATATTTCAACTTGTATTCGATTTTGGAGATCACGTACGAATGTCTATTGTAACGTTTTTGTGAAAGTTATCATGTAAAATTAATTATCAATAAACAAATTGCGTTATTATATGATGGGTTACGATTCGTTTGCATATCTCCACATAAAGATCTTAGGAATACTTAGGCGATCTCGAATTTAGCTTGAATCATATTTTTGCATAATAAACTACGCCACAAATGCAGTTAACAGATCGCGTAATTTGTTGACTTGTATTGCAGTGTATCTAGTTTGTCTGGATAATTCGCTCTTTTTCTACTGAACCCGTAATAATGGCGTCTCGAGCCGTGTGTCCGCATAATTCAATTTTTCATAGTTTTACGCATCATTTCAGTACCATTCACATTTTAATATTTTTCGCATATGGTTAGATATATCTATACATATACATTTTGAATCTACCCGATTCATGTATACCGCGTCACGCGCGTGCAGGCGCATATATGTACGCTATCTTATAACTAAGACTTTCATGCTCCCTTCAACCAATAATTATTTATCATCATTGAACATTTTCATACTAAGGGCTTGAGTTGCCCTTACAAGGTAGTTTATAAATTTAATTGCAACGACTGTTCGGCATGTTATGTTGGCGAGACGAAGAGAAAACTAAAAGATAGAATCACGAAACATCAAAAAATTACTGATAAACCACTACCGGTCCCTTTGCATTTCATAGAAAATAGTGCGCAGACATTTGATTGGAATAACGTTAAAATTTCAGACCGCGAAGCGAATTATAAGAAACGACTTATTTCGGAAATGCTCCACATCAATATGTACCAACACACACTTAATAGGAAGAGAGACACACAACAACTCAGTCACACGTACAGGAAGCTTAACAAGATTATTCAAAACAAACACACTAATGGATCTGATGGTATATAAGACCACTGACGTTAGCTTTATACACAATAGTTTGACAATGGCAGTGGAAGCAGCCGCTTCCACTGCCGAACGTTATATTATATTTTCATTCTAAACTGGTGAGAAAGGATATCTTATTGTTACTTCGTCGATTGTCTTGTATTCAAATTGTATTATTTATTACGTGGTTTTTTTTGTGCCATAAATTTTCAGCCTGATGAGGCCAGTGAACCTAACTGGCGAAACGTCGCATTAAATAAATATGTTGTGGATTTTGTGAATTTTCCCTTTCCACTTCACTCTGGATTGGCCCTCAAAGATCGACAATTTATACATATTCGGAATTATGGAGGGTGCACAGCATAATACAGTAGAATCTCGTTATCAGAAATACTTCCTCATCAAGACTTTGTCTCTATTAAGCAACAGAATCATTTGAAATGAAATTTGCACCATTCTATTGTATACATTCTACTAGTAGTAATGTTGCTCACTATCCTCGTAGAAATTACTCTGAGGATGAGAGATTACTCACAGGTATGTTGAGGGCAGATAGGCAGAGTTTTTAGAAAATACCGGTTTTTCACAAACGAAAACTGAAATATTGTTATGGCCCAGCCTTGCCCCGCCCAATATTTGGAAGATTTCCACCGATTCCCCCCGATATCAATGAAGACAAGACCCAGTTTCCATCATGCCTCTCGCCCCACACGAATACACCGACGGAGCGAACAGCTCAACCGTTCCACAGTGTACCGACGATAATTGTATGACCGAGTGTATGAGTGAGGGAGACACGGCGCACCGTAATCAAGACACGCCGTATTATCATCTGCAGGCGATGATTGCGTTACCCTCCGCCGTACATTTTGAGAATGAATCATTGCCAGGGCGTGGCATATCACATAATCATCTTTTTCTAATTGATCTTTATTCTACGATACTCATTCTTACAACGAGCAGGCTAGCCTAGCTGTTAAGATTATTATAATAGGTCTGCCGCATGCATAGAAGCTGCGCGCATTTTGCAGTGATTTGATGGAATTTCCGATTTAAGCCAATCCTTATCAATTCATATATATATATATATATATATATATATATATATATATATATATATATATATATATATATTATTACTATATAAAAGGACATCCTGTTTTCTTGTGGCCGCTAATCTCAAAAACTACTGAACCGATTCTCATGAAATTTCGATACTTGATTATTGATCACTCCAGGCATGTTTATGGATATGTGGCGTCTTAAAATTTCGAGTAGAAACCAAGAAATAGATAATGCATTTTTCTGTGGTGGGGTAACCGACCACGTGCCATGGCGTGCCAGTAGATGGCAAGGCGTTGAGTCGCACGTGTGTAAGGTATAGCGCGGCGCTCATAGTACGTTCATCCCATACTATAAGAGAAGCTTATTCGATAATTTTGCATAAAGGACTATTTTTCCTTCTTGGACATATTTTATCTTGGCCAATGAAAACGTTCAATGGTAATTCAAAAGTGAAGTGGGCAGTTCCGCCTCCAGCAAGAAGAGTTGCTGCAATACCTGAAGATGCAACAGCTGGAACTAAAGCACCCCAAATACACTCCCATAATGTTATATAGATTCTTTAAAGCATTATAGGGATCACAAACATTTTGTGGACCACGAATTGGGCATAAGTAGACCGAAAGTAATCAAATGTTTCTCACTGAGAGAAAGGATTTTATCTTCTAATTAGACGAGACCTTCATTGTAAATTTCATTAGAGTAATCAAAATTCATATCATCACGTATCTGACGCTGTCTGTGAAGAATATACTCACATAAATAATCTTTAAACTGCTCCCACAAAATTGTTGACTTAGCAGGTTGACAAAAAAACTAAAATGATTGTAGATAGTTCTCTTAGTTTACTTGGTGATTGTGATATTGCAGCATCTTGGAGTGTCCTAATCCAATGATCATAATTTTTTTGAAGCCCATATTTTTGTTACGCAACTTTAAACGTTGGTAAAAGAGTTCTATTAACAGTCTTTAAGCTCTCAGATAATGTTGGTCCTCGGGCATGATGTAGTCATATACGCAAGTAAAAGCAGTCACTTCGAGAAGGATGAACTGTATATACACGTCCAAGTGCAAAATCCTTTTTTATCTCAGGGAAACCCTCAACATCAGTACCTCGTCTTCTCCTTGGTAAAGTATTATTTTTCCAAACGTAATAAGCACGGACTCCATGATACAATAAGGTTTTCGCAAAATCGTCTTGTCAACGGGGCTTCAATTATTCGATCCTGACGAACGGCTTGCGTTTGTTTGGTTCTAATCGTATACCGCCCAATGTTACTTCTTGGTCTCGGCATTGTTACCAAAATTATTTGGCAGCAGAAGACTGGGATACAAAAGATCCCAGGAAGAGGCTGAGCTCATTTTCAAGCTTTCCTATATAGCTGATAGAACACTGATTCTCTTGCGAGAGAGCGCCGCGCTATACCTTACACACGTGCGGCTTAACGCCTCGCCATCTACTGGCGCGCCATGGTACTTGGTCGGTTACCCCCACCACAGAAAAATGCATTATCTATTTTTCGGTTTTTACTCAAAACTTTAAGGTGCCACATATTCATAAACATGCCTGGAGTGGTCAAGAATCAAGTATTAAAATTTCATCAAAATTGGTTCAGTAGTTTTTGAGATTAGCAACAAGCACAAAAAAACAGGCTGTCCTTTCATATAGTAGTATAGATATACTAGCATCCCCCGTCGCGGCTTTACCCGCTCCCCGAGTTGATAGAATTTGAATGATAATTATCAACTGTGCATAAGAATAAACACGTAACATTCGAGTGTTTAAAGTTTCGAATCCCTAAAGTACTTCAGAAAAAATAACATTTTTGGTTTTGGAATTGGAATCAAAATTGGTTTTCCGATTTGCCCGTTCTAGAAAATCCAAGATGTAACTGCCCATGTAAAAAACAATCTGAGCGTGAATCAATCCCGACATATTTAAGTGTCTGTCCTTGAACCTTGTTTATTGTAATAGCAGAAAAAACCGCGTCAACGCACAGCGGTTTGGCACCCAGTTGCCAGAAGGAGAAGCCGGAGCTTCAAATCAAGGCATATTTCAGCCGTTAAAAATAATTCCTTGAGAAAATATATGCGAGTTCGATTATGTAGGCAATCGATAACGCCGCTATAATATCGGAAGTCACAATAGTACGGCCAGTTTCAAGTTTTCTATGAAAAAATCAAGGACTTCAACACTGATTGCCTTATACTTATAGGCCAGACCGCGCCACTTCATATTTGGTTAAAACAGCGTCTCGCCACCTAGTGGCCAAAGAGAGAAGCCGAAGCTGATTTGCATGTTATTTCCACATTTTGCATAGAAACGTTTCTAATCAATTGATGATTAATCTTAATAGCCTATGACACTTCATGCTACATAGTAAAGCTACCGTCAAAATTTTGAGGAGATTGGATCAGTAGTTTTTGAGATTTTTGCGAACAGATAAACAAATGTTTCCTTTTTATATGATAAATGATAAGATGTACATATATATATATGGTGTCCCAGTAAGTTCGCTGAGGGAGAAAATGAGTAGAAGAGACTGATGCAATGATTCGATTCATCCTAAAAGCCATGGTGAAATGTTGATAGTTTCTTTGCAATTGACAATCAAAGATTGACGAATGAGGTCTCAGCTTTACCAGAATTTTGACTCCAAGGCGGAGCCTGTGTCTTGTACAAAAGAAAGAGGAGGGACTGAGCTAGTCCTCGGAAAATGACCTGGGTCCCTTTTTTGCATGGGTTGACCTATATTTCTCTTACGGCTGAGGGCAAGCTGTACTATCTGGGAATTCGCAGGTTGGATAATCTTAGCTAAGGTTTTCATAATCACTCGTTCCTCCCAGAGCAAATGAAAATTTATCGTATCATACATTCACTGTCGACAAGTATCTCATCACATTAATTTTCTATTTTTCGTTGAATGAAATATAACTCACGAAAGTCGGTTCATATTAATAATTCGAATTGGTATCATTTGATTATTTCACTGACACTAATAATTAACTCGGATCCATTTTTTTGTATTAAAAAGTCCCTCATCTATTTCTCTTGAGGTCAGATATAAGTTTTTACTTTTACATATCGAATGGTGTATTGAAAACATTAAGTACTAGTAGATTCAGCGTAAAGACTTTTATTAATTTAACAAAACGTGAAATTATTTGTATTTCCAAATAGCCTAATATTAATATGATTCTCCATATATCTATAAACTTATAATACAAACATTAATAATAGATGCTCAAAATGACGACCTTCGGCTTCAATATACCTCGCTGCTCGCCTTGCTACACTTAGTGTGGCTCGGCAAATGATGAGTGGATTGATGGAGCGAAAAGCATCAATCAGTTTCTCCATCAGCTCTCTTCCATTTCTAATTTTTTCTCGGTATACTTTTTTTTTAATTGTCCCCCACAAGAAAAAATCGAGAGGCGTTAAATCAGGTGAGTGTGCAGACCACGGTATGGGTCCTCCACGACCAATCCATCGATTTGGAAAAGTTTCGTCCAAGTAAACGCGTACATCATCTGTTATGAACGAAATTGTTCAATATTATTTGATAGTAAATTGACACAAACAATATTGAAAATGACGTGCAGTTCATTATTCAAAAACAGGCTGAAAAATCGCGAAATATTCACTGATTCTCACTTCTGTAATGAGCTGGTGCTCCATCCTGTTGAAAAATAATCCGACGTTTGTTTAGAGGCAAATCATCTATATCCATACCTGGTGGGTGGAGTAGAGCTGGCAAATCATTTTGGAGAAGTCTGAGATAGGTATCTCCATTCAATCTAGGTGGTAAAAAAATTGGTCCAATCTGTAAACAGAGGAACATAAATATTAACACAAAACCATTTCATCATTTTACAATTTTGCAATAAAACAAGAATAATCATTATAAAAATACTAACTATTTCATTATCTAATATCCCAGCCCAGACATTAATCGACCATCTTGTTTGAAAAGACGTATCCCAAGTTAATTTGGGATTTTCTGAGCTCCAGCAATGGTAGTTGTGGGTATTAAACATACCATCTCTCTTGAATGTTCATTCATCCGTCCAGAGAACTCGCTGTACGTACTGTGGGTTGCGATCAATGCAATTCATATAATAATGACAGAACTGCACTCGACGAGCGTAATCTGTTTCTAATAACTCTTGAACTTTTCTATAATGATACGGATGTTGATTTTCATTTTTCAACATCCTGAATATGCTACTCTTGGAAATGCCTAGTTCGAGTGCAGCAGACCGCGTACTGGCCGTTGGGTTGTTTCTAAAATACTCGATCACATTTTCCTCATTCTCAACAGTCAGTACTGGCATCCTGCGAGCAACTCCGTAATTCGGCATAAGTACTCCGTTTTCATACAAACGATGTATTGCACCTATTACAACGTTATCATCTGCTCGGCCTCCGTAAAGTTCGCGATACTCCCTCGCTGCCGTCTAAGGGACCATTGATAGACCTACTGATTAACGATGCTCATGTAAAGACTAATCACGGTGGTACTCAACTGACTCCCACTACACTGCGCCATAGCTTCTGGATTATAAAAGGGAGAGTCGGGCTTAACTTCAAGCGGCTTTGGACAAGCATTTTTTTATAAAATATACTTTGACTGCTATCAGTCACACTGTGAATGCTACTTCTGCTAATATTAACACGTTGGATATTGAGTCCTCGGCGTTCATTTAGATTCTTGCCTGTGAAAAAGAGTTGTTTTGTTCTATCAATGGTGTAGATTATCGCATGAAAGTCAAACTGTTTGTAGAAATTCCAATTCCACCAGAAAGATTTATGCCTCGATATATTTTGCCGCCTACGACGAAAGCAATTTCAGATAACCATTAAATTTTATCAAGAATCACACCACATTTGAGCCCTACAGATTTTTTCAATCTTTATGACTCCTGCAGTCAGTTGGAAAAGCTTAAAAAAACTCAGACTCAATTTAATATTAAATTACCGAGATACGAATCGGAAAATAGAGATGCAATGCTAGTCCAAGATTCAAATATGTTTGTTTTCACTTCAATGTATCTGAATTCTCCGTTAAGGTTGCTCACAACAGTTTGAGTAATTGTGATGAAAGTTTATAGATCAGTTTCTTTCATAGTGTTCTCCAGCAGGTTTGGAGCTTCATCGTCTGCAGCTGATGAAGATGATTTTCATTCCAGACGCAAGGAAATTCAGGTAAGTAAACTTGACCTTTGCCTGTGTACATATATTTTTGGAAGATGTTACCTAGTGATAAATTTTGTGTTCCAGGTAAGCTGTACAAGGCCAGAAATTGTATTGAAGCAAGAGAAAAACTGTGAGTAGATAAGTTTTAATAAAATTGGTTATAGTATGATATTGATCGATACATGCTCAGAATTGAAGTTTTCATGAATGAAAATCAATTCTGACACTGAATTTCCATCCAATCTTACTACATTTGTTGTCTTTGTGCTTGGATACAGGTTTATATTGCTTCAGTGTCCAAGCACAGAGTGAAAAGTCGATTATCGTTGATTTTTTCATATATTTCATGTTTTACTCTATGTGAGTAAGACATGGAAGTAAGATTTATCGAGTATACATGTAATTTACTCCTTCTGTATATTTTTAGGATAAAATGTGATGTGGTGTTTAAGTGAGAACAGTGAAAGTGCAGTGCAGTGTGGGAAATACGTCTCAGATGACATATTGACATTTGGGACGAGAAAAACGGCTCCAAACAGAATACATCAATTGATATCTTGGAAGTTTGAGAGCGTTGGACCCTAAAATATTGGATTCTCTCTATTCTTGCTACCAGGAAACAGCAAAAAAATTTCGGCCAAGGATTGGTGACCCGAATCCCAAGCGGTCTTCTAGTGAGTATTCATCTGAAAATTCCAACACGTTCACTGAAATATGTTGTGCTGCAGTCTTGCTGATTCACATAAGATGTTTCACCTGATTCTATGAATTACCCACAGAAATTCATAGAATCATCTGTAAATGACCGACTTCGTTCAATTCGATTCTTTAAAGAGAAAAATAATTCCGATAAAAAAAGTCCCCTTTATACTTTGGCAATGCCTTCTCGAGATACATTCTACAATAAAGTATCCGGCTCGCTTGAAAAATCGAACATTAGAACAGTTCCTTCAGTCAATCATAATCTCACAAACATAATAAAACTGGGCGAAGATAAAACGGACATATAAGATCTAACCGGGGTAGTATATAAATTTGATCGCAACGACTGTTCGGCAAGTTATATTGGAGAGACGAAGAGAGAATTAAAAGATAGAATTACAGAACATTAAGAAATTGCTGATAAACCACTACCGGTCCCTTCGCATATAATAGAAAATAGTACACACACATTTGATTGGAATAACGTTAAAATTTTAGACCGCGAAGCAAATTATAAGAAACGACTTATTCCGGAAATGCTCCACATCAATATATACCAACACACACTTAATAGGAAGGGAGACGAACGGCACCTCAGTCACACGTAAAGGAAGCTCAACAAGATTTTTCAAAACGAACACACCAATGTATCTGATGGTATATAAGACGACTGACGTTAGCTCTATACACAATAGTTTGAAAATGGCAGTAGAAGCAGCCGCTTCCACTGCCGAACGTTATATTATATTTTTATTCAAAACTGGTGAGAAGGAATATTCTATTGTTACTCCGTCGATTGTTTTGTACTTAGATTGTATTATTTATTACGTGTTTTCTGTGTAATAAATTTTGAGCCCGATGAGGCCAGTGAACCTTATTAGCGAAACGTCGCATTTATTGAACATGTAATGGATTTTGTGATTTTTCCTTTTCCACTTCGCTCTGGATTGGCCCTCAAAGATCGACAATTTACATATATTTGAACTTTATCACCGCCGTATTTATTATTAATAATTAATACTGCAAAGGCCCTAGGGCCTCGAGCATGATAACAAATGCGCACACGAGGTGGTGAAACTCGTGTGCGCGGGAGTAGGATCTTGAGCGGGAACAGTGTGGCAAATAAAGAGTCAAACGGTTCTGACGAACACAATGTTTATTTAACTCTAGGGGGGAAGTTACACAGAGGGGCAGCGAGCCCTGGGTCGCGTCTCGCGGGCCGGAGCGAGAGAGAGCGTGAACGCGTGTTGGCCGGGAGAGAGAGAGATGACGATCGGACGGCACTTACTCGGCGATGTGCTCCGGCGCTAGGCGATGCTCGTCCTCGTCTCGGTCTCGGCGTGCGGTAGCGAAGGGGATGACGTGGGAAATCGGTCCGCTAGTGTCCTCGTGGTCGCGATAGCCCGGGCGGTCTCGTGGTTTCGAGGGCTCGTGGTATCGCGCGCGAGGGCCGGCAATAAACTGATAAGCTTCCGCCGCGCGCTGGGCCGGCCGAGCTTACTTCGGCCGTCTTCGGCTGACGTTACGCGGCGCGATCCTCGAATTTCGTTCGCGACGCGGTCTCTCTCTCTCTTACCTTTGTCGGCAGCGCTGGCTCTCTCGCTGGACGCTGAAACATGACTCAATATTTACAAATAATATAATATTGTGGAGAGAGATATCACAGGGCCTGACAATGTAATTATCCGCCCGTGACAACTTATTTTCTCATCCTGTACGATAAGTTTTGCCAGTTCCTGTAACCCGTCCGCCTGAATCTCTTCTGTCACAAATCTTCAAATAATAATTTTCATGAACGGTTGGAAAATCTGGGTAAACAACTGAAATACTTCCTCTCTCTCTCTCTCTCTCTCTCTCTCTCTCTCTCTCTCTCTCTCTCTCTCTCTCTCTCTCTCTCTCTCTCTCTCTCTCTCTCTCTCTCTCTCTCTCTCTCTCTCTCTCTCTCTCTCTCTCTCTCTCTCTCTCTCTCTCTCTCTGTCTCTCTCTCTCTCTCTCTCTCTCTCTCTCTCTCTCTCTCTCTCTCTCTCTCTCTCTCTCTCTCTCTCTCTCTCTCTCTCTCTCTCTCTCTCCCTTCCTCTCTCTCTCTTCCTCTCTCTTTCTCTTCCTCTCTATATAAAATATTTCTCTATATATAATTAGCTATGAATACATATAATTCTACTTATGTTTACACGTTGTATAATTGTACAACATAATGTACAAGTTTCATCAATCTAAATCTAAATCTAAATCTAGAAAATCTTTCTTTCTCTTCTTTTCCTCCATCCAAGGTATCCACATAGGTCTGATAGACACATTTATCCATTACTCTCGATAAATATAACCTGACAATGTACATTATCATTTTGTGAGCCTCTCTATGCTCGCACAAATAAATCACGAGAGAGAAATCTTAAAAAAAGTATTAAAATGTCCCGGAAGTCCTCTTGTAAAACCAGATCACTGCATTAATGATAAAATGATGTCAACTATGGATTATATGAGAATCAGAATTCTGAGAACTCCTCATGAATTTCCCTGTGCAATATCAAAAGATAATTCCAATAAATATAGCTATACATCATCATAACTTTCCAGGGATTCTCAAGAAGTGGCAGCTAATCTTTTACGGGACAGCATCTAACCCGATCCAGATTCGCACTCGTCAATACTCGGTATGAGTGCCTTTAGAGGCGTAATCACACTAATCAGTTCATCTGTCAATACGTTGCGAATAGATGTAACTGATTTACATAGTGCAGTCATCGATCTGGCTTACAATTTTATCGACATTTTCTACTTGCAGGGTTTTCAAGGTACCTATGCTGGTGCAGCCTCCTTCGTAAAGTTTTCAAAGACTAAGATTGATGGATCTTCGGGTCCATTACTCAGTAACCGACTTCCCGATGATATTGTTGCCTCTGTCGGTCAACCCGATGGTTTTTCTCGTAAACCTATTAAGAAGGTGCAGTTCCACAATTGCGACCTACAATGTGATATTCAGGGCTGCTACAGTAAAGGACCTACCCAATGTATTGCCTGTCGGAATTATCGTCTTGACAAGTAAGTACTCATGTTAAATATTTATCCAATGTGAAATTGTAGCTCAATATACGAACTTCTCGAGATCAGTAATGATGGGTACGTAAAAGCTCCGCAAATCTCGGTAAAAAATTACTATCTGGAGAAAGATATTTTGCTTAAGGAAAGCAGTCGAGATATTGTTTGAGCTTGCTTGCTTTAACGAAACCGCGATACAGAATTCCGTTAACGAACATTGCATCGTGAAAATATAAATATTTCCGTTGTTGGTCTCGTGGAGCGGACCGACAATAGCTATTCCTATCTTATCAAAGTCCATTCCGGGAGTGTCAGTCAGAATCATTGGTTGGCGAGTTTGTTGTCGGACTAATTCACTTCTGTGGCACACTTGGCATTGCTGCACGACTCTTTCTACATTAGCTTTGATTCCCAGCCAATAGTAATCCTGCCTGAGACGCTCGTATGTCTTCGCTCGTCCATTATGTCCGTTAACCGGGAATTCGTGAAGGTCCTTTATGAGAGCTCCTCAGAGTTCAACATCTGGTGTTATTACTAGGATTCTACGAATCATTATTTTAATTTCCTTATTTTCAAAAATTTCCTTCAGGATACCTGTCACCGCATCCCAGGTTGAATCATCGATCTGTAGCGTTTCTGAAATTCTGATCGTTTTGAGTTTCATCATCATGCATATTTCCAACAGTGCACTTATACAGTCCATGAGTGTGTTGGCGTCGGCTCTAATGTGTAAGTTTTCCTTCGAAGGCAATGCAATGAAGTATCTCTTTCCGTCTGACCATAGGGTCACTTTGGCTTGTCCGAGTGTCACGTCAGTTAGGTCTGGTGGCCTGTTCTCTGATTGCAAATCCTTGCTACTCCTACAAATAGGCTTTCACTGTCACAAAGTACACCATATTTTCCTTGCTCGTCGTGAATATATCGCGAATCTCTATGATATTTGGACTGATCCAAGCGCGCCTCCCCTCGTCCGTACCTAGCTCGAATTCTACGTTAGAGTCACCTTCGCGCTCATCCGATTATCGATCGTCGTTGTCTCTCATCTCGATGACCTCGTCTTTCTGTTCATTCTCCCACCCCTCGTCAAGGAAGACCGCCTCGAGTTCACCGACCGATTCTAAATCGAGCGCTTCGTTCGCAACCTCCCATTCGTCCACGCGCCAATTTTTGTTATTCACTCGATCTTTCTCTGTATCTAATGATAGTCTTAACGCGTCATAGATTTTAGACAATTTTCCATCGCGTAGCCGATATTGGGTTTTCTCCAATTCAGTCAACCTCACAGTGATCATGATACTGCGTGGATCTATGGAACCAGCATAATAGAGAATATATGTACCTTGCGCGTCATTGTCTTCCTTGAGCCATCTGACTCGGATTGTCCTACTCGAATCAAACACGTCTTGTTTAAGTTGACAGAGCTAAAACGTACCATCCGGATACATTACGGCTATGAATGAATGAGACTCGCGTGCCTCCTATTCTCTTCCTACATCTCTTCCCGAATTGCGGTGACGGGTTGCTGGTCCGCCAATCGCTTTCTGGATACAGGCCCTGCTACCTCGTACCTGCTACTCTGCTTCTCGACGTTCTCAGCGTGTGGGTGGGGAAGGGTGGAGCAAAATTGACAACACTGCCTTCATTTCCACTACAACAACTATTTTCTTTATTGCAAGCACGGCACATACTAAAACTCCACTCAGTTCTGATGGTCGTGGCGTCCAAGAATCCCGTTATTATACTTGGTCGTGAGGACACGCGCAATGGCGTGTGTGCTACGTTTGGTGGCAGGTGGGAATCTGCTACGGCCAACCGCAGCTCGCTTTCTTATCCTCTCCGTGACGTCACAGTGATAGGGTTGCAGAACGCTCCTTGGAGGTACCGCGACACTATCCGAGTAGTCGAAAAGCTCCTTATATGGTCATGGCTTTGGATGAGGCGCAGAGTAACACCGTGGCGTCAGGGACTACATTTCTTAGTTCTACTGTGCAATAAAATCCTCACACATATGTAAATGGGACGTTCCACGTCAAGTGGGCACAATCGAATTTTTTTTTGTGATTCTGTTTGGAAAAATCATTGATATTCATTACTAGAATATTCAAAATTTTTCCCAGTTTCTTATGTGCATGTATGAAAAAGTTAGTACATGCACTCGAAACCTGAATTTTTCAAATTGCAGATTTAAACAATTAATGGCAAGAGATGGATTTTCTCCAAAAAATGTATGAGACCATTTTCAAGCTATCGAACAGAGGTATGTACGTATAACTTGGAAGAACAAAAATATGTGGGTGAACATAGCCAAACTGGTTCAAACATGTATAATTGATAAAGTAGCCAATCAGGATGGAGTATTCTGGTATCAAACAATTTTTTTGCATGATCTTTGCAGTGTTCAGCATAACTTCTGTTCTCATCATTTTTCACATTTTCACACATATAACAAGATTATTTGGGCTCTTAAAATTAGGAAAAAGGTCAGATTTTTAAAAATTTAGGCCATGAGTGCATGTTATAATTCCCACATACATGCATATAAATATCTAAAAAAGTTTTGAGAGTCCTGATAATAGATATCAATAATTTGTCCAAACAGAATCGCAAACAAAATTTTGACTGTGCCCACTTGACGTGGAACGTCCCATATACATTTAAACCCTAAAAATTTCCGATTGGAAAGTCTCATGTAGTTTCCATTGAGATTTGAGGTGCTCGTAAAATAGATTATGGAATATTTTATTCAATTTATCTCATTCAAACATTCATGAAGCTAATAAAACTCTATTCTAAATTTTTTTTCTATTTCAAAAATATATCTGTTAGTTCTAATGTCAACTATCATAGATTGTAGAAATTGAAGAACGTTAAGGGAGTCCAGAAAAATAAAGATGTTTTTACTTTTAATATCTTTAATATCAATGCGATATCCAGAGCATCATTCAGCCGTCAATACATGAACACCGTTGTCTATGCTTACCACCATCTGTGGATACAGCGCATGTATCGTCACTATTAAGCGAATGATTGAGGATCTGATTCAGATATTTAGCTTTATCAAGATCTCTACTAAGCCATCTTATAAAAAGAATGGTAGAAGTCTGAGTATCGTAACTGGCGGTGTATATTGAATTATGTTGTGATTTGAATGTTCTATTGAACAGAGACTGTGCAGTGAAGGATATAGCGTACGCTACTCTTGCATACGATTCTCCCGTACGGTCTACTTGAAATTGCTACCTGCTTCTGTCATGGGAGACTGTCTAGCAAGTCTCACAAGCCATAATTTCTTGGTCGAATATCTTATCAACATGAGTCATAATCGCGTTATCTTATAATAAAATATAATATTCGAACTTATTTATCTAGTGAAAAGTAGGGTTATTATAATTTGAAATAATCAATTATATAATCGCAAATCATGAATTAATGGAGTATGGTGAAGAGCAGATTTTCAACGGAATTGGTAGAGAATCTGGATTGAGATAATTCGAGTTACAATACAGATGACCTAGCAGTAAGTCTATTTAATGTCTGCTTAGTGTTTAAGTCGAAACTATTTTTTCACTCAATCTAGCGAGTTATCGAGGTTCGGGCGTTCATCCAAACCCAGACTGTACATCAAATTTATCCATTGAACTAGAAATTAATGTTGGAGTACTTGATACTTCGAAATATAAAAATGGAAATAAACCAACATTCTATATTGAAATGATCCATTGAAACAAAAAATTTATGTTGAAGTAAGTGATACTTTGGAATATAAAAATTAAAATAACTAGGGGGGTACCCCCCCTGCTCGCTACGCTCGCCAACCCCCCCGTGTGTTCTTTAGAAATCAATAATTTCAATAATAAGTGTAGTAATAATTAAAAGAAAATCACATTTAAAACAATAAAACTTTAAACTTGAAACTTCGATTTTGTTCGATTGAAAAGAATACTGAACGAACGATTCGAATCAAAATAAAAGATTAATGTCAGCTATATTCATGTTAAACATTTGTTTATTTAGATTAATAGTGGGAAAAACTTGGATTTAACTTAAGGTTAATAGTGACATGTGCTAGATCATATTTTTTGGTTTGGGTATTTCGCGTGTTCCATTTCAGATTTTCGGCAGCAGATTTTGAGTAAGATTGCAACGGTTGCTAGACACGTAAACAATGGTTGCTATGGGTAAAACGGAGATTTTTTATCCTGTGCACTTGAAAATACTGGAAACGAAACTTACGTGAATTTTTGCTCTCTCAAAGAGAAAGCATTTTATTTCCCTTGGCAACGGTTGCTAGGGCGGTGAACAACGGTTACTGAAAAGCTAATTGGGGAGATGTTGTGTCCTTTGCCGTAGAGAATGATGGGAATGGGTCATGGATTGATAATTTCCAACCTTCGTCATGGTTGCTAGGGAGGTAAAAAACGATTGCTGTGGAACAAATATAACAATTCAGTGCCTCTGGCCATCGAGTGTGACTTAAAACAGTTTTTCCAGCTTCCAAAACAACGGTTGCTAGGTATGTAAATAAACGGTAGTTTCGACGAATAAGTGGATTTATATTGGAAAAAAATTGTCCAAAATAATATTTAGTCCTTTCCTCTTACTGCAGCAACGGTTGCTAGACACGTAAACAATGGTTGCTATGGAACAAATATAACAATTCAGTGCCTCTGGCCATCGAGTGTGACTTAAAACTGTTTTTTCAGCTTCCAAAACAACGGTTGCTAGGGATGTAAATAAACGGTAGTTTCGACGAATAAGTGGATTCATATTGAAAAAAAATTGTCCAAAATTATATTTAGTCCTTTTCTTCTACTGCAGCAACGGTTTCTAGACACGTAAACAGTGATTGCTATGGATAGAACGGAGATTTTGTATCCTGTACAGTTGAAAATACTGGAAACGAAACTTACTTTTTCTTTCCCTTGGCAACGGTTGCTAGGGCGTTTAACAACGGTTACTGAGGAGCTGAGTGGGAAGATTTTGTGTCCTTTGCCATCGAAAATTATGGACACGGGTCATAGATTGATCATTTCCAACCTTTGCAATGGTTGCTAGGGAGGTAAACAACGGTTGCTATGGAGCAAATATAACAATTCAGTTTTCTTCATCATCGAGTGTAACTTAAAATTGATTTTCCAACTTTCGAAGCAACGGTTGCTAGGGATATAAACAAACGGTTGCCATGGATATCAACAGTGGTTGCTATGGGAAATATCCCATCGAATCTCTTCGATTCTCATTGATTCTCATCGACTCTCATAGTCCCAATGAGCACTTATGAAGATTCGTGAGATAACATGTTAGGAACGGTTGCTAGGCAAATAATCAATGGATTTTATTGAAAATTGAACTTGGCCTAGATTTTGCCGCGACTAATCTGTGTGCAAAATTTTCAGGAGATCGGACCATTGAATATTTATTGGAAATAAATAATTTATTCGAAGACACGGGTGGAAAAAGAGGATGGAAAAAAGAAGTGGAGAAAGGGGTGAAAAAAGAGGTGAAAAAGGGGTGAAAAAGGGGTGAAAAAAGGGGTGGAAAAAGGGGTGGAAAAAGGGTGGAAAAAAGAGTGGAGATTTTTTCTGTTTTATTTCATGATTTTCAGAAACATCCGTTTTCTATTTCTCTAGCAACCATTGATAGCGTGTTTTTGATTAATTCCCATATAATTCACGATAAATGCTCATTCCGGATCGTATATTTATGGGAATCTATAAGAATTAAAGAGATATTTCCCGTAGAAACCATTGTTGATGTCTCAAGCAACCGCTGTTTATATCCCTTACAACCGTAACTAGGAAGAGGGAAAAGTTAGTTGGAGGTTTATTTTCGGAACTGTTGATGACTAAGAAGTAAAAACATCAGAGCTTCGACATCCTCCATAGCAACCGGTTTTTACGTTCTTATCAATCGTTACTATGGAGTTCGAGGTTCATTTTGCTTTCTCAACGGAGGATGAAAATCTAGTTCCTTTTATGGCTCAGAATCCAACAAACAGTGTATGCATAGTGGAGAAATATATATCGATTATGATCTAAAATTAATATATCTCAATAGAGTTTCAGTAACTTTACTATGAAGTAATAACAAATCTCAAAGAATGGATTATTGATGGTTCTATAACAATGATATTAGTTTGTTTGAGGAAAATTGCATGCTCTACTGATGAGAAATGTAAGGGTGGATATTTCTCTTCATGTCCGAATTTCTCATCTAACATTAGTATATTGATAAGAATATCTATTCAATGATGTATATGGGACGTTCTGCGGCGAGTGACAGTCAAAATTTTGTCTGCGATTCTGTTTGGACAAATCATTGATATCTTAGTATCAGAACACTCAGAATTTTGTATATTTCCATAGCATTTGTTTCTAAGTATATGTAGATTAATGCAAGTTGAAGTTCAATTGCAATACTTTGAGAAAGCATACTGCTGAGGCACTTGACAGCGATTATTTTTCTGTATTCCCTATTTTTATTCTTACTCTAACATCATTTATTATGTCTAATATTTTGTAAGGTCCAGATTATTGGTCAGAAAATTTATGCCCCTGAAGCCCTTTCAGTAAGAGTACGTAGTCCCTCAAAATAAATTTCTGCGGATTGATTTTCTTATCATGGTATTTTTTCGAAATGTTCTCAGCATCGAGTAAATTATTATATGCTAGATGTCTTACGTTAGTTAGTTTAGGTACATGGAGAGAAAAAGTGAGCGCTAGACGCACGACCACTTGCACAGCAACTGACTGTAGGTAGTCTGCCCGATCACCACGCCATCTCAAGGAATGTTACTAATCAAAATCGGCGGAGACTCTGAATGCGTGAGAAGGTGGTAATAATTACCCGTGTCGACATCGCTTGTGAAGTATTACATGTAGCTCGCAGTAAGAATGCGGCGATCATCCTTGTTATAACTGGGATAATTGTAAACTCTGGGAATCATAACAGCTCAGAATTAGGTCTATTTAACGCAGCAAATTTAGGATATTAACAAATTTTCCATGGATGCAGGTAGGAAAAATTAGAAACAGTGCGTTAATTTATTATCAGTTTAATATTCTCAAGCCGATGGAATGACTGAAGTTCCCAGTATAAATATTTAAAACATCAATCTATTATTTCCAATAATTTATTGAAAAGTTATAGTTGTCCTTTTCTGACATACTTACAGAATCTAAATTCACAAAAATCACAATAAACGCTCACAAAAAATGTTTGATTACAATATATTTACAGTCTATAGAGAGTTGCAATGAAGTTAGTACCAGCTCTTGATACTAACAAACATGGGGAATTGACTGGAAGATCATTGAAGTTAACTAAATCAATTTCATCCGTTTCGGTTATGGAATACGGTGCTTTTTATGAGCCCTTCTCAAGCGTCATTGTCATTTTCTGTTAGATACGGGGATGTTACGATATCTATTATTTTGCGTAAATACTTGTAAATTTCCCAAAATTGATCACTAACTGGTATTAAATATCCAATTATCAACCCAAAATAATCAGCTAAACAAAGCATTTCATTTTTAATGATGGAAAATAGCACGTATTATGTGAACGCATACACCCTCTAAAAGGTCGTGCATTACATCTACGCTGATATTTTCTGAAATATGAAAACCATCGAGTGCGTTGAAAACACATCGCTCTTTTACTCCATTCATTGAAATATTCAGATGCATAGCATCTTGTTCATTTTTTTAACAATTCTCATCAAAGATTTATCCTCTAAATCTAGAATTGATTCTGACGGTACTTTGTAATCCTGCAATAAAATCTAGAACGAATCTACAAACTCAAATATTTCATTTAAACCTTTATTGTCTCTCACTATCAAGGCTATTTACAATTTCACTAACCGCTCGATGCCATTTACTGATATTTTCAACCCTTCAATTGCTGTCTCAAAGAGAAAGCTTTGTAATGGGGTAAAAATCGACCCACCGAATCGAACCTCGGGACCTCTATTTTCGTAATCTACGGGTCGAAAAACATGGAAATCCGAAAATGTCTGTATGTATGTACGTAAATACGTACGTACGTACGTACGTGCACTTTTTTCTTGTCGTACGATAACTTTCGAAGGAATTGTCCGATCGTCCTGAAATTTTGCACACAGGTTAGTCGCCGCAAAATCTTGGCCAAGTTCAATTTTCAGCCAACTCCGTTGTTTATTTTTCTAGCAACCGTTGCTAACGTGTTTTTGATAAAAGCTCCAAAAATCATCATCAATGCACGATGGGTTCTTTCGACGATCGATGAGAATCGATAAGACATTCATTTTGGAACAACCATTGTTTATTCTCCTAGCAACCGTTGCTATGGAGATACAAAATTCAGCTTCAGACTGACTTTTTTTTGTCGTACGATAACCGAAGGAATGGTCGGATCGTCCTGAAATTTTGCACACAGGTCGGTCTCCGGAAGATGTGAACCGAGTTCGGTGTTCAGCAACATTCGTTGTTTATTTCCATGGCAACCATTGCTAGAGTGTTTTTTATAAGTTCCCATATAATTCATTATAAATGATCAATTGGGTTTGTATATTTATGGGATTCTATAAGAATCAAAGAGACATTTCCCGTAGAAACCATTGTTGATGTCTCTAGCAACCACTGTTTTTATCCCTTGCAACCGTAACTAGGGAATGGGAAAAGTCAGTTGGAGGTCCATTTTCGGAACTGTTGATGACTAAGAAGTAAGAACATCAAAGCTCGGACATTTACCATAGCAACCGTTGTTTACGTCCTTAGCAACCGTTACTATGGAGTAGGAAAAGTCAGTTAGAGGTCCATTTTCAGAATTGTTTATGACTAAAAAGTAAGAACATCGAAGCTCAGATATTTACCATAGCAACCGTTACTATGGAGTCGAGAAGATGAGTTAGAGGTTTATTTTGCTTTCTCAAAGAGTGGCGATTGATGCAAGTTGAGGTTCAATTGCAATACTTTGAGAAAGAATACTGCTGAGGCACTTGGCAGCGGTTTTTTTAAAGAATTTAGTTGCTAAAAATTTTAGTGCATTTTATTGCTGATATCGATACCCGCTCAAATATAACTGTAGTTTAAGCAATTTACCTTATATTAATAAACTTAATTCTGATTAGTCCGAGAGAAGAGTTAAAGGGCCTGTGCTTGAATCCCCGCCCTTGAGTCGAACTTAGCCGAGAAAATCTCTATATGGTCCACAGAGGAAAGCGTCACTCTTGGCCTAGGCATTGATCGACAAGGATCTTGCTCTTGGAAGCGAGTTGTTTGAAAGAAACCACTTTGAAAGAAACCACACCCTCAAGTGTTCGCACCTGTCGGTCTTGGTTCTCCCGTGGTGAAATCGCAACCACGATTTTATCGCCCCCGAGCTATCTTTCCCTTTCCTCAACCCTGGACGGGTTTTACACCTCTCGTGCTTCGAGAATGTGTGGGACACGGTCGTTCAGAGTGTAGGCAGGCCTGTAATATTAAAATCACGGTTCGCGCTTATAAAATCATTTCTTCTATTCTTTTCCTTTTTATCATCTTTTTATTGTGTGTATTCTCTTTGTTTTATGAGAAACAAGTCACACGCGTAAATTAATTTTTCCGATGAAAAGCCGAGCTATGAGTGAAAGCTTGGCTCAGAATTTCGCGATTTACTAAGCGCGCGTGCTGCGTCAAATATCCCGACGTTACATTTGTTTAACAATAAATTCTTCAAAATCGACATATCCGTTCTGTCTCAATAAGTTAAATATTTTATGCTCACACGAAATTGGTTAAAATATTCTTTTATATTCATCAAAATGAACAAGATTGTAACGGGTCAGATTTGCACGTTATGATTTTCAAGTTCTTTCTCCTTCCAATGGTTGCAAATATGAGTAGATAGAATTGTTTCCAAGAAGTGCAATACAACCCAGACAACAAATTCAATCCATGACAGTCGTCACCAAGAAGCGCACTGCGACCCGGTCTCAGACTGGGATGAATATAATGAGTTTTGGTTATTGAGAATGATACTCCAAAAGCGCACTGCAGTCAGAGCTATCAATCTCAGTTAATATAGTAGGAATTCAACTATGCGATTATCGAAAAGTACAATACAGTGCAATTTCTCACAGTCATTGGTCCGTATGATAGTGATCATATGTCGATGATATGAGTAGATCTCCGTAATCTTCCAAGAAGCGCACTGCAACCCAGACAGATACTTTGAACTATGATATCTTTACCAAGAAGCGCAATGCGACCCAGTCTCAGATTAGATGAATGGTTGAAATGTATGATTGTTTGTGTAATACTGAATTGTCTTAATTTTATGAATAGAAAATTAAGATGAAATTCAAATATTAAGATTTTGTGAGTTTACTTTAAAACTTGTTCAAGAGAGAATTTATAAGTATAATAAATCTCTGAGTTGATTGGTATTGATCATTAATTAATATAATCAGATGAGGTGAAATATTCTTTTCTATTGTATTTGCTCTTAATTTGAATTATTTCTAAGTTCAGCTATGAAGAGATTCTTAGGCACTTTTAAGTGTATTAAAAGTCACTACAAATAGATTCAAATGGAAATACAATTCAATGAAAAGAGATTGATTTCAAATTCTAAATGGCATTTATTAGGTTATATACATAGATATACCCATGCCAATCCCAGTTCGGGCAGAGCTTGCGCTCGTCTGATCGCTACCAGTGTAATGATAAATGTTGCTCGCTCGCAGGGCTATTTTTACTGAAGATTGGCATAGGGCGTCAATGTGTTAGAGAGAGAAGTATCGTCGCTTTCACTCGCACTCGTTGTAGGCATAGTAAAGCGCGCAAATCCTGCAGTGGCGCGCGGGAAGTTTTCCCGCATAAACTCTCGTTTTGGCGCGAAACCCTTTTCTGGTACTTTGCTCGTCGTCGACGTCGTGATACAGGATGCGCGCGCTTAATATGCTTATATTTATCTGTTACATATATTGATTCTCGACCGATACGTTGTACCACCCAGTCGGTAACTGAATCTGTTTTATATATAGAAATTCGGCTACTCTGACATGACCCTCACAAGATATTCATTAATGATAAGTTCTTAAACACAGTTCAGAAAAGAAGACGTCTTTGACAGTGATTGACCTAATACTTTTCTGTATCAACTGTAAATAGAATACGCGTTCAATCAATAAAATATTATTCTCTCACCATATTTTTTATTAATCTCAGACAAAAATCTGGCAACGCCTACATAAGACCTAATTATCGAATGACCATAAGTTAGTTCTTCTATGATTCGTAATCACGAATGTAATTATTCAATCTTAATGCTGTGATACATTCGTAACACACCTCAACAGCGTTATTGGATCATTGAAAGAGTAGCGTTGTGAATTGACAACAATATGTATCAGAGTGATATTGTGCGTAGGTCCATATAATATCACTTAAGAATACACTGGCACACCTAATTTCTTTACCGAACTTTCTAGAATACATTCAGAATCGTCGATGTTTACATCATACTGTACAGAAGAAAATATAATTTATTGAGATAATTTCAATTCAATTCTCAACTCAATATTTCCATAAGCAATTATCGAACCTTTAAATGCAGTGTGAATGATTTAGATATTTCTTCTTCATTTGGATATGATCTTTCGTTCTCAACTTGGCTGTCTATTTCATAAGATTTAGACACATTCACACATGATGAAAGAAGTTATAATGTTAAAACCCCAACGTAATGAGCTAATGAGAACATTTGCTGTTACAGTGTTCAGTTAATGAAAATACTGGAGTTTCTTTTACTGAAGTTATTTTTATATTGATCTATACCTTCTTTCAATAAATGCTCATGAATCTTTGAAAGCGATTTTACTTCTTTCGTTCTTGAGGTCTTACAATACTTCAGAATTTTAGAAGCAACTTTTGGCCATTTTTGAGTGAACTCGGCTTGAGAAATTTGATGAAAATCATTCTCCAACCGTAATCATATGATTCTAAAGTAAAATCAAAAATCAAAAACATTAAAATAATTTTGATATTCACATGGTATGGTTAAATTTACTCATCAGGGCGACTCAATTTGGAAGACGTATGCACTGCAAGTTTGTGACATAAATTTCCATCTTATTTTTTTTTATTACAAGAAAGCTGTTTTGTGTGATCTTCAAAGAATTTTCTCATTTTCGAATGATTTCAGTCGCTTGATATTTACTTTGGTCTGGGTTAGTTAAACAATCGAACGATTCAGCCTCTATCCATAATAATACATAACAAGCATCCCCCGTCGCGGCTTGGCCCGCTCTCCTAGTTAATAGAATTCGAATGATAATTATTAACTGTGCATAGGAATAGAGACGTAACATTCAAGTGTTTAAGGGGTTACATACACTTTAAAATTAAAAAAAATCGATTTTTTTCCATAGTTTTTTTTATGTATTTGGATCTCCTCTTTCGAATGCCGAAACCCGTTTCCAAAAATTCGGCGGCCTTAAAAAGTTATGCGAGATTAACTCAAGTCATGTTTTGAGGCAAAAACCGCCAAAAATGATGATTGTCAACAACAACGCTGATTTAATTTTCTCTCTGCAGAGAAATATTTTGTATCAATTTTATAATGCTTAATTATAAAAAAATTGATATTCAACTATAAAAAAAATTTTCTACCTTTTGCCAATCATGATTCAAATTATCACAAAGCATGAGCCTAGAACATTTATTTAATATAATTCTTAATAAATGACTCGAGTGCCAATGTTTTGTGTTTCCCGCGACAAGGTCTTGACTATTCTCGGTCAAAACGATATGTGCCGCCATTTTCAGTGTAAGAATGACAATACTTTATGTGAACAGACCTTCAAAATTCATTTGTGAAACTGAACCATGAGTGTGAAATAGCCCTTACTCTCAAGTTTGTTCTGATTATCAACTACCGGCTATTTTGGGGTTAACCTCTCGTTTTCTCAAAATAAAAATAGAAACATAAAAGAGAATAGTTCATGTTGCTAAGTCATGAGTAGTAAGTATCTGTTTGAATTCATAATTATTTGAATAAATATTGAAGACAAAAAATTATTCATGATTTCATTTCTTTGTTTTGAAAGCTATGTCAACACAGAAGAAAAAAAATAGAAGTTCCCCAGTGGCAAGTTTCAATAATGGTGCTCATGTTATTCTAGATGTGATGAGTGCAGTAGGTATTGTTCCTGGTACGAGTGCTAGTCTCTATTCTGCCAAGAAGAATGAAACTAGGATTCGTGTAATAGATAGTCGAGTTGAGGCATCAACTCTCCAAGCTCGCACGCTGAGAAGAAGACTCAGGCATGGAGTGTCTGATCATTTCTACCAAGCAGGGGCATACTAAGGAGCAATTCCAGTAGTGAAGTTATTTGATATCATAAGTGACTGTGATTTGTTCATAAAATTAAACTTCAAAATGTGTTTTTCTCAATAGTGTGATTTTGACATATGTGATAGTACTTGCCGTAAGATCCAAAAAGCTGAGGTTGACGCATACAACTTTTGTAAAGTGGATTGTGTTTGTGACATCAATACTCATATCCGGAACCTCAGTCGCCAAGATCCAATCAAGTTTGACCCCATAAGCGGGTGACCAAACCAGTAAAATAGCTGTTTTCTTGATTTTTCATTATTGTATTCGATAAGCCTACAGACTTGGGTGGTCAGAATTGATCAGATCTTGGCGACTGAGGTTCCGGATATCAGTATTTATGTCAGAAACATAATCTATTTTGCAAAAGTGGTATACGTGGACCTCAGCTTTCTGGATCTTACGACAAGTGTGATATTAGAGTTAATACAAATATATAGCTATATAAAATATTCCAATGCACTTTTGGGATAAATTTTTTGTGGAAAAGTTTCAAATTAGTTTACAGATTCTTGAAAAAAAATTTGTTTGAAAAAAAATTTAAAATAGTTATTTTTTTCTGTTGTCTAATAATTATTAATTTTAAGGTATATGTTACCCCTTAAAGTTTCAAATCCCTAAAGTACTCCAGAATAAACAACATTTTTGGTGGCCAAAGAGAAAAGCCGGATCTTCAAATTGAGGCATATTTTAGCCGTTTAAAAAATAACAAAACATATGCGAGTTCGATTATTTGGGCAATCGATTACACCGCTATAATATCGGAAGTCACAATAGGACGACTAATTTCAACTTTTCCATGACAAAATTGAGGACTCCAACATTGATTGCCTTATACTTAAAGGCCAGACCGCGCCACTTCAGCTGTGTGAACGGCTAAAATAGCGTCTCGTCACCTAGTGGCCAAAGAGAGAAGCCGGAGCTGATTTGCATGTTATTTCCACATTTTGCATAGAAACGTTCCTAATTTATTAATGATCAATCTTAATAGCCTATGACACTTCAGGGTACATTGTAAAGCTACTGTCAAAATCTGGAAGCGATGGGCTCAGTAGTTTTTGAGATTTTTGCGAACATACAAACAAACGTTTTCTCTTTATATAATAGTAAGATATATGGATCATTCTCTGTGAAAGTGAATACTTCGAATCTCGATTGAAAGAAGAAAAAATCCCTAAAATCAAACTTGGCTGAGAAAAATCCATTACTTTCTATAAGAAGAATAATATTGAATAGTATAGAAGCATAACTATGCTTCCCTAAAAAACTGTTCAATTTTTTCGATTTGCTAAGTCCACGGAGATTACAGAAACTCACAGAAACCTTGAACACACACACACACACACACACACACACACACACACACACACAAGAATAATATATAATATATAAATCATCACACCCACGAGAATAATCTGTAGTAGGTGTAATGTTCGTGTTATTTTCGATAATAAAACAAAATATTTTCAAAATAATTATTATTACAATTATTGTCTTATAAACTCAATCAATATTATACTCAATCTGAAAAAACCAACACATATACTGGATCGATTTTTGACTTTTACAAAGCTTCCTCTTGGAGAAAGCCAAATTCAATTTATCAACACAACATTCCACAAGGAAAACTACGAAAGCATCGGTTTGATAAACAAAAATTCAATTCTTCAGCTTGTTCTTTTTCTATTATTTATATCTGATTTTTTCTCGGGACTCTTGCGCTTGAGATTTTTTGTTTGTTTTTTCTCCTCAATATTTTCGGTTTGGGACTTTCTTAAAATTTTCTTAACCAGCGATAGACAACCTAAATAATAATGTTGACAACTCTTGTTGACAACTTGACTCTTTTTCACATCTTTTCTTCTAGCTTCATATTTACTTTTTGTAATCTTCTGAGCTACTTGTCTTGTTTCATGACGTAGTTCGGCAGTCAATTCTTGTGATTACAGTTTCATTTTGTCAAGTGAGCTGTTAAGAGAAATATAATTATTCCTGAACTTTCAATAACAGCATATGTAAGCATAGATAGATTAGATTAGATTAGATAGATTTATTACTTGTCCATTATGTTGTATACTGTGATCATAGTTATACATACAGATACTTATATTTAGATGAACAGTATAAATTTAGCTTAATTTAATTTAGAATTTTTGATCTAGTTTATTCAAATTAAGAGTGAAAAGGGAAGTCTAAGAACAGAGCAAGCTCTCACCACAGTCGCAGGCAAGAAGGTGGAGAAATGAAAGTTTTTTGAAAACAGGAAGAGATGAAGTGTTAGTCATAACAGTGGGGAGTGAATTCCAAAGATAAGTTGCACTGACACGGAACGACCTACGGAGGAAATTCTTGCGGAAGCTGGAACAACAAGCTGCGGGCGATAGCCACCCCTACAGGGATGAGTACTGGTATTCATGAGAAAATACTCCGTGAGATACGACGGGCTGCCATACTTGAAAATCTCATATACCATACAGGCCATGAAATAGCTTCGCCGAGTAGATGTCATGAGCCAGTTTAGTTCCTCCTTGTAGGGAGAGATATGCTCGCTCCTTCTCACCCCATAGACATGTCTTATGCCAGTATTAATAAGACGTTGGAGAACCAGGTTTCGCTCCTCAGAGAGATTGCAGTACACATGAGTGCAATAATCAATGATGGGAAAAAGGAGCGTCTTGATGAGATGGTACCTGAGCTGAAGAGTCGTGCTCCTCCGGAATTTGTGTAAGCGGTACATGAGAGCATGGGATCTGCCAGTGATCGAGGCAACATGCTCCATCCATGAAAAGATAGAGTCGAGGATCACCCCCAAGCTCTTCACTGAGGACTCAAGTTTAATTGGCGAACCATTTATGATGAGTCGGTCCGATGCCTCCGCAGGAATACGAGCAATGAGAGGTTCACTCCCAAAAACGATGGCTTTAGCTTTCGATGCGTTTAGTTTATTCGTCAAGGCCCACTGTGCGATCCTGGCAGCGGCCTCGCCAAGCTTGTCGAGCGTTCGCAGTAAGTCGTCAAAGTGACAGTGAATGCAGATTTGAAGGTCGTCAGCGTACAGTATGTAGTGCACATCGGGTCCAAAGCATAGTGAAACATCGCTGATATAGAAGGCAAACAGCAGGGGGCCTAGGACAGAGCCCTGGGGTACTCCCCTACTGAGACCACGAAAACCAGTGAAAGTTCCGTCTTCACGCTTAACACACTGCTCCCTTCCCGTCAGATATGAAGCAATCCACTTTAGTGAGTCTAGAGACAAACCAAGCTTTGACAGCTTGCGCAGCAGCGTGGTGTGACAGACCGTGTCGAATGCCTTGCTAAAATCAAACAGGAGTAGGGCAGTCAGAATTTTCATGCCCTTGGCCTGACGAACGTCGTCGATAAGTCTGAGTAAAGCTGTCTGAGTGCTGTGACCCCGTCTAAAGCCCGCCTGACGCCCATCCAGCAGACCCTCCGATTCCAAATAAGGACTGATTTGGTTGAAAGCAAGTCTTTCCAGAACTTTGAAGAGAAAATTGAGCAGAGAGATAGGGCGAAATTCACCGAGACAGCTGGGAGAGGGGATCTTGTTAAGGGCAAGGACAACAGCTTTTTCCAGCAGGAGGGAAAGTGTGATTGAGCAAGGGAGGAGTTGAAAACGTCCACTAGGATGGGAGCTATGACAGGGAGTGCCTTGGAGATGAAGTTATGAGGAAGGCCATCAGTTCCCACAGACTGCGAGTGGGACCGGCCTATGGCCAATCTCACTTCGTTCTTTGTAACGTTCACAAAGCGAAAACCGGGAACGCAGGCCGATTCGCCATGCAGGCGATTGAGTGTGTCATCCAAGTTAAGGGCCAGGGGATCAGTAGCGATCCTGACGGAATGAGAGTTAATCTCCTCCTCATCAAATCCCCCAAGGTTGTTAGTAGATTCAGGTACCAGTCCCAGGTGTCTGAGTTTTCCCCATATCTCCTTGCTATCAGACAGGCTTACAAGTCTGCGCTTGAAAAAGTCAAGCTTGGCGTTTTTAGTGTTCTCATAGAGAAGGTCACGAGCAGCTCTATAGGCATGTACGTCTGTGTCAAGTCTAGTTCGCTTGAAGCGTCTGTAGAGTCTGATCATATTGTGTTCGAGGCTATCCAGGCGACTGTCAAACCATGGTTGCTTTTTGCTGTTGACCATGAAGGTACAGGATGGGGAAAATTTATCAGCAGCCGCCTGGAGTAGCACATAGAGTTGGTCAACATCAGTTTCAGTCGAGCGGGCCATGTCCAGTCGCGTCCGCCAAGAAAGTTACAGAGTTCATCAGGCTTGATCGCTTTGAAGTTTCTGTAAGTAAAGGTCTGTTCTTCTGGCCTTCCCACCTTTAAGTCGATGGTCGCAGTAATGAGGTCGTGACTGTCGGCAAAAGGTGTCTCAGTTTTCCAGTAGTCTATTACGGTGTCCAGAGCATCTACTATGCGGAGGTCGAGCCAGGTATCTGTATTGCCACGGTGAAAAGTAGCACCATGAGGCTCAAGACGGAGTGATTCCTGCTCAAGAAAGGCTCTGAAAAAGAGATCATCGGCTGAGTCTGAGAGCTGATTCGCATTGAAGTCCCCTAGCAGTATTTTAGTAGTTCAGTTTGGTGAGTGAAGAGTGCGTTTGGGGATGAGGCCAGTCCCATCCTTAAAGGGAGTATGAGGCGGTTTGTACACCACACCAGCAAAGAAAGTGTCGTACTTGGAATTCATTTTACAGAAAAGGAACTCCGGGAGAGCCCTGACATCAGCCCAGTCATGCGTAGAGGTACAGAGTACCGTCGCAGTTAGGGTACGATGGACATACATCGCCACGCCTCCGCCCCTCGTACTCCGATCATGTCTGACGAGAGAATAGCCCTCCAAGCTGACCTCAGGGTCATTGTTCAGAATATGAGGACCTAGCTTTGTTTCAGACACGGCTATGATGTGAATGAGAGGTTATGCCAGCAGAAAGCGCCTGATGTCCTGAATGCGCGCCCTGATCGAGTTGGCATTGAGGTGGCAGACTCTCTGGTTGTCCACAGCAACCGAAGATCCCGTCCGGGTAGAATATAGCAGTGGACGCAGGTTAGGTACAGCAGGGATGTAGAAGCAAGTGAGTGAGAGGTTGCACTGTTCTTGTAGATTAGACTTATTTAGAATCATAGTGCCAGACGGGCTTCAAAATTGTCTAAATCATTCAGAGAGCCGATGAGAATTGGCGCCTCCTCTCTCCGCCTAACGAAAATCTTGCCATCCAGGTGAAACACAGATGGTCTGGGCACAAAGCGCGTTTGGACGCGCGTAGCTTGATACAGCTTAAACACATGCGATGGAAGAAATTCGTTCACGTCGATGAAGTTCGGGGGGTGGGGCGATCTCGCACCAGCGCCCTGGAGTAATGCAGGGTCCATTGCATTAGTGTAAACCCTGCGCAAGCTAATTTTATTCTTGATAATGACACCGACAAGGGCCGGGAAAATCAGAGTCACTACGACCGACACGTGGTTAGGAGTGGCGGTTGTCTGAGCAGCAGCTCCAGCTGAAGTCCCAGCAGTAGCAGAGACAGTAGGAAGCGATAGCGATGAAGCTGGGACAGGGTCGGGTCGACCAGCAGAGCCACGCGGCCTAAGTAATCGCGCGGACACGATGTCGTACTGCTGAAGCTTGTGAGAGTATGAAGATAGAAAGAGTAGTTTAGATATAAGTGTGTGTGTGTGTGTATGTGTGTGTGTGTGTGTGTGTGTGTGTGTGTGTGTGTGTGTGAGAATAATGATCGTTTGCCACGGAGATGACAAGCCCACGTTGAGAATCAGTATTACAGGAAAAGATAATGTATTTCAAAGAAGCACTTACCCCACAATATTTACAAGGTTGACACATATTTTTGCTCTAATATAATTTCCTTAAACGTAGAATGTCAATCGGCAACCGCTCCACGGTGATGAATGACAACAAATGAACAGGTTGCGTGCATATATTTCGTGATCCATATGCTCTATATAAGAGGGGGGAAGTCTTTTCGTGTTACTGAATATAGTAGACGGTGTGTTTACAAACAATAAATACGTATATTCAACGAGCCAGGAACTTTAACAAACGTATAAAACCTGCTTATTTGCTCATTTGCTGAATTCACGTGATTTCAAGGGGCAATTTTCGAATCCATCTCATATAGAATCCCACAACGCATGGAATATTCCAGTGGAATATTTCGGAAGATTCCTCTGGAATATTCCAGTGGAAGATTTCTGGAAGATTTCAGGAATATTTCAATGCGGCATTCAAAAACCAAACTATGAATTATTCAGAGGAATATTCCAGAAATCTTCCACTGGAATATTCCAGTGGAATCGTCCAAAATATTTCATTGGAATATTTCAGGAAGATTTTTTTGTAAGATTTTGAGAGTTAAAAGCTGCGTTGAAATATTCCAGAAATCTTCCACTGGAAGATTCCATGGAGTATTTCTGGAAGCTTACTGAAAGATTTCTTCGGAAGGTTTTTAAATGCCCGAGGCCGCGTTGAAATATTCCAGAAATCTTCCAATGACATATTCCAAGATATATTTCTGGAAACTTCCAGAAATCTTCCAATAGAAGATTTAGTGGTTGTTTATGAATGACCATAGGAATGTTTCAGAAATCTTCCAGAAATCTTCCAATGGAATATTCCATGATATATTCCTGGAATCTTCTAGAAATCTTCCAATGGAATATTTATTACCTGAATTATTACCTAACCTGAATATCAATTTTCTAATGTTCGCACGGATTCGACAAACTTATCTCACTAATTCAACAAAACCTATATGTTGTAAGGTCTTTTCTTGAAGATTTCAGAATTTCAATTATGAATAACTAATTCATTTTATTCTAAACATGAAAAACCAAATTTCAATAAGCTAAAAACTATCCCGCGATGCTCGCCTTCTCTCGCTTCGCCAGTCACACGACGAGTGCGGGCCGCGTTTTTAGTTGTAAAACTAAAATCCATGGTTTTATAATAAATCGCAATTTGGCTTTGGAATTGTAACGTTAAAAGTCTGTAAGTCGAGTATATCGACTCAGATATTCGATTAGATTAATAATTATTTCAGTGACTTTTATGAAATATCAACTGGAAACCCAGCTTGTGTGGTCTCTATTGAACCGTATTGAAATTTCCTCGTTTGCGCTTCGGTGGGACGCCCGTACCTGCTGTGGGTACGTCGGGCTCGGAGCGCCGGACTACGCGCGTGGTCCATCGAGGACCGCTTGGATCATTTGCCGCGCAGGTGCGGCTTGTCTCGCTCGGTTGACTCGCCCGGCCCTCGGCCTCGTTTGCTTGCGGCTCGCTTGCCACGCAAGCGTCGACGGACTCGGCGGGCGCACTCGCTTCACTCGCTACGGGTGAGTCTTCGGGCTCCCCTTCTGCCGCTGCGGACGGCTTCGTGGTAACGCGTGGATCGTCTTCTTGATCCTCCGCTTCTGCTCGTATTGTCGCGGCTTCTTCTTCTGGGACGTATCGCTCCAAGTGCGCAGCGGCGACCGGTGAATACAGCTTTCCGTCGCTGCCTTGCAGCTCGAACGTATTCGATCCCAAGCTCCGGACGGTTTTGAACGGCCCGGCGTACGACGGGGACAACTTGCTGCCGATCCCTTCAAAGGCTTTGGACAAGATGCGGTTTTCGCGCCACACCCAATCCCCTTTTTCGAACGAGTTTGCGCGCCTATTTGCATCGTAGTATCGGGCCTGGTGGTCCTGCGCCTGCCGTGATCGTTCGACCACGTCGAGCAGCAATGTTGGTGGTTTTTCCATCCTTTCTTGCAACTCTCGCCGCGCGTCGGACGGCGAGAGAAGCAAGAAACGAACTCTTCCTCTGCTCGTTGTTCGTACTCTTGCCTAAACGTGCCCGTTGCCCTTGGCTGTCTCTCATACAGAATTATAGCTGGGCTCTGGCCTGTGGACTCTTGAATTGCGGAATTGTATGCGAAGTCCAGCTCCGGAAGCTACTCGTCCTATTGCCAATGGTCGGCCTCGACTGCCAGGGATACCTGATTACTTGTCGGCCCAAAATCTGTTATTATAGATTCATAGGAAAGCACGAGCATTCTAATAATCTGAGGTGAGAAAACCGAAAATATAGACGTGGGGGCGTAATCTACATCATAGAAGGTCATGTGTTGCTAAAAACCATTTTTCTTCAATTTTCTATCTGATAAACAACTTGGAAAATGATGATTTGAAAATAGTGGGTGTGATGGGTCGAAAGAAGAGTTCGAGAACTATGATTTCAACTGGCTATGTGTTCGAAAAAATTGATATTGTGGGGGCGTATTGAACTGAGAAACAATCATTTCCCCCGTGGTCCTCGGATAACGTTGATAAAAAAATATAAATGGGTTATTCATTCAAAATCCGATCCGATAGATTCATGGGAGAGCACGAGCATTTCTGAAATCTGAGGTGAAAAATCCGAAAATATAGACGCGGGGGCGTAATCTACGTCATAGAAGATCATGCGTTGCGAAAACCATTTTTCTTCAATTTTTTGTCTGATAAGCAGCTCAGGAAATGATGATTTGAAGAACATTCGGTGTGGCCTATGGCCGGGCTTCAGCCGGTAGCGCTGTGTGTCGCCAGTGATGAAGAAGGTAGCTCAGGACGAAGTAATCGAATTAGGGAAAGAATACGTGATTGAACAGTCAAGCAGTGACTGGTGTAGTGCTTCCATAATAGTGGAGAAATCAGGTGGTGATTGGTAATTCTATATCGACTAAAGGAACGTAAATAAAGCCACGATCCGCGACAAGTATCCGATACCAAACATGAATACGATTCTGGACAGACTGAGACGGGTACGATTCATTTTGGAGATAGATCAGAGGCCGCACATTATGAATTATCACGATATAGAGATAGCAAGAAGTATTCTGCCTTCTGGGCTGTGACATTTCAAAAATATGCGTTTTGGTCCAACAGATGCGCCAGGTCTGTGCTGGAAATACTGGTAAAAGTGGGTACGGTGGTTAACCTGGATGCTCGATGGAAAAGGCCTCCGACGAAACCCAGAAAAGATTGTGCCAGTAGTGAATTATCCTGTATCTCTGATCTACCATCGTTAAGAAAGCCTTAACGATGGTAGATGATTCGCCAAGCTAAGCAATAGTATGATTCGCATAAGAATTAGAGCGGCGAAGGGTAAAATTTGTAGCCGGGGTTCTTTGGAATGATGAGACAGGGTCTTTGAATGATAAAAGAGCGGATAATTTTACAAAGTATTTATTTATAAACAATAGAGTTAGAATACGGCGTCCTGCAACTGCTCGTCCCTTTTCTGTGGACAGAGATTGACCGTTCTTTGATTTACACTTGAAAATTATATACAATCCTTAATCCTAGGTTGTACGGGTTTCGGGTCGGTGGGGTAATCGGTACGTCCGTTTACAATGTTTTATTCTACGGTGTGGGGGCTATGGAGTACCCATGAGCCCGGGTCGCGGTGGAGGAAAGGCGGAGTAGCTAGTTGCCGAGAGCACCTCGAGTCCGCTGAGTCGAACTGCCCTGAGGTTGGTGGAGACTACCTCAACGCTGATCCAGCATATTCCCTGATGGAGCGTTCTCGACATCAGTTCTTTTCTCTTTGAGTGGAGCTCCCTCGACACTGACTTCTTTGTCATGTATTTGTTGTTAATAATGAGTGAATGGAATTATTGCAAGTTTTTCCAGTAGAGATACTTCGACACTAGTACATTTAATTGTTCCAAGTGAAGTATCCTCAACGCTGGCTCATTTGATAGTTATTGATGAGTGCATGAATGGAATGATCGCTGGTTCTTCCCAGATGGAGCGTTCTCGACACCGGTATTCTTTATTTTCAACCGTTACGAAGGTTGGAAATGATCAATTTATTACCCATTTCCATGATTTTCGACGGCAAAGGACTCAAAATCTTCCCAATTAGCTCTTTAGCAACCGTTGCTAAAGAGAAGAAGAATCAAGTTTGCCACTGGAAAGATGCTCAACAACACAACTGTGTGGTCAATGGCATCTAAGCACGTTTATATACATCGCTGTCTCCGGCTGCTCGGTCTCGAGTTTGGTGCGGTGCAATTTCTTATGTTCGCTAGTCAATTACTCGAATACAACGGAAAAGGTTAATTTTTTTAAGGGCTATATTAACGTAAAAAATTGTCAGCTTTCGATTTAGACTATTTAAAAAAATAAAAAAATAGTCTTTGAAATATGGCCTATTTCATGTTTTTTTTCGGGGAAACGTAAAAATTTTCGACTGCATCATCGAAAAACTGAGAAAAAACTACATCAACAACGTATTCTACATTGTTTATGTATCGGTTTTATATAATTGAAAACGAGCGTTGAAGACGCGAGCTTTTAGCGTCCGCGCGACGGCTCTGGAGAGTTAACGTATAACGCTCCATGTACCATTTCGTTTGTATTCTATCCACTTTGGCCGTGATTTAAATTCTAGACTATATAAAAAGTAGTATTCTCGGAGGAGTCGAGCTGAGTCGAACTGCCCTGAGGTTGGCGGTACGCGGCCTTATATAGTCGCCTGAGTAGTGCGGCGGCTCGGGTGTGCGCGCGCTGGCGCTCGCGGAGAGGGGCACTTGTCGGTCTGGCACCTGTATGTTCGCGCCCGACACACTTGGCTGTCTGGCGGCCATACTGCAACAGACCTCGCTGCAAATTCAAGTTATTATTTACAAGACCGTAGTAAAAAATTATTTCCTTTGTTTTTGTCTCTACTCAATAATTATAGAGATGGCATCTCTCAACAATGATCAGTTTGTTAAGGCGGGATGCTTTTCGGCCCCATTACCGGATTTCCCAGCCCTGCCGGTGGGCCTGACTGAAGAGGCCACTCGGCAGGCGTTTGAGCGGTAGATGGACGAGTTATTTAATCCATCTCGCGTTCCAGCGCCAGTGGAGGAAGCGCTACACCCACTCATGGGGAAGAAAGTCATCCCGTCGAGAAAGGAGCAGATGGACCAGATTGAGAGGCCGAGGGAAGATTATGCTATGTTGTGGCCCTCAGAAGGCGCGTGAAATTTGATTTACAAATGATGTTATAATATTTCTTCCTTCTCGATTGAAAGAGAGTGTTTTTAACATTTGGTTTCGAAATTTTGGGAGTTGACTATGCTTGCTTATTTGAATTTTTGAGCTTTGGTGTATTTACTGATATTTATCTAGATGGTATATCAACTTTTTACTCTCAGAATTAATTTTGATTATCAATAGCATTAATTGTACTTTTTGATGTTCCAGTCTTGTTCATATTGGTTCAATTATTTGCTAAGAAATTCGCTCGTATGGAATGATTCAATCATGAGTTATGTTTCGATGTTCTTCCTGATTTTTATTTGATGGATTCATTTTGAATATCAGTAACATTTGAAGCACTTCTTGATGTTCTTGCCATTTTGATATTTCATATCGAGTTAATTGTACATCTTTGAGATTTACTCTCACTGAATGGTATTGTAAACATATGATCATTATTCAATGTCTGATGACGCCACGTTCAATGCTACGGTTCTCAGAACAAATACATCAATCCATTGTCAAATCCCCGGATATATATATATACACTTACTTACTCGGCATTTAGTGCGCAATTTCACACATTGCAAGAGAGCATACAAAAATCAACAGGAGTGGTGCCGGGAGACGGGAAAGATATCGAATCGGAGGAAGCAGGCTTCTTGTCGTCGACAGTTTATAAAGTGATTGCAGAAAATTTAATTTTGAAATAAAACAAAGCAACCATCCGACATCCAACAAGAAAATTGAAACGAAAGAAAACGAAATGACATCCGAGAACACGACTACGCCAACAGCAACTGGTATCACAGGCCACAGCATGTAGTTACGGGAGGAAAAAGTCAAGAAGTAGATAATGCGATAGCATGCACCTGTATCAAAAATCACGTACGTGCACAAGATTACAAGATCTTGCAACACAATATAAATATCCGTAATCGACCCTATGGGAACTGTTTATTCCACTCACTGATTAAGGCATTGGATTTGGAATATACTACTCAGTTGAGAAATCAGTTACTACAAAGTTCGGCGATACATCATTGCCTCGATTCCGAAAATGTACGAATGATGTTAACGTCATCAACAGAGTTCGGGGACGTTGTTAAAGGATGTTGATTGTGAATTCCTTTTTTCTCGCGAGTACAACAAATACACATGTATACGATTTCACCATGCGGCAAGTCAGGTCAAGTGTCTGTACGTGAAATTTGACGAAAGGAGAGAGTATTCACACTAGCATTCAAAAGGGAACCATTATACCCCATATATACTTGGTTATTTTTGATGACACCGTGGTGGAACAATCAGCCGATTATTCCAACGATTTGTATGATGACATATTGCCGCTTTTCCAATCGTACTAATATCGAGACCGTTGCTGGTATGTAACTGTAATATTCTTGTTTGACTAAATATCAATGTGTAAAATGGAATCATTTTTTTCATTTAATGTCCTGACCCTTTCATTCCTGTAGTAATCGTTTTGAAATTGGAATTACTATTTAGCTTGGTTTTTTTTTTCTGATTGTTTCCTTCGACTCGAAGTATCATATTTCTGAAGATAAAAATAATCAATCTTCCCGAGCCTTTATCGTTATATTAAAATTTAATATTACATAATTGAGAAAGGTTTCGCCCTAGGCAATACTGACATCATATTTATTAATAAACCTCAGCGTTATGTAATGTTAATGATGAATAGATATTCACGGTTTTTTGTGATGAGATATCTATTTGCGGTTAGCGTGAATGCGCTTATACGGACTCGCCATTTTGGGCGTTCTCGGCGCCAGTCTATGAAAGGTGCTGACTTGCTGTTCTGGCGAAGTTTTGCAACACCGATTCGTTCATTCCATTTAATTTTTCCTGACGGAGCGGCCTCGACGTCACTTCAGCTCTGTAATACTGTTAGTGAAGTATATGGAAATAATCGCATTATCTTCCCTCGCTACATTTGTCCATTCCAATTTCTCGACACCGATTTCTTTTGCGGATTAGCCTTAACGCTGATTCGTCGTATTTCCAAGTGGAGCGTCCTCGACGTTGGTTTTCTTTACGAAGTAGCCACAACGTTGGTTGATTTGACGGTAATATTGTTGTTATTTGTTAGGTTGTTTAGTAATAAATGAATGAGTGGAATGACCACGAGCTATAACTAGGTGGATCGTTGTCAACACCTGCACTTTCTGCTTTCCAAGTATAGTCTCCTCAACGCTGATCCAGCATATTCCCTGATGGAGCGTTCTCGACATCAGTTCTTTTCTCTTTGAGTGGAGCTCCCTCGACACTGACTTCTTTGTCATGTATTTGTTGTTGATAATGAGTGAATGGAATTATTGCAAGTTTTTCCAGTAGAGATACTTCGACACTAGTACATTTAATTGTTCCAAGTGAAGTATCCTCAACGCTGGCTCATTTGATAGTTATTGATGAGTGCATGAATGGAATGATCGCTGGTTCTTCCCAGATGGAGCGTTCTCGACACCGGTATTCTTTATTTTCAACCGTTACGAAGGTTGGAAATGATCAATTTATTACCCATTTCCATGATTTTCGACGGCAAAGGACTCAAAATCTTCCCAATTAGCTCTTTAGCAACCGTTGCTAAAGAGAAGAAGAATCAAGTTTGCCACTGGAAAGATGCTCAACAACACAACTGTGTGGTCAATGGCATCTAAGCACGTTTATATACATCGCTGTCTCCGGCTGCTCGGTCTCGAGTTTGGTGCGGTGCAATTTCTTATGTTCGCTAGTCAATTACTCGAATACAACGGAAAAGGTTAATTTTTTTAAGGGCTATATTAACGTAAAAAATTGTCAGCTTTCGATTTAGACTATTTAAAAAAATAAAAAAATAGTCTTTGAAATATGGCCTATTTCATGTTTTTTTTCGGGGAAACGTAAAAATTTTCGACTGCATCATCGAAAAACTGAGAAAAAACTACATCAACAACGTATTCTACATTGTTTATGTATCGGTTTTATATAATTGAAAACGAGCGTTGAAGACGCGAGCTTTTAGCGTCCGCGCGACGGCTCTGGAGAGTTAACGTATAACGCTCCATGTACCATTTCGTTTGTATTCTATCCACTTTGGCCGTGATTTAAATTCTAGACTATATAAAAAGTAGTATTCTCGGAGGAGTCAATATTGCGTGAACAAATTCTTGTCTCCTTAAAAAACAATTTTCTTTCCAGAGTGCTGTTTTTCGGCGTGGGAATATTGGAATCGAACGATGTTTGACTTACTTTGTAGATAATGAGTAGAATTCCATTGAGTCAAACAACGTCGATCGACATTTGAACCGAGCAGCGTTATACAATTTTGACTTAGGGTAATGTAGCACTGACAGTGCTTGAGGTGTCCATATTGGGTACACCTGCTTTACTACAGGCAGTATACACGAATACTAGGGAAAGGGCTGGAGTGTCTCAAATATTGAGTTACTACATTACACTGATTCCATCTAGAGCAGCGTTAAACTTTTCTAGTGTCAGTGTGTGTTCGGATTTTCTACCACTCGATAACTGTTGGAGAAGTTATCCGATCGTCATACATATTTGCACAAAGGTCAGTCATGGAAAAATGTAGTGTAAGTTCATTGTTCAGCAACATCTATTGTTTGTTTCCCCAGTAACCGTTGCTGGGGTGTTTTTAGGAGTTCCTTATAACCATATTCAATTGTATGTTAGGGTTTGAATGTTCATGAGGATCGACAATAATGAACGAGATATTTCCCGTAGCAACTGTTGTTGATATCCCTAGTAAATATTGCTACAATGAAAAAGCATACTTTTGATGCAGTTAGCAGCGTTTTTTTGAGGAGGTAAGCGGCACGCAGGATAGTATTTCTAGACAGCACCAGCAGTGAATTAGAAATTTCCATTCTCTTTCTGTATGAGTTTAGCTAGGAAACTACTTTGGTCTTTCTAGAAATATTCATTTTCGCAAATCTGAGGGGCTACATTTGAGCTTTTTTTCCATAAAAATATCAGTTCAAAATGGTTCATGAATTTTCCGTTGATCACGGAACGTTAACGTATTTCTCTAATTTATATATCTAAGAAATCACAATTCAAATTTCAAGACAATCAGATAGAAAATTATTGAACTGTGCTGTACAATATTTCGGGAAATACAGCCTCGAGATAATAGTGTTTCGAACTTCATTTTAATGTTCAAGACTGTTGAGCCCCAAACGTAATATAGGGAAAAGTAATTCACCAATATGTATGTACTCCAATGTAAATTATGCTTAATCCTAATCCACCTAAATAGTCAGTTCGGAATTCCCCAAATCCTTGTGCTTAATCCTAATCCTCATAAATATTATGTTCGGAATTACCCAAACCCAATTCAAATGTGCCCAAAACTCGTGGATATTATTACGCCTAATGACACACCGCTTAACGATATACCTACACCAAATCCGATACCTGCCCAGATCTCGTCCCTTCTACCTGCGTCCCCACTCGAACCTTCTACCTGCGTCCCTACTCGAACCACGTGCCCCCTCTACTAGTGTCATTAACCAATAGGATGTATTTCCCTCCTCAACTCCCCAAAATGGGAAGTATTCTGTTAAGTAAAATTGTATTATCGAGTTAGTTTAAGGTCAGCAGTGTTGTAGATAAGCTTAAATAAATACGAATATACACAAACTTCTGCATCACCAACTTTACATTCTCGCACACTCCACCCCAATTGCGCTACATGATAGCGCCGCGTGCTAACAACTACAATTGCACGCCTTCAAACGTTTCTTGCAAAAACAAAGACCATTGTAAGGATCCTCGGATCACGGAAAATAGAATGTAAAATTCCTCAGAATGGTGATGGAATATCTTTCTTGGGTGAATTATACTTGTTCAAAGACAATGAAATGAATCGGAAAAAAAGTTTAGAGTGCCCTAACCTCTAGGATGTATGTAACGTGCAACATACAGTAGGTCCATATAAACTCTAACCGATGAGAACATTTCTTAGTTGGGCTCCCACGACCTTTGGCACATATAACCCTAGTCTAGTCTTGACTCCATGAGTGCCATCATGAGACTGGCTGGCACATAATTTCAAACATGAATAGAATATATTACATGAGTATTAAAATGCCAACTTTGGTTATAACTTTTCAATGATTACAGTACTTGCGTAAGTCGATGCCCTCCTCGAAGTTTTCCAAATCAAGGTGGAGTTTGCTGGCCTTGTCATGAATCTTGTGAAACTTGTGCTGGTGCTGGACAAGATTCATGTCTTTCATGTGCTCCTGCACATTTGCGAGTAACAGATCTAGCAGTTTGTCTCCAGCAGTGCCCTGAAGGTTACTATGAAAGTGAGTTTATATTTCCTATTCGTTATGTCTCCAAAACTGTACTATACATGAATAGATGTGCAGTTACAGCATGTTTCATATACTCTTATCTAATAATTGAGTAGGTGTGTCCTCATTACGGATAATAGAGCAAGATAATCATATGATCAATGACCACAGAGAGAGGAGGTTCTTCCTTTCCCGAAGTGACCTAATATTAGAGCAAGATCAAAGCCCTGATGAAAAAGGGAAATTCCACAGTGATCGTAATCCGAAAACCGAAGATCGGGCTAAGGAACTAAGACGATTCGGCAAAACCGAGGGATAATTAGCCACTAGCGCACTGTGGAATAATCGAAACAGAGGGCCTTACGCATGACGACTAGATTACTTGGGTAAAAACCGCTATGCTCGCTGATACTTTCCGTACATGCACCTGTGGGAGTGACCTGTGACTCCGTCACTCCCAAAGCAACAAGCCAGTATCAGCCTCCGAACTACGCACCGGCACCTGTATGACGTAGTGGGACCCCACCAGTTCTTGTGACCAACGCCAAATGACAGATCATAACACGGAGGGACAAAATTCATTCTCCCGTGTATCCTGCAGATTAACCCCATTGGAGTCTGAACGGACACTTTTTCAATACTTATTTCCGTAACTCTGTTTAGTACAAGACCCAACATCAAAAATTTTGGAACCGAACATTTCCTCACGCAAAATTGTCTGAATTTCCGAAATCTGTAACTAGAATTTAAAAAGATGCACATTGAATTCGCTTATATTTATTGCAACTGAGCTGCTGGCGGTTTCGTTTGCTGCAGTTGGCTACGGCTAAATATATGTTGCAAGATAGTTTCAATGAGATTCATTCTTTTAATAGTTTTTCTATCTTTCCGAGAAGAGCGAATTGAATCCCATTATATCGACCCTCCCTATTCATAAGGACGTATCTCGGGAGTCAGAATAATAAGGACGTATCTCCCGGAACGCCGGAGCGCGGGAAAATAAGGACGTATCTCGCGTGAGCGCAAAATAAGGACATATCTCGCGTGAGCGCAAAGTAAGGACGTATCTCGGAGGTACGCGCAAAATAATATCATAGCTCGGAGAATTGCAAAGTGAGAAAGTATCTCAGCGGTTTAAAATCAACTAATGAAGTTTACACATGAAGATAAAATCCAGTCACGAGTCACTCAGTCGTATTAATTTTCTAAAAACAGCAGGAGACCAATTCTGATCACTATAGTCGCCACTCGAGTACCTTACACGTTTTACTGCATGTTTATTAATAACATCCATAATAAGCACTGTAGTACACTGTCGATATGACTTTGGTTCTGATTTAAGAAGTTGACGGTAGCGCTCGAGTCTGACAGCGGCTACTGCAGTGATCAACTGTGGAATGAGCCGCTGCGCGCCGCGGCCGGTGGCTCAATTCGTGGATAAGACTCGGGGTCTTATCCACGAGAGCCACCATGTTTCCACGTATATAAATGCCAGGTAGGCTCTTGACCATCGTTTCTGCAGTGCTTTTGACTCATGAATAAAAAAATACAGATGCTTTATATTTTGACTCGCCCCCATGATCGCTTTCATGTTTGCCGAGTTTTAATTCTATGCTTGAGATTTATTTGCGGTTATGATCGGTTATAATTTTCAATCAAATAAGAGGTTCAATATTGAGTCGCAATTCTCCGCGAGCTGCGACATTATTTCGCGCTCGTCCGAGATACGTCCTTTCTTTGCGCTCACGCAAGATACTTCCTTACTTTGCGCTTTTCCGAGATACGTCTTTACTTTGCGCTCGCCCGAGATACGTCTTTATTATTCTGCTGCCCGATATACGTCCTTATTTCGAGAATCTCCGAGATACTTCCTTATGAATAGGGAGGGTTGATATGCAATAATACCTATAAAAAATGATGAAATGAAAAATAGATTCAAGAATAGATTGTTTATGGCTATACGAAATTCGCCAAATATGGACGAGTGTCTCAAGCTAATGGATATATATTATTAATTGTGATATTGCATTCAGCCTACAAACGTTTCACGATAAAAAGTTATGAGTAAACTAGATATGTTGGCCTTCAGGCAAGAATTGCCTTACTCAATGTACTCGATCAATACAAATAACTTGACCGGAATCTAGAATGACTTCCCACTCACTCTGTGACTGACTTCCGGACTGATTTCTTCTGCCCACTGGATAATCTGCTTTTATAATCGCCGTGACGTCGCCCAAACAGGATCTCCCGTGAGTCACCTCCCTATCGCTGCGTTGCATGCGTGGATCTTATCCAAAGAAGCTTACTTCTTCACAGGGCTTAGCTACAATTTATCATATATCTCACTGAACACACACACGCTTTCTCGACGTGCTCAAGTGCCCACTGGCTGCTCGGTAATATCGTATATGCCAATACGAAGATCATCATGTTAGTCTTCTTGTTAAACTATGGGCAGTTTGACGTGCTTGCTTTTGTTCAAGAGCCGACCATCGCATCGATGGGCTCGCTCTGCGCATCCATATTTCCATACACTCAATCCTAACGTTGCTGCTCAGATAACTGGTGGAAAAGTGCACATCGCAAATCTACAATGCGTTCTTCAGTTTTGAAAATATTGTGACGGGCAGGCCGGGCCATAACACTTTAATTATTCAATTTAACTCATTGTATAAATACGGAAATATCCCTGGCTAGAGGCCTAGACCTTAAAGTCGGGAAGGGAAGGTGAGATATTTTAATCTCAAACTCATATCATCTCAGAAAACCATGTTCTGATCAGAAATATTCCGTAGAGATCCTTATCGGCGATTGCTGCCGGCCGGCCGGCTCCCTAACTATACAGTTAGAATATATTATATCGTTGACATGAAAGAAAATCTATTGTTCATCGTCTTCATGACTCATCAATATATTTATGTGAATAATCAATGCATGCGGGAGGATTCTAGGAGGATACTCACAAGGAGACACCACAGTCTTCTATATTCTAACTAAACCTGTTCTGCAACACATATGTATAGACCCATTTGAGGGATTATTCATCCTACGTTTCTTTGACATTCATAAGGAACTAGCATCCCCCTTCGCGGCTTCGTCCGCTCTTTGAGATAATAGAATTCGAATGATAATTATTAACTGTGCATAGAAATAAAAACGTAACATTCAAGTGTTTGAAGTTTCGAATCCCTAAAGTACTTCAGAATAAACGACATTTTTGGTTTTCTCTTTACCATTCGGCATAAGGATGAATTGATTCTCTGATTCACTCGTCCTAGAAAACTTGGTCCTAGAAAGTCCAACATACAACTCCCCAAGTAAAAAACAATCAGAGTGTAAATCAATTCCGACATATTTAAATGTCTGACCTTGAGCCTTGTTTATTGTGATAGCGAAAAACGCGTGAACGGCTCGTACAACGGTTCGCATCCTAGTGGCCAAAGAGAAAAGCCGGAGCTGATTTGCATGTAATTTCCACATTTTGCATGGAAACGTTCCTAATTAATTGATGACTAAACTCAATAACCTATGACACTTCAGGGTACATAGTGAAGCTTCTGTCAAAATTTGGAGGCGATTGGTTCAGTAGTTCTTGAGATTTTTGCGAACATACAATCAAACGTTCCTCTCTATATAATAATAAGATGAGATAAGATAAGATAAGATGAGATCTATATATGGGCAATTCTCTGTGGGATCGAACATGAAAAAATTTGATTTGGCTCAAAATTTTTTTGTAAGTTCTAGGGCATCAAGCCGATTTCCCAGAATTTTTTTAGATTTTTTCGAGCACTTTAACCCCCTTTAATAAATAGGCAAAGTTGCTGATTTTGCTGTTTTTGCATTTTCAGAGGCATTTTCAACCTTAATTTACACCCTGAAAATGACCTCTGAGGCAAAAAATGAATGGGACACTTTTTCCTGCAAATTGCCTGAATTTTATAGAAAAATTATCTCCAAGGTCATTGGAGCACATTAAGTACTCCACATTACCAATTGGAGCCTCTATTTTTGAACCCTGGGAGTTCGCTCGTCAAGCCCCACACCACATGGGTACTAAAAGTTGTCCCAACTCATACCACATACAGCCTATATAGTAAAAAAATGGGCCTGGACTCTGGAAGCTACCAAAAAATTAATATATTAACTAAAATAGGGGTAAAACAGGCTAAAATGACAATTCAAGGGGAGCCTTGTACCGCCAACACTTCAAATTTTTGCAAACACTTGTCTGTGGTATTATTAAAATTATCCACTGTAAAAACTCACATTCTATCATACGAATACATATCCTGAGTTTTTAATATCATATTTATATAGATCAAGCATTACTATACTACTTGACGCCACCTCACTTTCAGTAGTTACATGTATTGATGGTCAATATATTGGCTCTATTGTGTTAAAATGTACAAGAAACTACTAATAAAGTACATTGTCATGAATTGCATTCACTCGATAAGAAAGATTAATCCAGAAAGTAAATTGTAAACTGTGCATTACACGTACACCTTATAACACACTAGGCAGTGCATAGATATCATATGATTTTTTTAATATCAACAAGAAAATGTTGAAGTTCACTAAACATGGGTAATATTCATGAATGTGGGACTCATGAAATCCACTCATATTGTATAAACTGCATAGCTAAGGTCCAAGCAGCTATCGCCGGATGGGCTCAAACTACAACCTCAAGTTATTTACTCATGAAAATAGATAATATGAATCAATCAATCAAAAATATATGTTTAGTAGTAGGATATAGTTTTCCAGTCCGAATATATATTTGAATTCTTTATCAAGTTGCGCGTCTAGTGATCATACTTTTAAGTGGATTGATTCACATTAGCTAATTCCATGAGTAAATAACTTGAAGTTGTAGTTTGAGCCCACCAGGCAATAGCTGCCTGGACCTCAGCTATGCAGTTTATACAGTATGAGTGGATTTCATGAGTCCCACATTCATGAATATTACCCATGTTTAGTGAACTTCAACATTTTCTTGTTGATATTAAAAAAATCATATGATATCTATGCACTGCCTAGTGTGTTATAAGGTGTACGTGTAATGCACAGCTTACAATTAACTTTTTGGATTAATCTTTCTTATCGAGTGAATGCAATTCATGACAATGTACTTTATTAGTAGTTTCTTGTACATTTTAACACAATAGAGCCAATATATTGACCATCAATACATGTAACTACTGAAAGATAGGTGGCGTCAAGTAGTATAGTAATGCTTGATCTATATAAATATGATATTGACAACTCAGGATATGTATTAGTATGATAGAATGTGAGTTTTTACAGTGGATAATTGTAATAATACCACAGACAAGTGTTTGCAAAAATTGGAAGTGTTGGCGGTACAAGGCTCTCCTTGAATTATCATTTTAGCCTGTTTTTACCCCTATTTTAGTTAATGTATTAATTTTTTGGTAGCTTCCAGAGTCCAGGCCCATTTTTTCACGATATAGGCTGTATGTGGTATGAGTTGGGACAACTTTTAGTACCCATGTGGTGTGGGGCTTGACGAGCGAACTCCCAGGGTTCAAAAATAGAGGCTCCAATTGGTAATGTGGAGTACTTAATGTGCTCCAATGACCTTGGAGATAATTTTTCTATAAAATTCAGGCAATTTGCAGGAAAAAGTGTCCCATTCATTTTTTGCCTCAGAGGTCATTTTCAGGGTGTAAATTAAGGTTGAAAATGCCTCTGAAAATGCAAAAACAGCAAAATCAGCAACTTTGCCTATTTATTAAAGGGGGTTAAAGTGCTCGAAAAAATCTAAAAAAATTCTGGGAAATCGGCTTGATGCCCTAGAACTTACAAAAAAATTTTGAGCCAAATCAAATTTTTTCATGTTCGATCCCACAGAGAATTGCCCATATATACTAGTGTTCCCCGTCGCGGCTGCGCCCGCGAATATGTGTATTGAGTTCGAAATGTTGTTACTCTCATTTATTGTTGAAAAACTCGTATAATATGGATATATCTGTAAACTTTGATTAATTTGATATTTTGTAATTCTTGGAGTTGTAATTTTCATGTATCCTCTGAGAATTGGAAATTTTGGATAAACAGCGTTCTTAGTTTTTGAATTTTGAGGAATTGAGGGGCTGCGTGGAATAAGGGCCTAACTAGAAAACGATGATTTGGAGAAAAATAGAAAAAATTGTTTAACTTTTCATTGGTACAACCTATAATATTAGTGCTTCGTAGGTGGTTTATAAATACATTCCAACGGAAGTATATGCGAAAATTTCTGGAATATAGGCAATATGTAATGAGATATAGCCCGTTAAAAAAATTGAATTAGGCCTTTATTGCGAAGATCTATTCTGTAAATTCAGACTAAGCCCGTATAAAAAATGATAAAAGTGTAAAAATATCGAAAGTTTATATTTTCATTAATGTGATTGAAGAAATAAGAACATTTTTCCCGAATGGATCAAAAATTAAAAGTAAATGCATATATATTTATATATTTAAGAGTGTGTATGCTGGGTGTGTGTGTGTGTGCGTGTGTGTGTGTGTGTGAATGAGTATGTGAACACCTATAGCATGAAATGAAATGACACAAATATGAAAATAAATGTTTTTAATCGGAATTGTCATTACAATATTTGAAACATATATAGAATAAAGCCCTTTTTCTGAATATTCAGTGAGTTAGGCCCTTTTTCTGAATATACAACGAGTTAGGCCTTTTTTCAAAATATTGATTTTCAAATAGCTGAAAAATATATTGTAATAGTAGAAAATATATGAATATAAAGGATAATTTATTTTCACATATCTTAATACCGCAAAAAAGTACAAAATACAAATTTAGATGTTCTAAATAATGGTTCATGTATCTAATATAGAAAAAACAGAATCATTAAACCATTTTTGCGCAGTTTCTGATATAAATTTCATCAAAAATTTAAGATCTTTCACTTTTTCCGTTTTCATTCCCGGAGAATCTATACGTTGTAATTTTTTTATTATATTATGAAGCTTTTTCTGAGAGAATTTCTCTGAAAGTGATACAAATTTTGTTTTTTCATCTTTACAGTACGTTTGAGAACATTCGATTTCGCCATTATTTGAGTATGAAAGTGAAACATACTTTTGTAAAGTAAATTTACTTTTTTTAGAGTAGGGGACGCGTCGGGTGTAATTTTGCAAAACAGAACTCCAGTCTCTTATTAAACTTGACCCTTCAATGACATTGAACGGAGATGGATTTTGACGACAGGCCCTGAGCATTTCCAAGTATGTATCTACAGTATATACATTCTCTTTTCGTTTCTTATTCTTTCCATAACAACCAAAATTACGATCACATTGGTTGTACGAATGTCCACGCACGGGAAAAATGTGTTCTATTGAAATATTGTACGTTTTACTAAGCCAAGAACAAAGTTTTACTACCGTGTGATTTTTGTTTTGCCCACCACAACCATCAGAAAATAAAATAATTTTTCCAATTTCTTCTTTTTGTAAATAATTTTCTAGAAAGTCGAATAGAAGCGATACAACTGAATTTGCAGATTTATTGCCGTTGTGTTCAAGCATCCAATAAAATGTACTACTTGAGTCATTGTGACAATGAACGTTGAATAAATACATCCACATAAGGCGCTTATAATATAAACTGTGAGCTTACAGTAATTTTTGGTAATGGTAAATTTTGTGCATAGTCGAACTCTAGAACAAGCGTAGAATAATTAATTTCCTTTGCACATTTATCCAATATTTTTCGTTTCATTTCCTTATACTTTTCCACATTAGCACGATGTTGATCGTAGTCACCTTGACATGGATCATCTTTACGTTTTGATGGTTTAGTTTTACATTCTGTACAAAAGTCACATGTATCAGTTCGTGGCTGCTTAATAGAATAGGGACTTCTCTCTTGGAACCATTTAGTATACGTTGAATATTTCATCTTGAGTTTCGATTTTGTTTGTTTATAGTAATATTTTCTGAACTTTCTATGAATCATTTCTATGTTGAGGTCGGTATTTTCAAAATAAAATCGCTTAGAATTAGTATAATGAGATTTTTTATGAGGGATTTTCTCCAAATGTTCCAAGGCCAAAGAATAAACGTCATTAGATATTTTTTTAGGTCTATTTGTATGTTCACCTCTCATGTCACTCATATCTATAGTACCTTTCTTCAATTCATCTTGAATCACACGCAATCGCTTAATAGAAATTTGGAAAGTTTTTAAGAAAAATGTTCTACAAACATCGATGTTATTCCCATTACACTTGACATAATAATTCCAACTACACTCTCTCGGCTTTGTTTTTACATTTGATGTTTTCGTTTTCGGCTCATTTTTATTCAAACACGATATTAGAAAGGAATCTTGCTTTTCTTTGTCCTCCAGAGTCCAAAATTTTGTGAATAACTTCTCTTGTGTACTTGAAGAAAACTTAGAAGAACATTGTCTTTTATTGCAACATTTGTCTATGATACAAAATGTTTTACCAGGAATCTAAAACCAGTATATCAAAGAATTCATATGTTACATGAAAGAGTATATTTATTCGAGCTAGGATGAAATAAGATAATAATACATACATTAGTTCCATTGCCGTTTGTACATGATTTTCCTGAATTTTTACGTAATTTATTTTTTTGCCTTTTATGCAATTGATTGAAACGTTTCCTTTTCTTTCCCCTGTTTAAATATCTATCAAGGAATAATTCATCTGCAGAATCACCGGTATCTAGTTCTTCATCACTTTGCATACTATGAGAATCACTGTCAGAACTACATATTTTCGATATTTTTCATATAAATAAGAGCGAGTGTGAAAATTTACAAATTTTACAACTCAACTTTCCACAACTGATTTGCGGTGAGCACGCCAAGAGATCACAAGAAGAACTAACCGGAATAAGTATGTGCGAGAGACAGCGTCCTCTACTATTGTAGCGTAAACACAATATTCGTTTCATAACAAAGCATTTCTCGCTTGTACGACTGAACCTAAGAATGCTGATACTATGCGTTTTCCTGCGGCTTGATAGTATATTATTTCGATTTTGATGAGAATGGCCTAATTCAAATTGGGCCGTTTTTTCATAACCTACGTTGTTTTTACGCACATAGAGATATCTGGATGATCTTATATAATAAATATAGAAATATTTTACCCTTCTAATGTACTTCCACTGTTTTCCGGAATAACGTCTTTAGTCGAGTTGGGCCCTTATTCCACGCAGCCCCTCAATTAATATGAATTGGTTACGTGCAACCCCTGTCCGTGAAAGAGCAACATACAATTGGCCACGTGAAAAACATTCTTTTTGCAAATCTATCCCTACGTACTTAAATGTTTGTCCTTAACCCATTAAGTCCCAGATTGCAGAAATTTCGATCATGATTTTGTACATTTTTAGTCGGAGAATCGTGAAAATTTGAACTAATGGGTTCTTGGGGGCGCTGATGATAAATCTGACATCAGATTTTCGAAATTCTGTATCCAAGATGGCGGTTTCAAGATGGCGGCTCATGATTTTGTATATTTTTAGTTGGAGGTTCGTGAAAATGTGAATAAAAGGGTTTCTGAATCTTTACTGCTGAAATAGATTGTTGAGTTTTTCCATCTATGATTTTTTTCAGAATAATAGTGACTAAAATCGGAAACAAAAAATTTGAATCTTCATTTTATCTATATTTCGTCGACGTCGTTCATGGATGAAAACGACGGCTAAAAGATGAAAATATCGAGATTTTGAAAATATAGAAAATTGTCCATGTACAAAAACATAAGCCGCCATCTTGAAACCGCCATTTTGGATACAGAATTTCGGAAATCTGATGTCAGATTTATCATCAGCGCCCCCAAGAACCTATTAGTCCAAATTTTCACGATTCTCCGACTGAAAATGTACAAAATCATGAGCCGCCGTCTTGAAACCGCCATCTTGGATACGGAATTTCGAAAATCTGATGTCAGATTCACCATCAACGCCCCCGAAAATCCATTATTCCAAATTTTCCCGATTCTCCGACTAAAAATGTGGAAAATCGTCAGCCGCCATCTTGAAACCGCCATCTTGGATCCAGAATTTCGAGAATTTGATGTCAGAATCGTTATCAGCGACATTGAAAACCCCCGTATACGGATTTCAAAGGAATATATCGAATATGAAAATGAATGCTTTAAAATATTCATAAAATGGAAATCCAAAATATTGATTCCCGTTTTTTTGCCGCCATTTAGCTGAAAAAAATCATAGTCGAAAAAACTCAACGAATTTGGAAAGTTCTAATATTTTGTGCTCTCTTGTGCATATTTTCGACCATAAAAATAAAATTCCTTCTTCCTCTGATTTTGGATTGAAAAAAAAGTGCTCCAAAAAATCGCATTTTTTATTTTAATTTGTTAATTATTTATTGAAAATCAATTTTTTCAGTCTTTTTAACTATTGTATCGTGTAGAGCATACCCGAAAATAGTAGGAATGACTATTTTGCAATAAACCTTCCGTCTTATTCATCAAAATATTTGAGCTCGAAAGTACCAATAAAATTTCTGCAATCTGGGACTTAATGGGTTAAGTTAAGGCGAAAGAAAGTTTCACAGGAAATTGTAATCGTTTGAATTGGAATGGTAAATCTGATGGAATCATAGGTATGCGAGGTATAAATAACATTTCTCCAGCTGCAGGTCCTGTAAGAATAGTTGCTTCGATTATATTTCCCCGCATAACTTTAATTTGCAACCTTGTGCCATTACATAAATTGGGACGATTTAGATTGCGTAATAGCATTATTGGAGAACTAATTTTCAATTTTAAATCATGAGGTAGAAAGCCTGAAGGATCAAGAGAGTTCAGAAATTCTTGAGGGTAGTGTACAACTTCATCAATATTGATCACTGTATTGATAGAATGATAATGTTGTATTTCTCCATCTAACTTTCTCTAAAATAATATTACTGATATTATCACCGCCGTATTTATTAATAATTAATCAATACTGTAATGGCCATAGGGCCTAGAGCATGATAACAATAAAGGAATGGCGTGCTCGAAGTGGTGAGGCTCGTGTGCGCGGGAATGGGATCTTTAACGGGAATAGCGTGGCAAATGATAAGTCAGTCGATTCTGACATACACAAGTCTTTATTAATTAATCTAAAAGGGACAAAGTTACACAAAAAGGCGACGAGCCTTGGGTCGCGTCTCGCGGGCCCGAGCGAGAGAGAGCATGAACACGCGGTGGCCGGGAGAGAGAGATGGTGTACGAGCGGCACTTACTCGGCGCTGTGTTTTGCTCCGGCTCTGGTCAGCGTTCGCGGTTAGCTCGGTCGCGTGCGCACGGGTGGTGAGCTGGTCTCGCTAATCGAGGGCACGTGCTATTGCGTGCAAGGGACGGCAATAAACTGATAAGCTCCCGCCGCACGCTGGGCCGGCCGAGCTTACTTCGGCCGTCTTCGGCTGACGTCACGCGGCGCGATGCTCGAATCTCGTTCGCGACTCGGTCTCTCTCTCTCTCTCTCTCTCTCTCTCTCTCTCTCTCTCTCTCTCTCTCTCTCTCTCTCTCTTACCTTTGTCGGAAGAGCTCGAGTTTCGTTAGCTCCAAATGAAGCCATTTGAAACAGTGTATTATACTTTCTGAAATAGGCCAGAAAATGCGTGGAATCAGTGTGGTTCCCTAAATGAAGACTTTTGAGAGGTTCTGGTGGCTCTTCAACAGCGGAAAGATTAACTTTTCCACCAGAACAGCACAATTCAGGAGCTTTATCTGGCCACTTTTTGACTTGACACTTGTCACATACTTCATTATATATATAAAAGGACAGCCTGTTTTTTTGTGGTCGCTAATCTCAAAAACTACTGAACCGATTTTCATAAAATTTTGATACTTGATTCTTGACTACTCCAGGCATGTTTATGGATATGTGGCATTTTAAAATTTTGAGTAGAAACCGAGAAATAGACAATACATTTTTCTGTGGTGAGGGTAACTGACCAAGTACCATGGCACGCCAGTAGATGGCGAGGCGTCGAGTCGCACGAGTATAAGGCATAGCGCGGCGCTCTCTCGCAAGAGAGTCAGCGTTCTATCGGCTATATAGGAGAGCTTAAAAATGAGCTCAGCCTCTTCCTGGGATTTTTTGAATCCCAGTCCCTTGCTGCCAAATGATTTTGGTAACAATGTCGAGACCCTGAAGTAACGTTGGGCGGTAGACGATTAGAACCAGACGAACGCAAACCGTTCGTCAGGATCGAATAATTGAAGCCCCGTTCATAGTACGTGGGAGATCTGCTTTTGAGTATGATCTATCAGAAAATTATGCTAATATCAAAGATATTGTAGTTGGATCTATGAATGAAGAGAAAGCTCCTGGTTGTGCAGATTGATTGATTGATTTGTTGGAGTATCGCGTATTCTTATCACAGTTTACATACCATAAGAGACGTTGTCAACTCTAACTAACCAATTACGAAAAAACTTACCGGAATGCTTGTTAGGTACCTCATCAATTATTTGAAAAACTAGTGACGAACCAAATTGACGCCACTTGATAGGCATTTTCAACCTCTTAATAATCACAATATTCAAATTCCAAAATTAACTTTACAATTTCGTTAATCTTACTGATTTGAGAACGAGAAATTTGTCCATAAGGCCGACAAAATATACACATGAATTATCTTTATGATGAAATCTTAGTTATGCATTTAATAATAGAAGAATATATAAAGTCTATATGAATTATAGGGTTAACTGAACTTGCAATTCTAATACAAAAATATATTTGGAATAAATCGGACGATCGAGGAGAGGTTGTGAAACCGTGTGAACTAGAAATAATTAGGTGGTGAAGAATATTATATCTCAATTTAAAAACGTATTCGAAGATATTCGATCCTACCAAGTGGCGTCAATTCGGTTCGACATTAGTTTTTCAAATAATTGATGAGGTACCTAATAAGCGTTTTGGTAAGTTTTTTCGTAATTGGTTAGTTAGAGTTGACAACGTCTCTAATGGTATGTAAACTGTAATAAGAATACGCGATACTCCAACAATATGAGAAATAATCAGAATGAATACTGATGAAATAATCAATTGACTCATGTGTCTATTATGAATTTAATTTTTTTTTTCACAATATAAGAGATGAACTAATTCTGCCACATGCTTGACGTAACATTTTTCCTTTTTCTTTAAAAACGTTTTTTTGAGGATTTCAAATCTTTTTGCGGAGTAGTATATATTATCAGGTGGCGCGTCAGCGCCACCGATGACAAGTATGCGCAGCAAGCGCTCGTGGGGACGCGACTAGCCATTATATACAGCCCAATGTCGTGTTCAACCTCACTTTTTTAATTATTTTTGTTTTACCGCTGTCCCGCAGTCTTGTAACAGTTATAAGCAAGAACTACGGTCACTTACGATTACTTTTGTCAGAAAAGTTTCATCGAAATCGCTCTGGTTATATTTGAGAATAGAAGATTGAGTCGGCTAGCAGACGGAGTGCGCGAGAGCGCTTGAAAATTCGTCAACATTTCAAGATTTCAAGAGTACGCTATAGATATACATGCTTCGGTATATATGTATATCGTCGTAGTAAACAGCTGGTAGGCAAGATTCTACTTCTGACTGCCGAGCTGACTGGTCGTACTGGAGCGCTGCTCCCGCTTTGCTGTTTGCTGTTTGCCTGTCTGTCGTGAGCCAAGAGCCCGCTCACTCAACTGCTCATTTGCCGGTGCCATCGGAGTCGTTTTTCTTGGAGGAGCTGTTCCTGTTGAGGCTTTGTATGTTCCTGTGCTGCGGAGATTGGCGGTGATTGGACAAATTGGACATCCGGACATCAAATCAATCCACGAATTTCATCAAGTGGATATTGAATATAGATAAGCTCTCCTTATACTCCATTTCCAATTTTATTGTTCCGAATTTTGCCCCTTTGTGTACTGAATATAAAATCAAAGATCTTAATTATTATTTGGTTGTGGGATAGGGATCTGTTCGTGTTTCCTTTGGGTGTCCAATGTCTTTGTTTTGATAGATATTTCCCGGAATTGCTTTGACGCTTATATGTACAATATATGTATACCCCTGTTCGATAGACACGAGACTCCGCGATTCTGAGAATCTGTTTGGACGTTAGATATTTTTTTCTGTTCCGATTGGTTGGTCCTGCTATTTTTGGGCATAGGTTGCCACCTTTGAATTATGAGGTCTTCCTTGGACAAAAGAAAGTCACAATCTGCAGAGGAAGAGGATTCCCATGTAAATTTGTCCCAATCGCATTTTAAGAAACAGAGATCGGATGGTAGAAAAAATGCTTTGTCTGACGAGGCCTTCGAAATTTTTTCGAAGGACAAATTTAACTCTCAATCGGCAAATCGATATGACTCAGCCTCGAAGGCTCCATTTATTGTTTACCTATTTGACGATCGCATAGGCGAAAATCTAGGAAATTTACATATCGCTAAAGTGGGCGAGGAAATATTCAATGCTGATATTCGTGTTGCGAGTTTGAGTAAGGCCGGTCAAAGTAAATACTCGGTGACTTTCAATACATTCTGTGAGGCAAATTCGTCTGTTGATGTTTGTTCCCTAAAGGTCGATAACGATTGGAAAGCCTTTATTCCTGATCAGAGCCTATTTAACGTTGGCTTTATTCAAGATATTCCTTCTGATATTCCCATTGAAACAATTTTGAAAGCCATTGTATGTCCGGAGGATATGTCAGTGGAGAAAATAATCAGAATTAAAAAAAAATCACAGAGATATTCGAGTTATTCCGATTGATAAAATAAAAATCCTGTGCAAAAAGGGAATTCCTAAATGTATTAGCATTTTTGGTGTTCTTTACAGAGTGAATCTTTTTGTTCCGGCGGTCTTGCGCTGTTATCAATGCCAAATTTTTGGGCACGGTTTGAGTTCATGTAACCATGCCCCGAAATGAGTAAACTGTGGTGAGGATCATGAAGGTAATTGTTATAGGAAGCCTAGATGCGCAAGTTGCCAGGGTAATCATAAGTCGTCGGATAAAAGTTGCTTATATTTTGAATTTAACCGAGAGCTCAATTTCACCATGACATTGCTGAAAATCGGACTTATGGAGGCAATTTTTTTAATTCAAAATAGATACAAGGCTAATAAAAATTTGCAAAGTCTGGTCAATGCGAAAAACAATCCTTTTGTTAATAGAAAAGATATCAGATGTGATTTGGAACTGATTAAAGATTCGCACTCAGATGATCGGGAGGGGGTTTCTCATAGAATTGATTTAGTTCGTAACAATGAATAACCCTAGCTCTTCTAGTAGCCCTAAAAAATTTTGTGATAAGGGAAGTGAAAATGAAAATGATGATGATTCTCTAGATAGCGCTTCGTATTTCGAAAAAAAGTTGCGAGGAGGAAAATGGGTTCCGAGAGATTTGGATTTGGCTTTGGGTGGTATTGACGTTGGGAATAATAATGTATATTCGAATGATTTGATTTTGGATAGCCAAGTGGAAACGGACATGGATATGTTCGATCTTGCTAGCGCTGTTGTGAGTAAACAAACGAGTCCATCAGTTACAGTTGACTCTAGCCTTTTGCGGAACAAATAAATAAACCAAATATAATTTGACTGTTTGCAATTTTGCATCACTTCTGTTTGTGACTACATAATATATATTTATTGTTTTTGTTTGTTTTTATAATGAATGTTTACTATTGGAATGCGAATGGAATAGGTGGCAAATTTTATGAATTATTGAACTTCTCTCTTAGTAATCAGATTGACATTTTGGCAATTTCGGAGACCTAATTTTCATGTGAAAATTCTACTCCTCTGATCCCGGGCTTTTCTCATGTCCGTAAGAACAGGGACTGTGCTCCGGGGTCCAGGGGTGGTGGTTTAGTGATATATGTGGGAAGTAAAATCGAATACAAATCATTGAGCATTGTCAATGCCCCGGAGAATTTTGAATATATTTTTCTTTCCGTTCAGGACATTTCAAGTGTCTTTCATTTTCTTTTTGTATATAATCCCCCGGATAATATTATTTCTGTGGATAAATGGACGAGGGTCTTCGACGAATATTCGAATTTTTGTCTCATTGGTGATGTAAACGCACAACATAATTTTTGGGGTAGTGATATCCAGAACTCAAATGGTACCCACCTGTATAACGCTCTTTTGAAAAGTGCAGATTTTCTATCAAAAAAATGGACGCTCCTACCCGAATTCATAGCTTGTCGAGTTGTCCGGATATTGTTTTGACCTTTGCAAATATGATCGATAGAGTCGAGAGTTCAGTGTTGTCTGAGTCGATGGGCAGTGGCCATTTCCCAATTAAGCTCTGTGTTTCTGACTTTGTTTTTTCCAGACTGAATCAAATCAACAAGGTTCGTTTGTCACGTATTGATTGGAAAGTGTTTAGAAAAAAAAAATCAATCGTTTATTCCTTTTTCAAGGAGTGCTGATCCTCAACAATCTTATAGAAATTTTGTTGATTTGATTTATGATTGCATTGATAGGGCAGGGGGTAAAGTGCTTGGAGAAAGTCAACGTCATGCTAAAGCTCCGAAAGGAGCTATTTGGTGAAATGCAGATTGTTCTAGAGCGGTTGATTTGCGTAGAGAGGCTTTATGTGTTCTCAGAAGATTTTCTTGTCCTGAGAATCTTGCTTTGTATAGACTGAGAGTAAGGGAGGCTAGAGGTATCATAAGATCGGCTAAGAGTGGTGGGTTTAGAAATGTTTTGGGAAGTTTGAACCCTCATGATCCTCCTCATGTTCAATTCAAATTTATTAAAAGATATAAAAACAGATTTTACTCAGATAAGTCGGATAGTTTATTGGAAAATCAGGCGAGGGAAAACCCGTTGTTGAGAGAGGCTTTCAATAAGGTCTCTGAAAGCTACGATTATCAAAGTCTAAGTATCCCGGATGATGCTATTCAAAATTCTCTGAATGATCCTTTCAAGGATTTTGAGGTTCGAAACGCTATTGGTAAATCAAAGGATTCTTCTGCTCCAGGCATGGATGGAATTTCATAAGCGATTATCAAAGAATTACCGAACTGTTGTGTTTCTTGGTTTACGGCATTTTATAATCATATTTTCGATACGGGTTGTTTCGACTTGATTGGAAGAATTTCAATGTTATTTTTATTCCAAAAGGGTGGGGGGGGGGGGAAGGGTATAGACCCATTTCTTTGGCTTGCTGCTTTTTGAAGATTATGGAAAGAATTATTAACGATCGCCTGCAATGGTGGATCGAATCACATCACATTATTCTCGAATTCTTTTTTGGTTTCCGGAGGGGTAAAGCTTGTGCAAAATCATTTGCTATTTTGCAGACTGACATTGATATTGCCAGATTGTATGACCATGTGCTTGGTGTTTTTAGTCTTGATATTGAAGGAGCACATGATTCAATTAATTTGGGAAAGCTGATTGAAATTTTGTTAGAGCTTTCTATTCCAAAGAAAATTATTATTTTTATAGCCAATCTCGTAATTGGAAGAAAGTTGTCGGGTTTCTGTAATGGTATTTTTTTTGCAAATGGTCAAACCAACAAGGGATTGCCACAGGGGTGTATTCTGAGTCCGCTTTTGTTCAACCTGTATATATATTATTTGAAATTCATTATTGTTGAAAATATCAAATACATTGGTTTTGCTGATGACCTTATTTTTTATTGTAGAGCAAAAACTATTGCAGAGATTATTTCAAATTTAGAGTTTATGATTTCGAAATTGAAAATTTGGTTGACTTCCCTTAGTTTGAAGATTCCTTTGAGCAAATGTAATTTCATTGTTTTTAATTCTAGATCACACAAAATTAATTTAAATAGTGTACATATCAATATGGACGGCTTCCACTTACATAATGTGGACAAATTCAAATATTTAGGAGTTATATGGGACAAGGAAAGACGTTGGAATTCCCATATTGATTACATAGTTGGCATTGTTAAGAGAGGAATTAGTATGCTGGCTTCCTTGTGTAAGTTTAATTGGGGCATTCACCCTTCTTTGGCCCTGCGTTTTTACAAAGCTATCGTTAGACCCAAAATGGACTCGGGGGGTTTTTTGTTCCAGGATGCTCCCCCTGCATACTTAAGGAAACTTGAAGTACTGCAAAATTCTGCAATTAGATGTGCCCTTGGATTTATGCGTACTACACCTATGAATAATCTTCTTCACATTGCTGGTGTTCCTACTCTTCATTTTCGTAGAAGGGCATTGGCTAAGAAATTTTTGTTTAAAATCAAATCGTGCACTGACAATATGTTGCTTCCGAAATTTCACCTCATTGCAAGGATTTCTGACGCAGACAGAAAGAGGTTTGTTAACTCAAAAAAGGTGAATTGCCCGTATAGATTGTGGATTTCGGAGACAATGGTTCTTGAAAGGATATTGGTGCAATCTACTCTGCCCACGTTTTCCATTCCTCATGGTTCTCTTTTTCTAAGTGAGTTTTTTTATGTTGGATTGGGTGAACTTATTCGAGCAAACATTTCTTCTCCCCCTGAAGCAATTTTTGTGGATTATGTGCGCAAAAACATTCCTGACTATGTGCAAATTTTCACTGACGGATCTAAGATTCCGGGGGGTCGGTGAAAATAATTTTTCCCGAATAAATTCTGATATGTCTTGTCTTATCTTCTGTGTGTTTGAAAAAATCTGCAGTACTTTTCGTGGAATCTATGGGACACGACTAATAGTTTTCCCATATTCTTTCCAATTATATAATAACAATTTATTTTAAAAAATTTTCCCATGGTTCCAAATCTACGCGGGAAGCAAGAGCATGTAAATGTTGTTACATTGGCGTTCTGGACTATGCATGTACCTCTTACTATGCGTGAACATAGCTGCTTCATCAGGCTACCGCGGCTAACTTCATGGTCGTAAGAAAAATAGATCTGAACAAAAATCTGGTCGGGAGAAAAAAGTAGTAGAACGCTTGACACGGTATTACAAACTCATTATTGCGAACGAGTTTATGGGTATTCCTTTTTGACAATTGCTCAATTGGAATGCTAGATGATCATGAAATCCTGTTTCGCATCCAAAAAATGTCGTTTTGGCTAAATTAATGCCAATGTAAAAATCGAGCCTGCAATATCAAACGTTATATAGTTCGGTGTCTTCTACTTGACGCATGGAACACTACCGCGTTCCGTGATTTTATTTATATAACTCCTCCTTACAATTAAATAACAGCAAGCGCCAAGAACGAGCGTTTGTTAACTCGAGAGAGGAGATAACTAATCAGTTTGCTGAAGGAGTAAATACCGAGTCAACGAATCACGGTTTGTTATATTCTTGAAAAGTCAGTTAATACAACAAGATAGTTCGCTGTTTCAGCAAATTATTTTTTTCAGTGCATGCGGAAAACAAAGATTCCGTACAATTTAAAATAATTCATTATATTTTATGCCCACGCATCATTTGTTCTAAAATTTTAAGCAAGGAATATTGCCAAAAAACATTAATTCTCTCTGACAAATATAATTATAAAATATGCATTGCGACATCAATCCATGGGTTTTCTCGATAATTTCGAATGAACATGAAAATTCAAATATATTATTTCGCACTTCACGCCGAGGAATTAATCTAGAAATCTGGAAATTTTAACCATGAAATATGGAAGCGCTTTCAATAATCATTCGATTGGTCAGCCTTGAAATTGCACCAAGCCATAATCTCGTGGTTTTTTTATAATCCTACGATTTCCGCATTACACATGAGAACGCCATATTTCTTTCAAAAATAACATGCCCACTCATCAATTTTCCAGAGGAATATGAAAACTCCTTCAATGATCTATCAATGGGCCAGACTTAAATTTGCACCTGCGAATTGATTCATGCCAATTTATTCCGTGAAAGTCACGCCCCAGTATAGATTTTTCTCAATTCTTCACAATCGAATATGAAAGTGCTCAAACAACTCTATTACTTGGTTATACCAGAATCATCCTCACGATATCATTCAATGATTTTTTCAATAATTTTGAAACACTTGGTCATTTGGTCAACACTTGGTCACAACTTGCATGTTTTAACCGAGTTTTCAATTCTTCACAATCGAATATGAAAGTGCTCAAACAACTCTATTACTTGGTTATACCATAATCATCCTCACGATATCATTCAATGATTTTTTCAATAATTTTGAAACACTTGGTCACAACTTGAATGTTTTAACCGAGGAACATGAAAATCTTTCCGATATCCTGTCGATTGGTCAAACCCGCACGCATCTTTATTTCATGGATCCTTCAACAGTTTTCCAGATACCCATGAAAACTTAATATAAGTCCTAATAGAAAACGTAACGTTTCTTTTCCTGTTTTTAACACTCATGCATCGATTTTCTCGAAAATTTTAATACGGAATATTGAAGCGCATGCAATCCGACCTATAATATCTATTTCCATGTATGTCGATTCCTCCACTGATTTTCTTCGGTTTCGTAATGTCGATGGAATGATACCTTTTTTGACAGATATCCAGTGTGATATATTGGAGCAAATCAAAAATCTATCGACTGGTCAGGCTCGCATTCGCACCATACCATTATTCAATAATTAGTTATTCACCATAGTTTCATCCGATGTTTCAATTTGACGATTTTGGAATAGATAATTGCAAAGGTTCATATGTCTTTACAATGATTCATCGGTTACTGATTGAAATGAATGAATTTTTTTCACATTCTGCGCTCACGCATAACTTTTATCGAAATTTTCACCATGTATTGTGAACAGATATGTTGATTAGTCAGACCTGAATTCACAATATACAACTGTTTCATAGTTTATTCAATGATCTCCCCATGACCAGAGACAAGAATTTCGATTCATGAATTTTACGCCCACGCATACAAATATTCGAATTTTCTACGATTTGAAATGGATGCGTTTGATCAGCTCTACCGATTAGTAACAGCAGAATTTTCATCATCACACTGTTTCATCACAAGTTATTAAAACTTGATTTTTCTTCTCACGTTACACGCCCAAGCATACATTTTTAAAAATGTTCAGCATGATATATAAAAGCCTATTGAATGATTGGTCAGCTTCAAATGAGCACTACACTACTGTTACCATATTCAACGCCCACGCATCGTTTTTTCTAAAGTTTCAGCCATGAAATATGAAAGCTTATTGGATAATCTTTCGATCAGTCATACCTTAAGGGGTAATATACCTTTGTGACCTCCGATTTCGAGGTCATTTTCAAACACTTTCCATAAGCGCAGGGAGAATCCAAGGAATATGGGATTTGTTGAGATAATATCCTGGTAGACCGAAGCATTCTCATTGTGTGAGATGGAAACCTTGGCAAAGTGAGCGTTCAGCTCCTCCGGGGTGATCCCGTTCAAGTCCTCTCTCTGCTTACTCAAGAGGAACTCAGTGCGGGCCTGAGTTGTCTTGCTATCAGAGAGATCTCGCAACCTTTGGAATTTGATGAGCAGGTTCTCGTCCCCTGTCCGAACATAGCGTTTATGAGTCGCGTCCGTTTTTTTGTATAACAGTATTAACTTAGCATCAACCCACGGCAACCTGTTTTTTCTAGGCTTGAATTCCTTCAGAGGAGCAAGCTCATAGATTGCCCCTGTGAGATTGCGGCAGAGAAAGTCAAGTGCAGAGTCAATGTCACCTACGTCATCGTTGTTAAGTAGCCCCAATCGCATTGTTTCAGAGTAGAGACCAGGTCTTCCTGCCAAATACCTTTGGAATTTCTGTATTTGGAGGAGCCTGGCTTCTCTTTGGGTTGTTGAATGATGAGTTCAACGTTAATAATATGATGTATACTGCGAAAGGGAACTGGGAAGTTGCGTTCGTCCGTGATTATGTCGTTATCGTCCACCATCATAACGTCTATCCATGTGCGAGACATTGCGGTTAGATGCGTAGCCCCGGGCTGAATCAGACGCAACGACAGTTCTTCAGATAATTTGCGAACAAATCTTGGATCATCACTGTCTGAAAGAAGATCGGCATTCAGATCTCCCATCATAACTTCATGACTGTAGTCGAAAGAAGTTCAACCTTGTAAAAATCCCGGACGTATAATGCAACCCCACCACCAATTGTGTTACGGTCATTTCTGATCAGTTTATAATTGGGGATCTGAACAACGTCATCGGGAACGTCGGGACCCAGCCAGGACTCCGCAATACCGTACAGTTAGTAGGGCGGATTCTCACTCAGAAACTGGCGGACTTGATCAATGTGAGCTCTAAGTGAGTTAAAATTGTGAAAGCCCGCTCTCAGTCTCCCCGAGACCACGACAGAATCCCGCTCCTCATTTGATAGTCAATTTTCGACTTCGGTGGGGCCTATTTTCGGAGCTGCCCCGGCAATGACTCTTAGACTTGCCCGCATCTAGCAGTGACAAGTCCAAGTCACTGGTATTTAGGCCCGTTCTCTTATGTTTTTCGAGTAATATTTTTTCTTACTACCTCGGCCGAAAATTCGACATTCGTCCCCATGTACAGTCGTCGAAACTCAATGATTCCTCCCTATCTGCGCCCCATCTAATCGGCCGGGACGAATAAAATCAAATCTCAGCTTTCCTCTCCGCTGTCAAATTGAAAGGGTGAAATAAACCCATAACCTGTATCATATGTTTACCTCCGAAAGCAGAAGCAGTTCTACCCGGTACAATTTACGGAGGTACACACACGTGAGATTGACAGGTTATGGCTTTATTTCGCCCTTTCGAGATAAAATTTCAAACTTTAATGACCGATTCAGCGGGGAAAAAAATTATCACGCATCTGTTGTCACCTCAGAAATTTGATTTTATTACTCGTTTAGAGTATTTTGTCTTGAGAAAGCGTGAACTTTCACAATTCCAATAGTTCGAGTTTCTAACTTTTGTCTATTTATTATCACGCCCGTCTTACCTACCTAATTTTACAATGTCAAAAAATCTACTTGACATGAATAATCTAGTTTTTTTCTCAGGACTTTTGATCATCTGCTAACCAACAACCCTCGCTTCGCTCGGGTCATAAATGTTAGCAGATGATAAAAGTCCTTCGTTCCTTTTTAGATCAGCTGCCTGTCTGCTCTTGCAGTAGCAGTGCTGCCACGCACGCGGAACATGGCCGTGACTGTGAAGAAGACGAATTCTCCCTGCTTGCAAGTTTTCGCGTCGCGGTGGTTCATGGACCACGAATTTTCGGCCGGCTATTAAGAAAAATAGTATACACCACACGGGACGATAGTCGATCATCATTCCCGGCAGATAGCCCCCCGAGGCTTCGCCTCGGGGGGCAATCTCTCCGCCGGGAAGAATGATCGACATTCGTCCCTTGTAGTGTAATATACTATTCTTTTGAGATCTGCGTTTTTCATTTGTACAATTATGTCCGGGAGTCTACTACTATTTTTATTATTATGACTAGAATTATTTGAATCTTTGGTATGTATTAAATGACTAGTATCGGTATTTTTATTGTCCTCATTGTTAGCGCTATTAATATTGCTGAATTTGATTTGGTGGGCTCTTACGATATCGCTCTCACACAGGTCAGGACAGACGGTGCTGAGAACGACAAATACTGCTTTCTCCACAGGAATACTGTATTTTTCACAGTCGACAATACCTGTGATAGATAATTTGTTACTCTCAGCACCATCCGTCCGTTCCTCAGTTTGAGGCGGTACTCCAGCATTGAGCAAACGTGTATCAATAGCAAGGCCCACCAAAGCATCACCATGGCCATCAGCCACTGTCAGCCCGGGGTTATTGCAAGTGTTATATCGTGTGTTAATTATGTGGGTGTTAATTATGTGGTGTGTTTGAGACTGGACGTGTTCAATTTTCTGTAATATTGAAGTGTTTTGAGTGGATGTGGTTTTAATGTGTTCAATTAATGTGTTATTTTGAGCGAGAAGCGCAGAGATAGATTTGGCAGAATTTTCCAGTACTAAATTCTGCTTTTCCACGAGTGGCTCAAGCTCCGACACACGTGAACCCAGCTTCGTGACACTTTCACTCAGTACCGGAATGATATTTAGCGACAATTTAAGTGATTCAAGTCCGTCAGAGATGAGCGATCGTTGCCCCGCACATTCCCGTTCAATCAGTTTTTGAGTGCCGTCGGTGAGGCTGACAATGGCTGACAGCATTGTACCTTTTGCGGCCGATGCTTCTACTAATTTAGACAAGCTGTAGCCAGCACAGCTTGCGTCAGAGTTATTGTCAATATTACTATTACTATTATTACTACTACCATTACAACTAGATACGCTAAGACTATTACTATTACTATATGACTACTACTTATACTTATATTGCGGCCGCGTGTTACGGAGTTATCTTTGGCGTCAAGGGGTGGTACTTCCAGAGGAGATGTCAATTTCCGATTTGAAGTTCCCGCGCTCAAGTTCGTAGCGCTCAAGTACGTACCTGTACTGTCGCGATCAGCTGTTGCTCGCTGAGGCTCCGCCTTCGCGCCTTCCCGCCGCGCGTTCGCTCCTGGCACTCCTAACCTCGCTGCATGAAAAAAAAGTTAGGTCAAAATTGGTGACCCACATCCAAAGTGGTCTTCTATAGTAACTCGAGTTTTGTTTTAGCGGACGGACGAATATCTGGCTCGATTGCCGACTGGCTTTTTGCGCGAAAATGTGCATATTCGTGATTACATCCATTCTTATTTCCTTAATTAAGAGATTTTCATTTCAACGTTGAATTCAGTGTAATTTTTTCCCAACGTCTATTGCAGTCCCACGAATAGATTTTCTTCTCTCCCCGAATGTAGGAAGTCGTCTGCTTCCTGAATTACCAAGTATATCACCATAGTTACGGTTTCATATAAGCATGAAGATGAAGGACCACATTATATCCGGAGCACCCGCTTGGGCGAACAATCAGTGGTAACCGCACCGCAAATTACCAACTAAATGAGACTCTCCAAAGATCATTTTCAAAAGAAATGAATCGCAGTCGCTAGTTCCTCAATGGACTTCTCAGTATACTTGACGATAACCAGATTTGATCTAGAAAAACTCCATTATGATTGCGGTAAATATGAATAATCAGACTCGGATCAGGAGATACAAATTTTATCAACTCATCCCTCATTTCAATATATATTAGACCCAACCAATTTAATGGCCTAGAGTTCGTGGCCACCACTGATTAGAATGATGGTGATCAATTAAATTTAGCTACTTTTCAGAATCTCTTACATTGGAAAAATTGATTACTTGAGTCAAGTAAAATCCATCTGCTGCGATTGGGAATTCCTTTTGATTCCGTGCTCAATTGGAATTTCTCTGGCAGCCAAAAGGAAATATTCTTGGATAAAATCCACTCGATTCAAGCAGATCAGTCTACTTACCAAGTGTGACAATTTTTCCCAGGATATAGATGAATCCTGATTCTAATACGCAAGAAATTATATAATTTCTTATATACATATCAACTACAATTTAGCAATGCTTATAAATTAAGTCGTGATCAAACCCAATTTGTGAAAAATATCGAGTTCCTAACGATTTCTGAGATTCTCAGGATTCCTAATACATTCTTAATTACCAATAATTCAAAGAGCCCGACACTTTCGGGATTCCGTACCCGACCCAATCACGATCCGAGTCGGATAGGACGGGATTTTATATGGAAATTTCCAGAATTTCGTGATCCCGCCCACTTCATATATTTATCGTAGAGAACAATATTCCCAGGCAATATCTCTAAAAATTCCAAAATCATCTCCAAAACTGAGAATTTTCAGGTGTCTTTCGACTATGGCCGCTATTTTAGGGTAGCCATATTGGATACCATGTATGTAACGGTTGATATGTTTTTGCAATTCTTTTCCACTTTGTTCCATATCTGAACATACAAAATCTCCAAATCTCGAACATATCTGATTTTCTTGAATTTGAAACCAAAATTTGATTTGCGAATCTTGTAGAGTGAGTCTTGGAATATACATGAACACTAGTTTTATACAACTGATAGTCTTCACTTCGCTCAGTATGATTGCGAAGCTAGACTGAAATTTCCGACATCAGTTATATAAGAGATCTGTCACAAATGAAAATTGAAAACTTCAAGATGATTGATGTCTCGATGTTTCCAACAGATGCAGATAACTCAACTTGTGTACCCTGTGAGGCCAATTGCGCAAGCTGCTCTGATCGGCCTGATCACTGTACAAGTTGTGAACATCATCTGGTTTTACATGAGAACAAGTGTTATGCTGCATGTCCACTATATACTTATGAGACTCAGGATTATAACTGTGTGCCTTGCCATACTAGCTGTGAAACTTGTAATGGCACTGCTGCTAATCAGTGCATTGGTTGTCGATCCGGCCTCTTCTCTTTCCAAGGTAAGTCCATCATAAAGCATGACAAAGCTCCCAATGTGAAGTATACGTAGCTGCTCAGAAACACTCAACTGCACCCTCTAAGAAAATTTTTTCTGCAATCTAGGGGATGCGGCAAGCCATTATATACAGCTTGTTTGCGGTTGAATCTCGCACCTTGGAATATTTTATTTTATAACGCTGTCCTGCAGTTTTGCAATTCTTATCAGCAAGAACTGCAATCAGTCACGTTTATTTACATCAGGAAAGATTTACTAAAGTTCACCAGGTTAATTGAGTTAAGGAGGTATTCTCACACCAATGACGTATATAACGTGAGAGCGGATCGTGGCCTAATGCAGCCTATTTCGATCGTGATTCTTAACGTAACGTATATCACGTCCAGCTAGTAAATATATATATTTGCTTAGTAGCTGTTTACTATGACAATACTGATATATATATATATATATATATATATATATATATATATATATATATATCGTAGTAAACAGCTGGTAGGCAAACATATACGCAAATACATATCCCATCAGGTCATATCAGTGCCGCGGTGATAGCCTTAGGAGAAATATATTTATATATAATAATGTAATAAAAGTATCTTCTCATCGTATACGACAGTAACTGCATGGGCTAGGCAAAATCATAACGCGGGCAGTCATGATCAGAAGTGAAAATGTGCTGGACGTCATCTTATCTACTTCAGCAGCTTTGTCAATCTGAATTTTAATTGATTGAGTTGTCTGACATGGGTTAACCTGTTTACTGATGCTTATTTACTTTTTAAGGTAAATAAGTTTCTTTATTATTGTGAAGATTTTATTTGAGATTATCATTGATTGGTGAGTGAATCTAATTAATCACTTTTTTGGAGTTCAAAAATAGATGTCAATGAAGTTAGCAGGCTACAACTGCTCAGCATTTTCATACGGGCCACAGGAGCTGGTAAAACTCGCCATACAAGATGAGAAAATAAGTTCTCGCCAATAAAAGATTGTCATAATAAAATGAACATGAATGAGTAAGTAGAAGACTTCTACAGGATAGTGTATTTTAGTTAACGTGTTGGATCTATTTTGACAATTACATCTTATTTAAATATCCACATGTCTACAGGAGAAGATGTCTACGTATCTTATGATCTCAGCTTCAGTGAGTAATTTCAGTATCTGACAATTGTGAGATGATCAGTGTAGCTCAAGACTGTTGACGTTACCAGCTCCTTATCCACCAGCTCATATAATTCTCGAATATTGTGATGAAGTGATAAGCAGTGAACAGATATATGCGAGAAAAACAGCTATGATGAGAAGCAGCTTGTAATGACGCTCCACAACTTGACAGGAGAAGACGACTAGATATGTCATGAGTGTTAGCTTCATAGACAGTTAAGTGAGTAATTCCAGTATTGGACAAACGTGAGATGATCAGTGTGACTGAAGACTGTTGACGTTACCAGCTCCTTATCCGCCATCTAATATAATTCTGGAATATGGGAATTCATCAATTCCTACCATGGAAGTGTTGCATAACTATTTTTAACTGGTGTAAAGACAGAATAAATATTATGATAAAGTAAAAACCAGTGAACAATTACATGTGAAAAACAGCTATGATGGAAAGCAGTTTAGCATGAAACTTCACAACTTTACAGGAGGAGACGTCTAGACATGCTATGTAGTGATTGCTTCAATAAAACCCGTATCAGTGATTTGAATATTCAACAATCTCAAGATGATCAGTGTGATTGGAGATGGTTGACTTAACCAGATCATTATCCCCCAGCTAATGATTTATGGATTGAAATTTATTTCAAACTAGTTTGAAAATATTTTATAATCTTCAATACCTAGTGTGGATACTAAATAAATCAAATGACGTAGTGAAAAAATGAGGAAAGTTATACGTAAAAAACAGCTAAGATAAAGAGCAGCTTGTAATGGAGCTCCATAATTTTACAGATGACATCTAGACATATAATAAATGTTAGCTTCATTGACACTTTTACCGGTGATTCCTGTATTCGAAAATTCCACAAGGTGAGAGAATGGGGAAAGTTGAATGTGTGTAAAACAGCTATGATGAAAAGCAGTTTATGATGAAGCTCCACAACTTTACATGAGGAGATGTATACTCATGCCATGTAGTGTTAGCTTCATTGACACTTCTATCGATGATTTCAATATTCTACAATTTGAAGATGATAAGTGGAACACAAGACTAATTGTTTTTGACCATACTAGCTCATTGTCAACTCTAGCAATACTTGAAATTTAGTATTTGGTGAATCATTATGTGATCTTCAATAGAAATTAATTACAATTCACACTCATCTAGAATAGTTTGAACTGAACTGTGAATAGTGCATTGTATTTGTAGGTTGATATATTAATTATGATAAATTTCTATTAAAAGAGAAGACTGCATTTGAGCATAAGTACATCATCATAGCATATTTATGAAAGTTTTAATGCTTGATTTTGACGGCTTCATGAAACTATATCCACCTCTGACATGCTAACAAATTATTTCAGATGAATACTATAAAATTATCAGGTAGCGCGTCAGCGCCACCGACAACAAGTATGCGCAGCAAGCGCTCGTGGGGATGCGACTAGCCATTATATACAGCCCAATGTCGTGTTCAACCTCACTTTTATAATTACTTTTGTTTTACGGCTGTGACGCAGTCTTGTAACAGTTATAATCAAGAACTGCGGTCACTTACGATTATTTTTGTCAGAAAAGTTTCATCGAAATCGCTCTGGTTATATTTGAGCATAGAAGATTGAGTTGGCTAGCAGACGGAGTGCGCGAGAGCGCTTAAAAATGTTAACATTTCAATTCTTCAAAAGTACGCTATAGATATACAAGCGAGCCAGCGAGCAAGCGCCAGCGGTGCCGACTATTGCGAGTGTGGTTCTCAACGAAACGTCCAGCCTCGTCCCTCGTATGATAGTGATATATATATGGGCAATTCTCTGTGGGATCGAACATGAAAAAATTTGATTTGGCTCAAAATTTTTTTAGCCAAAGTTCTAGGGCACCATGCCGAATTCCCAGAATTTTTTCAGATTTTTCCGAGCACTTTAACCCTGTTTAATAAATAGCCAAAGTTGCTGATTTTGCTGTTTTTGCATTTTCAGAGGCATTTTCAACCTTAATTTACACCTTGAAAATGACCTCTGAGGCAAAAAATTAATGATACACTCTTGTCTGCAAATTGCATGAATTTTATAGAAAGATTATCTCCAAGGTCATTGGAGCACATTAAGTACTCCACATTACCAATTGGAGCCTCTATTTTTGAACCCTGGGAGTTCGCTCGTCAAGCCCCACACCACATGGGTACTAAAAGTTTTCCCAACTCATACCACATACAGCCTATATAGTCAAAAAATGGGCCTGGGCTTTGGAAGCTCCCAAAAAATTGATATATTAACTAAAATAGGGGTAAAAATAGGCTAAGATGACTATTCAAGGGGAGCCTTGTACCGCCAACACTTCCAAATTTTGCAAACACTTGTCTGCGGTATTATTACTATTATCCACTGTAAAAACTCACATTCTATCATACCAATACATACCCTGAGTTGTCAATATCATATTTATATAGATCAAGCATTACTATACTACTTGACGCCACCTAACTTTCAGTAGTTACATGTATTGATGGTCAATATATTGTCTCTGTTGTGCTAAAATTGACAAGAAACTACTAATAAAGTACTTTGTCATGAATTGCATTCACTCGATAAGAAAGATTAATCCCAAAAGTAAATTATAAGCTGTGGATTACATGTACACCTTATAACACACTAGGCAGTGCATAGATATCATCATATGATTTTTTAATATCAACAAAAAAATGTTAAAGTTCACTAAACATGGGTAATATTCATGAATATTGGACTCATGAAATCCACTCATATTGTATAAACTGCATAGCTAAGGTCCAAGCAGATATTGCTGGGTGGGCTCAAAATACAACTTCAAGTTATTTACTCATGGAATTAGCTAATGTGAATCAATCCACTTAAAAGTATGATCACTAGACGCGCAACTTGATAAAGAATTCAAATATATATTCGGACTGGAAAACTATATCCTACTACTAAACATATATTTTTGCAAATTACATTCATAATCAATTGTATGTCAAGTAAAAATCTAAATGGTGGAAATCAAATAACATACACCTCGAGCAATTTTTCTTTTTCATAGTAAAAAATGGACCTTTGAAAAAGGTATACGTGGACGACAAGTATGTTCCGTATCATTCGGTTCGATGTTGGATAAACTTTTATTCTACTAAATTTCTTCAAGTAGAAAGAATTTTGAGAATGTCTTCAATTTCAGTCCATTCAAATGCATATAAGATAGTATTGAACAAATTCTTAGGAAACAAAATTTTTTCATGCAAAAAGAAATTTGGAAATGTCTGTTTGATCTCAGTCCATCCAAATGTATGTAAGATTAATATGATTCAAATCTAATATATCTTTTGCAATACAGATCTATCACTTCAATAGACATATTTACCATAACACTATCGTTATAAATTCCAGTTCATTTTTTCAATGATGACATGAGAAAGTAGCGAAATCTAGTATCAACTGACAAGTATCCAACTAATGTGATTAGCCTTATACAGAACTAATATTTTTTCAAAGTATACCTTAAAGCAATTGTTGCACGACCTGTTATCAAATGTCAATGCACTCCAGATAAATTCATCCATGTCCCGATAGAATGTACTGAAATCAAAAATCCATGTCAAGTAGTTACATACATTTCAAATACATCTACCAATGTTGAGATAGAAAGTACTAAAATCACAATTCTATGTCAAGTAGTACCACTTTGTAAGGGTTCAGTATTCAATTCATAATAATTTGAAATCAAATAAAATACTCCATAATCGAAATTATCTTTCTCATAGCACAGCTGACGTTATTCTACTAAAATCTCAAATCCCAATCATAACTACATGAATGGAACTTTTACATTACAATTCTTAAAGTTTGAATGTTACAATTGTACATCATGATATTATTTTCATTCAATTAAAATGTATTTATTTTGTTTCACTTCTATTTTCCATTTTTTTCAGTCAATAGAATTAACAAATACATACTTGCCACGGGCCCGTTTTTCACTGATTCTTGATGGGCAGTGTATTTGTTTTTTATCTTCATAGTTACATTTTGAATTTGGCAAACTTCAATTGTAATTGTTTTTATTAGTTTTTCAACATTTTCTTCCGTGTTCAAATAAAATTGAATCATCATAATAACAATTTTTTTTTCAATGCAATTACAGTAAGATTTGATTCAATTTTCAATGACCTTTATACAATTGGCGCTCTCTTGCAAGAGAGTCAGCGCTCTACCGTCTATATATTAGGGAGTCTGACAATATGCAATTCGCCCATTCGCGGTTCATCTCAGTCTCCTATATGGTCATTCCATACTGGAGCACACTTTTTTGAATAATATATACTGTGATCCAGAAGTAATATTGGCCGGTAAACAAAAGTACATCAAGACATGGGCTCAAGTCGTACGTCAAATTCAGTCTGCCAATAAGCATAACATGAGCAGAAAGTAATGTTGGGTCCATGAAACATATCAGTCCAAGACTCATCTATTCAGAAACTTTCTATCTCGGATCTTTCACCTTTTTGGTTGTCTCCGGAAAATGATATAGAAAAAAAGTTTCGTTATCAAATTTCGCATGAGAATTAAGTATTTCCAAACATTAATCTCGAATATTGTTGTTGCAACATAAGTAGAAAGGGAAAAATGACACCAAAAGTAAGCCATTTTTTGTGATTTTTTTTCAAGTTTCCAAATCTACCTATGATAATGAGATTGTGATTCAGAGTACCTTATACAGTAATAAAAATACAAGAAAAATTTCACCACGATATCTCTGATAGTTTTTCAATCTATTTGTCAAGCGAGCCAATTTCAAAATATCGCTAAGTTTTACAATTGTAATTCAGTCTTCTATGAGCTTCTCCAAAACCTGCCAATTTTTTAACGTACTCTTATAGATACTAACTATCGACCCCCGCATGAAAATATCGATTTTATGAACTTTAACAACTTTTAGAATTTTTTAAAAATTTTTCTCAAAAAGTACCTTGTAAACAAATGCAAGTGCAACGCGGTTTTCCTATCTATTCGGAATTTAAAAATGGCATATGATAGAAGATAAACAAACGCTCATTTTAAGTTTCCATTTACTCAAATCTGATTTGCGAAATCTGAGATGTAAAGGTTCAAAGTTGAGGTACCCTTTCCGGCAAAAGTATACGCAGTAGATTAATAACACAGCTTCACAAAAAAAAAATTGAACCAGACACTGGACCGCCCTGCTTCTCTGCGTTTAGACATAATCTCAAAAAAAATTTTGAAAATCATCATTTTGCGGAACTAGAAATTTTTTCAGATTTTATGTGAAAAATTAGATAGAAACTGTTTCTGGTGTTTTTTCAATTTGTCGCGTAGTTTGCGACAAAATTCATAAAATTATAAATTTTGAATCCGGTCTACTTGCCGTCAAACTTTCTGAATTTTCTACTCAAAAACTATGCGACGGATCAAAAAATCGCTAGGGATAGTTTTCTTCTATTTTTGTATGTAGAATTGAATGAAATTTTTTGTTTTGCAAAATATTGATTTCATCGATATGTCGGCCGACATATTTTTGAGGTTATGGCTGAACGCAGGGGTGATGGAGCTAAGCGGACCTCAGATTCGGATTCAGCAGCCAAAAATACATATAAGTAGGGTGGTCCAGTCTCTGGTTCAATTTTTTTTTGTGGAGCTGTGTAATTGATACGGTTTCTGGTAGCTTGAACATTGTTTTACTCAACTCTCGTGACCCCACCAGACTGGTGAACGGGAGGAGCATGTTGACGCAGCATAGTGTATTACGGATGACACAGTGACATATATATATATACACATATATATTATGAATTTAGGTCATGCGCATTATCACCGCCGTATTTATTATTAATAATTAATACTGTAATGGCCTTAGGGCCTGGAACATGATAACAAATGCGCGCACGAGGTGGTGAGACTCGTGTGCGCGGGAATGGGATCTTTGGCAGGAATAGCGTGGCAATAAAGAATGCACAACGGTTCTGACGAACACAAAGTTTATTAATTACGATAAAGGGAAGATTCTACACAAGTATGAGGCATCGAGCCTCGGGTCGCGTCTCGCGGGCCGGAGCGAGAGAGAGCGCGAACGCGTGTTGGCCGGGAGAGAGAGAGATGATGATCGAGCGGCACTTACTCGGCGTTGCGTGGGTCTCCGGCTCTATTCGGCGGTCGCGGTCAGCTCGGTCGCGGGCGCACGGGTAGTGAGCTGGTGGACCTAGGGCATGTCGCTGTCGTCTTCCTGGGGCGCGGTAGCACCTCGGGGCGGTCTCGCTATTCGAGGGCACGTGCTATCGCGCGCGAGGGCCGGCAATAAACTCATAAGCTTCCGCCGCGCGCTGGGCCGGCCGAGCTTGCTTCGGCCGTGTCCGGCTGACGTCACGCGGCGCGAGGTTTGAATCCCGATCGCGGCGCGGTCTCTCTCTCTCTTACCTTGTCGACAGCGCTGGCTCTCTCGCTGGGCGCTGAAATATAACTTAAAATTGACAAACAATATAATATTGTGGAGAGAGATCTCACAGGGCCTGATAATGAATTATCCGCCCGTGACAGCATACATATATATATATATATATATATATATATGGGTCATTTCACACCAACTCAGCATGGAAAAAATTTTTTTCAATTTTTTTTCAGCCAATTTATTGTAAATGGTCACCTTACCACTATTTAATTTTTTTAGATTTTTCATGCTTATACATAGCAAAATTTTCTCATCGCTCAATTTTCATAATTCAGGTTTTTTCACATTTTAATCAACTTCATGACCTGATTAACTCATGAAATATTCATCAAAACAGTTTTGAGGTTAGGAAATTACTTTTTTATAAAATATAAATAATTTATAACAACTTTTATTCCTGTAAATTTTTTGATTTGATGAATATTTCATGAGTTAATCAGGTCATGAAGTTGATTAAAATGTGAAAAAAACCTGAATTATCAAAATTGAGCGATCAGAGAATTTTGCTATGTATAGGCATGAAAAATCTAAAAAAAATTAAATAGTGGTAAGGTGACCATTCACAATAAATTGGCTGAAAAAAAATTGAAAAAAAATTTTTTCCATGCTGAGTTGGTGTGAAATGACCCATATATATACATACATAATTCACAAAAACACATACACACATACATTGCTATATTCTCATTTCCATCGTTTTTCATAACTCTCCAAAAAATGTTCAAATTTTCAAAATTCTTTAAATTTTAAAAAGTTTCAGAAATACATACCATATAATTTTACATTGTATTCTTTTAGTCACATTCTTTCTCGCCTATTCCGGATTGGGGTAACGCCTATAACGAAATGGTTTCCCCAAACGACGCTCCAAATTGCGAAGTTTCAAGAAACGCACAACATCAAATGCTTTGATCTCGCTGTTGATATATACTAGCACATGTCTTGGAACTTGGTATGATCGCAATCGCAATCTTTTTTTACCGATTTCAAGCCACTCAAGCGTGAAATTCTATCTTTCACGAACACTTTCCAGTGTACAGTATTCGTAACTCCAAGTAACGAAATACTTTTGGAACAGCAGAAAACAAAAAAGACCAGATCGGGATCTTCACCGAAAAATATCTGTAATTGGGCACTTTCCCTGGTCAAATTTCTGCAGGTAGTGGATCGTATTTTGTCGTTGCTCTGCGAGAACTTCTGCAGCCGACAAATCAGGGATTCGCGCAGAGTCCTGAGGGACCAAAATACCTAGGTCTGAAGGTACCTCGCTGTTGGGGATTTCAGACTCCTAAGGGAGCATCACAGCGCACAATCACACACGCACACACGAATGTCACGCTACGGCAATATCGCCAGGGTGTAAATGTTTTTAACTACAGCTTAGCGCACTGTCGCGATCACGATCGTTCATCCTTGAGACATGGATTAAAACTGGATAAATTTCCAAGTGCGCTGTATGACGAATGTACGAATGACCATCTCATACACATGAAATGGAAAGCTTGCAGATTGAGAATGTTTGAAGCGCTTCGATGTTTCAGGAGTATATTTTTACTCGGTGTAGAGAAGAAGAGAGTAGCGCATCAGGAATGTGCAACTCGTACTCATCAGCATTTTTTTTCCTATACATATTTGTTCTACAAAAATGTACTACAAACGATTCACCCGAGACTATATCAATATCAAGCCTCCCACGTGTACATGAGCTGACGTGATATAGAAACTCATGATAGAATTACCCCTGTATTCCTCAGTGTTATGTTTTCGAGTTAAAACGCGAATTTCAGTGATTCTCTTATAAAGTGTATTAAACATGTAGTGTCAGATGAGATTTTGCGCTGTAAGATCTTACCACAACTTTCATTGTCCAAGTAAGTACTTCAAAACGAGTGAGCAATATTATATCGACCGATGCGAAATTGTGATGCATACATATTTTGGAAACAGCGTCAGAACATGCCTGAAGTAAAATCGCACTTTGGCGACTAATGAAACTGCATCGCACGAGTCAAAATAGAGACGATCATTCGTTCGAAGCTTCATAATGCTGAGTCTAATTCTCTGCCTTCGCAGTGTACAAATTTTGACATTATAAAAGACTCGTTAGCTCGTATCAATCTCAGTAGTGTCTCACGATGTACGAACGATAAATCATGGAAAGTACCAGTGTGAAAAAGCTTTTCATCAACGCGATTATGTGCGTATTGCGTTATGCAAACACACACGATCCTTATATAAAAAAGTGATGGGGGTCAAAGTGAAGCCAGTTAACTCGTGTTTTGATTGGTGTTGACCCAACCACGTGACGAGTCGAGTAAAATATAGATATAGAAGTAGGTAGTGAATGCAGGGAAGCGAAAAACAAAAGAAGAATAAATTTTGAGGTTTAGGGACGTATACTGTAGTTTTAAAAAGAAAATAAAAGTTTTGAGGTTGAAACAACCAAATCTTCTTGTCAGATGTTGAATCAAATGTAAATACAGGTTTTATAATTGCGTATAATGAAATAAAGCGTAAATCGCGCGCAGCGCGTCTGAATGTAGCTAGTGTACATATAAAAACCATGTGTGGTCCTTGGTGGTTCAAAGATTTGAATACTTTACCGCTGCATGTGTTAGAGAGGAAACTACATTTTTTGTTACTAGATTGTAGTTCAAATACATTTGAAATCATTAATACGGAAAACGTGACGAAACCATTTTCAAATAATATTGTTGAGACCAAAGATTTATTACCATACCGAAGAGATAATGTCATCTATTTTGTTGATTGTAAAGGTAATCCTTGTGATGATGGTGCTAAACAATTGTTTGAAGCTAATAAAATTCCTAGAAATCAAGAGTTAGAAATGAATAAGTTACACTTTGATAAGATGTCTAATGCTAAATTTTATTTCGCTTTATGCATTAGAGGAGAACAGATAAAATCTCAATCTATTATTAGAGATAATATTTACATGTTATTCTTGTTATTACGTGAGAATCTCGAAGATAAAAAGATAACTAAGATTAGCATTGCTAAAAGTCAGTTAATAGATAACTTGCCATGTGATAATGTTTTAGAATTATTACATAAAGTTTTTGAAAATAATGTTATTACAATAATTATTTGTAAAGGAACTTTGAAATACGTCCCAGAAAATAAAAGAGACAAAATTTTTTATGAGTTACATTCGTCTCCTATTGGAGGTCACCGAGGAGTATCTAAAACATTCAACAGAATCAGACGAGATTTTTACTGGGAAAACTTAAAACAAGACATACAGAGACGAATACAACAATGCTTGGAATGTCAGCTGAAAAAATTAGTCCGGTTGAAAACACGTCAACCTATGGTAATCACTGACACTCCAGGTGCTGTTTTTGAAAAGGAAGCTATGGATAATGTGGGTCCATTACCTACAACTCAAAATCAAAATGAGTACATCTTGACAATGCAAGATCTATTATCTAAATTTTGTTTAGCCGTTCCCATACCTAGGCAGTCTCGAATTTAGCTTGAATCATATTTTTGCATAATAAACTACGCCACGAATGCAGTTAACAGATCGCGTAATTTGTTGACTCGTATTGCAGTGTATCTAGTATGTCTGGATGGTTCGCTCTTTTTCTACTGATCCCGTAATAATGGCGTCTCGAGCCGTACGTCCGCATGATTCGATTTTTCATAGTTCTACGCATCATTTCAGTATCATTCACATTTTCATATTTCTCGCATATGGTTCGATATATCTATATATGGGGCGTTTCGCCTCAATCCTCCCAGCGCTGCGCGCGAGCGCCGAAACATGCCGTTTTCAACTCGTGTTTACGATGCCAAAATGTCCCTGAGAAAATGATTCGATAGGTCATTTCCATGTAGTTTTTTCTCAGCTTTCCAACGGTGTAATTAGTTTTCCGGAAATTTTCCATTTTCATCCCCAAAAAATATAAAACATCGCATATCTCAAAAAGTATATTTTTAATATTTTTTTTAATGGTCTCAATCGAAAGCTGAGGATTTTTTACGTAGGAAAATATGTTTTCCAAGGAGTGGACGAATGATTTTCTCTGAGAAATAGAACGTCGAAAAGTAGACGTAGCGCTACTCCGGCGCACGGAGCGCGTGAGCGCCAATCATGCTGTTTTCAACTCTCCCCAACGATACCAAAATGCATCTGAGAAAATTATATTATGAGTCGATCCCATGTTATTTTTCCTCAGCTTTCCAATGGTGTTGTCAGATTTCCAAAAATTTTCCATTTTCATCCCCAAAAAATAAGAAACATCGCATATCTCAAAAAGTATATTTTTAATATTTTTTTTAATGATCTCAATCGAAAGCTGAGGATTTTTTACGTAGGGAAATATGTTTTCCAAGGAGTGGACGAATGATTTTCTCTGAGAAATAGAACGTCGAAAAGTAGACGTAGCGCTACTCCGGCGCACGGAGCGCGTGAGCGCCAATCATGCTGTTTTCAACTCTCCCCAACGATACCAAAATGCATCTGAGAAGATTGTATTATGAGTCGATCCCTCAGCTTTTTTCCTCAGCTTTCCAATGGTGTTATCAGTTTTCCGAAAATTTTCCATTCTCATCCCCAAAAAATAAGAAACATCGCATATCTCAAAAAGAGTATAGTTCACGTACTTCATGTTATTTTTGCTCTCTTTTTCAGCTTTCTTTGCTTTTTTGAAGTTTTCGTTAAACGCATTCGTATAGGAACTTTTTCTTTGCTCTGTATAGCACTTTTTTTCGGGAAGATGTTATATTTAGAACTCAATGAAGTTTTTTTGAGCTTCAATGTTTTCCCACCTGCTGGAATAATTGCATGATATTGCAAAGTTCCCGGTATAGATTTAGCTCTATCCAGCCTTGGTTTTAATTCTAAAACAGTTTGGTCGTAAGACTCTTTACTACTATAAAAAATGTTGGTACCTTTGCAATGATCTTTCGCCCAATTGTAAAGATCTTCAGGTGTTAAAATTCGATTGCCAGATGTAAGTTGCAGACTTGCTCGTTTCGCACCTCTTTTTATGTTTGCGCCTATGCCATCACATGCACCTTTGCCATGTGCAGCGGCATAGAAGTGCCATTCAGCTGGAATTCCAAAATCTTCTTCATGAAAAAGAAGATTTTGGAAATGTGTCTTATTTTTAAAATGTTGAGCTGCTCCATCAGTTAGATAATACACTTTTTCCACTACAAAATTATTTTTCAGATGCAACATGATAATTTTCTGATACTCATAAACTGCAACAGAATCATGGTTGAGATTGTCAGAAATTATAGCAATACTCAGATGTTCAAGCTCATTATTTATTTTGTAATAGACCACGACAGTAAAAACTGTGGCTTGATTATTATTCAAGTGGAATGATTGCGCAGAATTTTGTATCACAAATGCATAGTTTTCTGAAAAATCGCAACACACAAGAAATTCTCTTTCTTTGAGGTTTAGTTTCAAATCATTTACAAAATGTGACTGCTTTTTAGCGAAAAAATCGTGTGTCTTTAATTTTAACAATTTTTGGCCCAGTATATCCTCAAATTCCTTAACATTTACAACTTTTGAACCTATTGTACACCGATCTGTTTGAAACCATGAATCATATTGCACTTCAAAAATATTATTTTTATCAAAAGATTCAAGCAAATGTTGTCGTAATATAGACATGTTGGGACAATCTAAGCAGTCACCAAAATAACATTCATCACGTGCATTACCACATACAATTGCTTGGATACAATCATGATAGTTTTCAAGGTGCAATTCAGTGTTTTTTGTCAAACTTCCTATATCAATAGCATTGAGCAAGAGCTTGACATTTTCATGATGAACACATACGCATACATTATGTGTACCACTGCTTCCAGCGAGAACACAATGTGGGGGCCTTAACTCAGTGAATTTCGTAAATCCAATTTTAACATGTTTATATTCTTGTTTAAATAAACAATGAATTTCATTCAAGTTACCAAGCAGTAATCGTTTTTGAACGTGTTCTCTTTTGCCATTACTTTGCTTGACAGATACATAATCTTTTAAGCCTGGCATAATTCGGCTAATATCATCTCTTCCATAGAAACCTTCCACCAACTTGACAGTTTCATCTGGAAATACTTTGCCATTTTTATTTTCCGGTATTGAAAAAATCCCGCTCTTAGCTTCTAAATTTTTTGCTTCTCGAGCTTCCCATTCACTGCAATTGAATTCTCTCATCAAGTCCCTACGAGACCAATAATCAGGGGCAAGAGTTAACAACTGAATTCTATCTTGCTTCGTCGTTGATTTTGAGAATTTATTTTTTATTTGTTCGAGGACTGTCAAACCTGCTTTATGATATTCATCGTTACACTCGAATCTAGCTTTTTTACATTCAGATGAAGGTGAATCTGATTTCTGTCTGTACATTTCACGTCGACAAGTGTAACAGATCTTTGTTTTCTCTGGTATCGAGGGATATGCACTTCTCAATGGCATTGGAAAGTCGTACAATTCTTTAGATGACGGATGATTTTTTTTATCTAAAGGATTTATGCATTTCAATTTCCAGGATGAATCCATTGTAGTTTGTACAAGGAGTCAAATAAATAACCAAGCCAATACAATTAACGACTTTATGGAAAAATGAATATGCTCGAAGTTGTGGGTGCTCGAAAGACTTATAAAAACGCCTTGAAAATAATACGATGAAAAAATGATTCAATTTATATACAGCAGATGAAAATTCTTCTTGTGTATTATTGAAAATACCATGAAAGCCACCTATCGGATAAAAAATGAAACAGTAGGCCTTTACTAAAGTGAAAGCATCGGAACTTTTCTTGCGCGTTCTATTTTCCAAAGAAATTAATTGAATTATTCTCTAAGAAAGATCTTTTTGGAGATGAAAATGGAAAATTTTCGGAAAACTGACAACACCATTGGAAAGCTGAGGAAAAATAACATGGGATCGACTCATAATATAATTTTCTCAGATGCATTTTGGTATCGTTGGGGAGAGTTGAAAACAGCATGATTGGCGCTCACGTGCTCCGTGCGCCGGAGTAGCGCTACGTCTACTTTTCGACGTTCTATTTCTCAGAGAAAATCATTCGTCCACTCCTTGGAAGACATATGTTCCTACGTAAAAAATCCTCAGCTTTCGATTGAGACCATTAAAAAAAATATTAAAAATATACTTTTTGAGATATGCGATGTTTTATATTTTTTGGGGATGAAAATGGAAAATTTCCGGAAAACTAATTACACCGTTGGAAAGCTGAGAAAAAACTACATAGAAATGACCTATCGAATCATTTTTTTAGAGACATTTTGGCATCGTAAACACGAGTTGAAAACGGCATGTTTCGGCGCTCGCGCGCAGCGCTGGGAGGATTGAGGCGAAACGCCCCATATATACATTTTGAATCTACCCGACGATTCATGTATACCGCGTCACGCGCGTGCAGGCGCATATATGTACGCGATCTTCTAACTAATACTTTCATGCTCTTTTCCACCAATAATTATTTATAATACTTTACCGTTATTATTTCATGCTAAGGGCATGAGTTGCCCTTACAGTAATAAATTAGATATGTAATTCTACAAAAGTTTGGAGTTTCATTCACTGATTTTTTCATCCTTTTCTTATTTCACTATTTTCTTTCAATCTAGTAAATCAAGTGTAAATAATTTTCATCTCTCAACGATTAATTATTTCTTTACATAAAAGTGTCTAATCTTTCGATTGGTCAGATCAGTTTTCACGAAACTGTTTTATATCCTACTCAAAATGCCCTTTTTCGCATAAAAATAATTGAAGTCAATTCGGCAATTTTTCATAGAGATGTTGTAATTATTTAGATACATACTTTTACAAAAGCTTGAAGTTTTGCTTTCTATTTTTATCGTTTTTTCTTATTTCACTATGCTCGCTCAATCAAAAAATCAAGTGTAAATAATTTTCATTTCTCGACGTGTGATTACTCTCTTTTTTCGGATAAAACATCTCAAAATGCTCTTTTCCTTGCATAAAAATTAAGTCAAACAATTCGGTACAATTTTTGATATTTCCTATTTTGAGCGTTCTATACGTTCTAACAGTGCATAAAGACGCTCGGATCACGAATCAATATTCAAACAATACATGTTCAGTTTTCATAGACATGTTGTAATAATTCAGATACGTATTTTTCGGTTTGATGCCAGACGAGACTAAAAAGATGCATGTTCCTAATTTATGTGTCGTACAACAGGTTTGCAGTTTTTGTCTCGAAAACTCAAACATTTCTGAAATGTGTGAGTTTTGCGGAATAAGAGAATACGTTTTTGATGACGATCCAATAAAGCAGTTTGTCAAACTAGCATTGGCCGAGCGCAAACAATTCAAAAGAGTAATATGTATAGCTCACAATTCTCAAGGTTTCGATGCCCAATTCATTTTCAAGTATCTCGTTGAAAAATATTCGAAACGCATCGTACCACGAGTTATTTTAAACGGTACCAAAATAGTATTGATGGAGATAAAAAATGTAAAATTCGTGGATAGTTTAAATTACTTTCATTTACCTTTGAGCAGACTCCTGAAAGCTTACGGTTTACCAATATCATCCAAGGGTTATTTTCCACATTTATTCAATAAGACCGACAATGCGAATTATATAGAACCCATACCAGCAAGTGAAATGTATTCACCCTCAACGATGAGTGTCAATGATAGAACTGTTTTCTTCGAATGGTACCAATGAGCAAGGGGAAAAAAATGTAGTTTTCAACTTCAAGGTTGAAATAGTTGAGTATTGTAAGCAAGATGTTGCCATACTTAGGCTAGCTTGTTTGGAGTTCAGAAAAATATTTTTAGAAAGCAGAGTAGATCCTTTTGTTGAATGTGTCACAATAGCTTCGCCGCGTATGTGCGTTTATCGTAAGAACTTTTTGAAGAATAATTTAATAGGGATTATTCCAAAGAGTGGCTATAGAATGGATGACAATCAGTCGCATAAAGCAATTCAGTGGCTCTACTGGATGTCTGAGAAAGTGTTGAGTAGGCCTGTGATGCACGCGGGTATCTGTAAAAGACTCGTCCATAACATTCCTGTAGACGGTTTTTGCGATCCCCTAGACGGTGAAAGCAACGAGGGTATTGTTCTTCAATTTCACGGTTGTTATTGGCACGGCTGCCCTCGTTGCTACACCGTCAACAGAGATCGGGATACGTGTACACCCGGCGAAAAATCAATGGATGAGAAGTTCGAACACACGCGTGCGAGCGACGAGAGAATATTAGCAATGAACTATCGTTTGATCGTTATGTGGGAATGTGACTTTAATGAAGAGTTGAAAACCAAAAACGAGATGCGCATTTTCATCGACAAACACGATGAAATTTTCCGTAGAAAACCGTTAGACCCTCGTGAAGCTTTTTTTGGCGGGCGCACCGAAAACAATGTAAAAATTTTCGATTGCGAGGAAGGTGAGAAGATACGATATCTGTGGATTTCTGTTCGCTCTACCCGTATATTTGTAAACGTGGTAAATATCCTGTAGGACATCCTGAAATATATGTTGGGACGGAAGCCTGCAAACGCTTTATTAACAATAACATTGACAGCGTGAACGGTCTTATGAAATGCGAGGTACTGCCGCCACGCGATTTGCTTCACCCCGTTTTACCAGTTCGCGTGCATGACAAGTTGATGTTCCCCTTATGTCGATCCTGTGCCAAAAATAGCGTACGCAATGACTGTCCGCATGACGATCCAGACCAACGCTCTCTTTCAGGGGTTTGGATTTCCGACGAAGTTAAAAAGGCTATCGATGTAGGTTACAAACTGGGACCTGTATACGAGACATGGCAATACGAGATGACACAGTACGATCCAGAAACCCGCACGGGTGGTTTGTTCGCGGGATATATCGATAAATTTTTTGCCCACAAAATTGCAGTATCCGGTTTTCCAGACGATTGTACCAGCGTGGAAGAACAAGAGCGGTTTGTCCAAAAAATTGAGCAAACGGAAGGCATTTGTTTGAAACGAGACGATATCAATTATAACGCAGGACTCAGATCAGTCATGAAACTATGTTTGAATTCGTTATGGGGGAAATTTGGCCAGCGTGAAAATATGGGTAGAACCGAAGTAGTTACCGAACCATCGCAGTTGATGGAGCTTTTATCGTGTGCTGAAACGGTAGTAAATGGTATTTTACCTGTGAACGACAATACATTGTATGTTCATTGGTGTCACAAAGAAGATGCATCATCATTGGCAACCTTAGGAACAACCAGTGTAGTCGTTGCTGCTTTCACGACAGCACAAGCACGGTTGAAACTTTTCGATTGCTTACACGCATTAGGTGACAGAGTCCTCTATTATGACACTGATTCGATTTTTTACAATAGCACGATTAACGAACATGAACTACCTTTTGGCTCCATGCTAGGTGAACTAACCGACGAGCTTGCTGAAAAGGGCAAGGGTACATGTATAAGACGATTCGTTTCGGCCGACGTCACCGACGATAAAATTAATTTTGATTCGGTCCGTAAGTTGGTGCTCGATGAATACCCTAAAATAGAGGTATCGTCAGTGGCTATACGACGAACAACTTTTCACGATGTTGTTACGTAAGAGACAAAAACATGCAAACCTGTTTACGGAAAGAGATGATTCGTGGATGATGAAAAGTTACCCATATGGATTCAAGCGTGCAAATATTTTTGAAAGATAATTTTTTTCTTCTGTTCCTTATCAAGAGAAATCAAAAAGTAAAAAGAAACGTGCGATTCGACGAGAGCCAAAATATTGTTCACGCTATGACAGAGTGGCCTGGTGAAAGTCGAGAAGCCCGAAAAGGTACGGAATGGATGCAGATGGCTCGTGATCGTATACGATTCCAGAGACGTATTGACGCGTCTGGCAGTGTGATTTCGCCTGTTCTTGAATCAATGTACAATAGTTGTAAGAAATAAATACATAAGACTATAATTTATATGATTTATATTTCTGTAGTGTGTCTCATGATGGTGATATCTAATATGTAACTGAATAAATAAAGCAATATATAATTTGAAAATACTACAATTATCAATTCTCACAGAATAATCAGAAAAAAAATCCACAAGGTAAGGAACAGAAACTATACAAACAAACAACGTGACGACATCAGGGTGTAACGTACAACTCTATCAGTGCTTCGCGAGCATGCGGAAGCTCAAGTCGATTTTTTTAAGTTACAGAATCAGACCCCTAATCGCGCGAGCGTTTCGGGCCGCGGCTCGCGCGAGCGTGTCGGTGCTAGGCTCGCACAAGCGTATCGGTGCTAGGCCCGCGCGAGCGTTTCGGCGCTAGGCTTGCGCAAGCCTTGCGGCAAGAGCAAGGGCCCCCTCCCCACCGCGGACAGAAGGGGAGTTCGACAGAACCCACGTATGAAATTGCAATCAAGATGTTTCAACCGTCAGTCGTTGTCATGGCTATGCATTGGGAACACCCATGGACGTCGATGCTTCGCGGACCTACGGGATGCGGTAAACCGAGTTCGTGAAAAATTTTTTGAAAAATATCGAACGTATGAGCGACACTGCGTTTGATCGAGTGATTCTACACTTCTTCGAGTGGCAGCCAGGTTATAAGAAACTTGGCAAAAGCATAGAGTTTCGCGAGGGTCTCCCGCAAAGCGGGGATTACACAAACGATTGCAGGCCGAAACTCCTGATCATCGACGATCTTATGCGAGAATCATCCTCGGATAGTAGCATTGTGAACCTATTCACGAAAGGTAGCCATCACAATAACTTGAGCATCATATTTATAACCCAAAACGTTTTCCACCAAGGAAAAGGACAAAGAGATATATCTTTGAATGCTCAGTACATTGTGATTTTTAGAAATTTACGCGATCGTGCTCAAATACAACATCTTGCCAGGCAGCTGTATCCCGAAGACCCACGATTCTTACAGGAGGCTTACTGGGACGCGACTTCGCGGCCATTTGGTTATCTTCTGCTAGATTTAGAGCAGGAAACCCCTGATAATTGTCGGTACCGAGCATGCATTTTTCCCGACGATGAGCAGTACGTTTATGTGCCTAAAAAGAAGATAAAAGGTAGCGACACTACGAATAACGTGCCAGTTGTGTTGCTGTGATGGCGTTGAGAAGTCATCATCCCATAGGACGGAAATACATCGACATTCTCAGAGCCTTGTACCACCTCGATGCCGAACAGCGTAAAGCGATCCTCCGCAGAGCCGATCCACAACTCGTCAGACACATTTGCGAATGTGCCTTGAACGTACTGAACGGAAACGTTACCCTCGCCAAGAACCACAAGTCGCGTCTTTGCAAACACGCACCCGTTCTCAGAAAATTAGCGAGCCCACATGATAATCTGGGCAATAAGAAAAGAATCGTTGCTGAACACGGTGGTGGATTTTTCCTCGCCCCCCTAATAGGAACTATTCTTGGTGATTTGCTGACCGAGTAAAAAAGATGGAGCACGCCAGAAAAATGATTCTACTTTCTCAAGAAAGTGTCGACCGTTTGCAGGGTCTGATGGTTAGTCAAGGCCTCAAAACTGTTCAAACACCAGGAACGCCTATGACCAGACTCGACGAAGAGATGAGTAATATTTTGACATCGACATCGTGCAAAAATGATTCTGCAAAATGGGCTGTGTATAACCAAGCTTTACAACGGTATCTGACGGTAAAGGATATTGGGAACGAGGACAAAGAGCAGTTGAATCCACGAGAAGACAGCGGCACTGATCAAGATGGAGACAGCAGGGAGAGCAAACTTGAGCAACAAATGGTAAAAGATATCGATGCGTCAATCGTGGAAACCGTTCCTCAAAAATGGTGACTGAAAGCTACGCAGCTATTGAAACGTTTGAGGATGACTGGTGAAGTTACGTGGGATAAATGTGGGTCTGTTCAAATAGATGGCAACACAGTGCAAGGCGCTTGTATAGTGGATTTGATCAATGATGCCATGAGGGATAGAAAACGACCATCCCCGGCTGGTTACAGTCAGTAGTATTAGCGTCAGTTGTATCAGCGCTTCGTCACAGTAATATACCTAGTGATTTCATTGGTAATTCTCGAGTTTTGAGGAGTATAAATAAATCTTCAGACTTGTCTCAGATCGATAACGCTGATTTACCACACAATCAAGAGACGCCCCAGAAAACAGTTTACGATAGTTTTGGAAACGACAGCAGCGGTGAGTCGAGTGCAGACAGAACAATAAAAAATCAAAGATAAGCACAACGAACTCTCAATCATGGAAACGATTGAAACTGAGCAAATGATGGGAAAGGTAGGAATGACTCACGAAGAGAAGAATACAGCTTTGGACTCTCTCATTGACCTATTACCTTTCGAAATACATGTCTCTGGATATAAATTCAGCAGTCCTGGAACAAAGCTGTTAGAACGACTCGAGCGGAAGGACGTTGGTGTGAATCCTCTAGACGAAGCCTGTCGACGCCACGACCTAGCTTATAACGATAAGAGCCCCGATCGCAAGAAAGCCGACCACGTTTTGGCAGAGTACGCATTCTCGCGCATGCTAGTAGGTGAAATCCAACCCGACGAAAGAACCGTGTCTTTGATGACTGCTTGTTGCATGGTCAGCAAGATTACTTTTGAAAAACTATTCTCTCGAATTAAGAGATCTATCGAAAAAAAATAAGAATAGCAGTGATAGAAAAACATCGATCGCTGAGGGTAAAAAATCAAAGAACAAACATGGACCAGAAATTCAGTAACCTTTACTACGAATTTCCGAATCCTACAGCTTATGCTGGTGCTAACGAGCTGGTACACGTGACACGAAAAAATTATAAACCTCGAAAAGTCATCGAATGGCTCGAAGGTCAAGATGCTTACAACATGCACAAGTTGATGCGTCGTCGTTTTCCCCGGCGAAGGTACGACGTGAGAAACTTTGACGATGTATGGGGAGCTGATTTGATGGATCTAAGATCATTGAGAACTTACAATGATGGTTATACATTCTAGTAGTCATCGATGTACTCAGCAAATATGCATGGTGCGAACTGTTACGTGACAAAACGTCCAAAAGTGTTAGCCTTGCGCTTGAGAGAATTTTATCCGAATATCCGAATCTTAAACCTGTGACGTAATGTGTGTGTAATGCTGCAGACAGATTTGGGAAAAGAATTTGTAGGTCGCGATGTGCAAGAATTTTTGAAAAAGAAGGGGATAACGTTTAGAGTTGTGCGCAGTCCAGACACGAAAGCTGCAGTCGTGGAAAGGCTGATCAGAACCATCAAAGAGCGGATGTGGCGTACTTTACGCACAAGAAAACTCGAAATACGTCGACATCCTGAAAAATATCACTGAGTCTTACAATCATAGTAGACATTCGGCAACCAGAATGATACCTGTATCGGTAACACTCGACAATGCTGCAGTAGTCCGCAAAAACATTGAACGACGCTACGCCAATGACCGCATTGCCTCGAGAACAGTTAAATACCGTGTTGGAGATCTGGTGCGTATCAGTAGCTCGAGAAACGTTTTTGGTAAAGGTTACGAGGGACATTGGACTACTCAAATTTTTACGATCACCCGTATCTCCTTGTTTAGAGCACCTCATGTATATTACCTGAAAGATCAAGCAGGGGAGAAAATTAACGGTTTTTTTATGAAGAGGAGCTGAGCAGAGTACGGAAAAATCTAGAGAACTCATCAAAACGATGTTTTTGAAATAGATCAAGTTTTGCAAACTCATATGCAACAATTAAAAAACCGCTGCCAAGGGTCTCAGCAGTATGCTTTCTCAAAGTATTGCGATTGAACCTCAACTTGCATTAATCACCACTCTTTGAGAAAGCAGAATGAACCTCTAACTCATTTCCTCCACTCCATAGTAACGGTTGCTATGGTAAATATCCGAGCTTCGCTTGCTAGAGACATCAACAATGGTTTCTTCGGGAAATGTCTCTTTGGTTCTTATAGAATCCCATAAATATACAAACCCAAGACAACGGATGTTGCTGAACACCGAACTCGGTTCACATCTTCCGGAGACCGACCTGTGTGCAAAATTTCAGGACGATCGGACTATTTCTTCGAAAGTTAGGGTGGAAAAAAGGGGTGCAAGAAAAAGGTGCAATAAAGGGGTGTAAGAAAGGGGTGCAAGAAAGGGGTGCAAGAAAGGGGTGCAAGAAAGGGGTGCAGAAAAGGGGTACAAAAAAGGGGTGGTGAAATTTGATGGCGGCGGCGGCGGTCTGGCTTCTAATATAGAGAAATTCTGAAATTTTACAATGAGCGAGGTAGCCCAGCTCATAGAAAAATAATGATAAGTTAGCCAACAGGCATAAGCAGCTGCACAAGCATTTTGCAACGGTTTTGATCGACTCTTTTCAATCAAATCAATTTAATACTTACACATATTATGCATGACAAAACTCCAATCAGGCTAACTTGACGTATAATCGTGACCAATGCAACATGCTCACACGGCTTATTCATTCCCATATCTATTTTTCTTTTAGTGTATAAAATTGTGCTCAGGAATAATGGATCTATCTAAATTATACGTCCCATATTATCACATTACCAATGAAACCGGCCTATAACCAGGCAGCATACACCATCGATCGAGAGCTCAGCTTCATTGTATCCGATGATTTGTACATTCTTCAATAATAGAAACATTATAGTAATTGAACTGAACCACCCTTCATCGAGTGAATCTTTCGGGCACAAATATCAATACTTTTCCATTCATTATTATCTGAAAAGAGTTAATCATGTAACGCCAAGTTATATATCTATGTATGCATGAGGACTTATTGCGCAGTAGAATTAAAAAATGTAGTCCCTGACTTCACAGTGTTACTTCGCGCATCATCCAAAGCCATAACCATATAAGGAGCTGCACGACCACTCGGATAATGTTGCGGCACTTCCGAGGAGCGTTCCGCGACCCTATCACTATCACGGAGAAAATAAGAGAGCGAGCTGTGGCCGGCCGCGGCAGATTCCCACCCACTACCAAACGTAGCATACACGCCATTGCGCGCGTCCTCACGACCAAGTATAATAACGGGATTTTAGGGCGCCGCGACCATCAAAGCCGAGTGAAGTTGTTGTGTGTGCCGTGTTATAAATAAAAGAAATAGTTATTGTTGTGTTAACGAAGGCAGTGTTGTCAATTTTGCTTCACCCTTCCCCACCCACACACTGAGAACGACGAGGAGCAGAGTAGCAAAAACGAGAGAGCAGGGCCTGTATCCGGAGAGCGACTGGCGGACCAGCAACCCGACACTGCTATTTCGGAAGCGACGTAGGAAGAGAGCGGGAGGCACACGAGCCCTCTCATTCCACAGTCTGATACAGAGTCGCGCGCGCCGCTCGCAATTTCCCCTCCCTCAGCACGCTACGGAGTGGGTGACGCGTACACGATTTTGACGAGGTAACCGAGATTTGAATCTCACGGTCCAAAAGGACGCACCCTAGACATATTCCGCCCAAAACTCAAATATTTCCCCTCCGCAAGGTCGGGTCATAACAGCACAATTGTTTTTTCACTAGTTATTCTGTCAAAGCGAATCTCCATAATTTTATATATAACAGAGTCGAGTGCCGTGACAATTTTCTTTTACTACTTTATAAGTGTCGTAGCTTTGAACCAATTGATCTAAAATTTGGTTTACAAATTGTTCGAACACGAATAATTAACTTTGTTTCGGTAAGTTTCCTGTCGTTCAACTTCCTCACACAGTGTTCTTCCTCAGAATTTAACATTGTCAGCGTCGCAAGGCTTTCCGACAATTGCTTGAAAATGTTCGAGCAATGACAAGCAATAACAGCTGAGATACTGTGATTTCAGTTTCTAGATAGGCTTGGCGATAGTGCACTGCGTTTGCAGTGATTATCGTGCTTTAATATCTCCGGCTGCGATGCTCGCCAAGGAAAAAACAGATGATAGTACCGCGTTGACCATACCATAACGATGTGGGCACCACTGAGTTTTTGTGGGACTGCCACGTTGGGTCGCCACTTCAAGTCAGCAGTCACTGGAGATTGCTTCTCATCAGATTATCAGCAAGAGTATCAGCTAATCGTCATTGGTGCTCGACTTTCCGAGAGACTTAATAAGTTGAATTCCCAGGCCATCGCGGATGCATGAATTGCAGTTTGACGGTTGGCCATCGAAGTAGCACGAAAATATTTATTGTCTAGACGTTTGGCGCGCATCATTCTAGTCACGTGAGCGATAACATCGTTGACACGACAAGGTGCAGCGCTTAGCTGTGGCTTTGTCCAACTTGCCCCAAACAACGCAGCGGTAGGCGGCGCGGGACGTAGGAGAGTTCGATTTCTATTCTCCGTCTCTCGCACCTGTACGCGTAATGACGTAAGGCTGTAAAAATGATGTTTTGATGATTATCGCGTAAGATAGTTATAATATCATTCATTGATATGTTGACATTTTCATTTATTTCCACAATTCATCAAATATCAAATGAGTAATAATACGCAGGACGTAACAATGTTATGACTTTTCCTAATGTTATCAGAAAAAAAGCGCATAAAAACACACACAAGAACATTGGGTATATTCTCGTGAGAAATAGTTCAGGTTGAGACGAAATCATATTCTATTCTCAAATTTTGCACCACAATGCTCTTTCTGTCCTTTGAAAATATACTCATAATTTCCGATTCATTCGAATTCCCTATTGTCAGCAACGAAGTTAAATCCGAGCTCATGTAAAAAATATTCACTCGAATCATCCATCATTATCGAATTTTCAGTTCCCATGTCAAGAGTATTTAGAAGCACAGTATACTCAAAAAGTATTTTTACTTGTAGGTGAATGCAGAACATCATGTCCCACCAGATATGGTGCAGACAGGAAACGTCGAGAATGCGTGATTTGTCCTCCTGGTTGTACCAATTGCACGTCTGTGAGTTGTACTGCTTGTGAATCAGGTTGGAGTTTGAATAAGAAAGGCTTATGTGTTCTTGAATCTCAGACGCGCTGCGAGACCTCTGAATTTTTTGAGGGTGGACACTGTAAACCTTGTCATTCAACTTGCGAAACTTGTGCCGGTGCTACCGAAGACTTCTGCATAACATGTCAAGAGTCTCTGATGCTGCAAAGCAGACGATGCATCGCTCAATGCGATGTTGGTTTTTATTCCGAAGTCAGAAGTTTTAGACCTTTGTGCGTACCTTGTCTCCATACATGTACGAGCTGTGTTTCAAGACTGAACTGCACCTCTTGTCAGGATGGACTACAGTTGCAAAGTGGTGAATGTAGAACTACATGCGCCTATGGGTTCGTGTGATCATTTATATTCACCTACATGATTATTCGATTGAAATTAAAATATGATTTTATTAAGTCGTTGATATAAGTGTCATCGCCCGCACCTATGTCCAATCAACGCCTTGCTCTACTCGCAAACATTCCTGCGACTTGGCTCTTCTGAACTCTTGTCAATATGTCTGATCTCGGTTGATTGAGCCATGATACTATGTCATACTTAGACGTTAACTGAAAAGGGTTATCGGACAGTATTGGATGTTCCAGTAGGATCATTCCACTGAGATTCCAAGAAGATACGTGAAATAAATTCCGGGCGTATTCGACTCCCAGACAGTGGGACGATTTGAAAATAGGCCACACAAATCATTCATTCTCCTGAGAACGTTTCGATCAAAACACATTGAACAGGAGAAAATACCAATTAGTTTGAATGTATATCAGTCTTAATCAATAGACCTTCAAACTTCAATTCTAGTTTCAATCACTAGTTTCGAGACAAAGTAATCTTATTTCGCCTCGAGTTGTTTGGTGCAAGTGTGGTTACTAACGCAGGTTAAAAAGCTGGCCCAATTCTAGAAGCTTATCTGTATAAAAGAGCTCACAAAGAGAGATTAATCTGCAAAATGAAGTTAATTTGCATAGATCCATAGTAAAGGTTAGCTGTTCAGTGCATAATAGCTTCCCAATGCATGTTAAAAACGAGCGTCACATAGTTTATCTTTGTAACTTCACGACTAACACACATTTTATTCGTGATTTGATCTTCCAAGAACTAACCTGTGTCATTGTTTGGCCAGCAAACTTATTACTACGGAAAGATTATTCCATCCCGTAGCAAATAATAAGTAGCAAATGGGCTTCTAGCGAAGAATTGCTTCACTCGATTACTAAATACGATCAATGTACTCGAATACCATGACTCTACGCAGGATAGACCGATGAGATGGATGAGTCTTGGGCTTGTATTGAACCCAGAGGACCATTCGAGTAAGAGACTCGCGAGTGCTACTGAACTTACTCGAAAGCCTCTTCTCAGCCTATCATTTATGTTGTAGGTGGGCAAATTTCTCTTATTCTGGAAGCTAAGGCATATTTATACATATTGATTCTCTTTCAATATATGCGTTTATTCGCTTCCTACAACACCCTGATAACTTTACAGGTTCTAAGATACATCTTGAAATTTGAACTCAAACGATAGTATTTTAACAGGTGCATTCCAGATTGAAGAATATGGAACTTTTCTAAAGAAAGGTACATCTTTCTAACGAGTGAAGAATTGGTATATATCGGTACATATTGTATACCAAATTTACCCGAATCTTAGCATATGAACGTACAGAGATCAATTCACATTCATTCTGAGGAGTTCACATATATTTCACCATTTTAGCTCTTTAACCCGTTCCGGCCCAGAATGTCACTCGAAGCATGTCGCTCTTCGGTACCTCAGAGCTTTTTCTATTCGCAATAAAAAAAATTTCCAAGGACATATTTCGAAAGATAGAGACTTGTTCTTTCCGATGATGTCAATTGAATTTATCTAAAACATTATTGAATAGGCAAAAATACAGTATTTTGAAAAAATCATCTTCGTATAAACAGGCCTTGAACTTTTTCATAATAGGATACGAATTAGATCTTTAACGCTGTTTTTCTCAAGATCATTGCACTTTCACGGAAAATTATCAAGAATAAAAAGTTTTTAAAATCACTCAAAAAATATGCTGGATTTTTTTCAGAATTCTTTTAACGATTTTTTGAAATTCGCAAAAATTGACAAGTGCATAATTATAAAACAACGTATGAAGAAATCTGGAAAAATTCCAGCGTATTCTTCAAGTGATTTTGAGAACTTTTTATTCGTGGCAATTTTCTGAAAAAGTGCGTCATCTTTGTATAAGAAGGTCTTAAAGTTTTTTGCAGTTGAGGTGCCATTTTGGATGCACAGGGGAGAAAAATCGATATTTAAACAATGCATCCTTCAAGTTCAGACATTTATTCTACAGGTTACTGAGGTTCCAGGTCTATGGCAGACCCAAAACCTCTTGGAAATTTGATTTATAAAAAAGCTTGTGTCGAGAAAATCGTGTTTTTTTGTAAAAATACTGTATTTTTGCCTATTTACTCATGTTTCAGACAAATTCATTTGACATCATCAGAAAGAACAAATTTTCGAAAAATGTCCTTTAAAAATGTTTCTGTTGGATAGGGAAAATTCTGAGGTACCGAAGAGCGACATGCTTCGAGTGGCATTCTGGGCCGAAACGGGCTAAACACCTACTTTGATCAGCTCACAAATTCTAACATCCGGTATGGAATTCTATGTCAAATACAACTAAAACCAAACGATATGACTTCCATAGTGTACTTCAGATTGAAGAGTATCAAACTTTTCTGAAGAAAGGTATAACTTTGTGACGAGTGACGAATAGTTGTATAGCGTCGTACGCTTACCTTAAATCTTATGAATGATTCTTAAGAATGAACGTGTCAAAATATTTCGTTGCGGACTTAGAAGCGCAATGAATCCGATCTAGAACAGATTATGTGAGAGGTCAAGCGCAGATGGTCCCTTTACACCAAATCGCGCTTTATTTCTTGCTTCAGCTTCTGCAGCAAAACATTTTGTTTCTTCCAATGCTCTCAACTCTAAACTTCTTTTAAATGGATATGTTTGCGTTTTATCAACTCTTTTAGTACGGATTTTACGTACAACCAATATGACCATCATAATTTTTAAAATTTAGCATCTAAGCTTTTGCAGGGAGATGCAGGGATGTGCCACATAAAACGATTCCTCTAGTAATTGAAAAAATCGTCTACTGAAATTCGTAAAAACATATTTGGCAGAGGTTTATCGTAACCAAACCATAACCCAGCGAATACAACATTTCCTTTTTTAAATTGTTTTTTCTGATACGGTAATTTATTTATAACAAGGTATAATGGCCAGTTCCTCATTTTTGATGATTTAAATAATGATACCCCATCAGTATTCCACGCGAACGTTAAATCAGAAATATTAACAAAAGGAAGATCTTTAATGGCAGATTTATAAACTTCTCCATCATAAATATCTTTGTGATTTTGAGTGTTTTTTTTCACGAGTGAATCGTTGACTTAGTAACTCATAAAATCCAACTCTACTTAGCTGTTCTATGATAGGAATTTCTATGAAATAATTAATATTATCTTCCGAATTGCATTCAATATAAAATTCATTTTCCAATCTGCTATGGTAAGACGAACAATGAAAGTGACGAGTCAACGGAGTACTAATTCCCTGAAAATTTTTCTATATCTATATAGAGTTATCAGGCAATGATTTGGCTTCATACAGTGTGAATTTATCAGTTCAAAAATATACGTGAGCATAACGCCTGAAATTTTAAGTCGAGTAATTACAGTCAAAATCGATAGAATACTTTCTATGACCGTTATTGGTGCTCCTGGGTATAAAGGCTCTTGAATATTTTCTGTTGGACTTTTGTCTTTACAATTATCACTATCATGTGTACAATTATTAATATCATCTGTACGATTACTACTATCTTCTGTACAATTACTACTATTAACAACACTTGGATCAGATTCTTCTGAAATATCATCATCCAAACTGCTAGATACACTTTTTGCGAAGTTGCAAGAATCTGAGCTCTCACTATTTGTGTCACTTCCATTGGGGTAATTTTCTCTTGCAGTGTCTTTAATGGCGTCGATTTCATTCTTTAATGGCGTCGTTCGATAAAAACACAAGACAATGAAAATAATCACTAAAATAATTATTCCTAGTCAACGTTTTAGATCTTCATGGAATCTGATAGAACAGAAAGCTCTTTCGTCACAGTGGGAGAAAAAACCTTGAGGTATGTGCAACGAATGCCCCTTTCTTTCCGCTAGTGATGAAACAGTACATTTTACAATCAGTATATTGAGTATCATTTTCGAAGAGATGCTAACATTATTTATCCAAGCGAGATGGGTGTAGTGGAAATTCTTCATCACCCAACGGGGAAAAATCTTCTATAAATTGATAATTAATTACATCCACGAGTTCTTACAATAAACATCCATTTATCGGGTTTAGTAACCATTCTAAATTTATTGAAAAGTAAGATTGCGAGGTGAAGAATGCACGCTCTTCGGGCTGGATTCGGACCAGCCTCCTGATTTCCGGTCAGCTGCGCTGTTAATTGCGCCACCGGGAAGACGACTGACATTTTTTCTCAATAAATTTAGAATGGTCCACGAAGCCTGATTGATAAATATTCATCGATGAAGAACTTCTATTCTACGCATGTAGCAAAGTGAATCACATTATGTAATGAGCGAGGAAAGTTGCCAATGGCGCACGCAGGAGCGTTGGCGCAAACGTGCGTTGTGCCTTGTGCGCTCGCGCGTTGTTGCCGATGCGCCCGCGTGCGCAATCGGCAACTTTCCGCGCTTGTTACACCAAGTATCATTGTGTCTCGCTCGTCTTAGTGTTATTGGCACTCTTTAACTGTCGAACCTTTCAAAGCGTGGATTAAAAACGTTTTTCGTATTGCAATCGATTAACCTCGCTCGGATACAAGTAATATTGAGTTGAAACTTGGAAAATAAAAATAAATCCATTCACTTATTAACCTTGTTCTGAGATTGTGATGTTCCTAGCAATTAAATTCGCGCCACAACCAGAACTTAAAGATACTTCTGTACTTCCACTTTCCTCCTCAAAAATATCAACTTCTGCTGAAGAAGGCTCGAGGACAAATTTACTCATACGATATTGTGATGATCTTGAATACTCATCAAATTTCTTAAATCTCTTCGCCATTTTCCACAACCACAATTAGTTTTCAATTCACGTTTTCAAACAGATGCATAGAGACATTCAAGAATAGTTATCGTAAAGAATGTAGTTCGAAATACTTGAACTCAGCTGTGTGTATTCAAAGTCAAGTTCAGGTCGTTGATGTAACCCATTTACAAACAGTCACAAGTAAAGTAAGAATGGATGGTGCTCCGGGAGATCGTTTATACTATTTAGTCTTTTGGCAAGACCAAACATACGATATTGTTGAAGACTACAGAGTGAAGTACAATGACGACGGAACTCATGGTACGGGAAATACTACCCAGCTCTTATATTGAGAGAAAGTCGTAAGTTATAAGATTTCTAGTATATATGTTAGCTGATCCTATTTGGATTATACAGAGCTTCTTTGAAGAACGTTTTATCGTAATTTGTTTGTTAAACGTATTTTTGAGGTTTTTTGGTGGGACCTTGATAAATATTGATCCTAACAAAATAAGTTCTGAACAATACTTGTGTCTCTTTCCATTTTGAACAACTTTTGTATCCCGAAAATTTTCCGAGCAATCAATATTTCCCGAGAAAATATGTCATATATGTATGTATGTATATATGTATATTTCATATGCAACCAATGTGAGCCTTATACAGAACTAATATTTTTTGGAAGTATACCTTAAAGCAATTGTTGCACGAACTGTTATCAAATGTCAATGCACTCCAGATCAATTCATCCATGTTCCGATAGAATGTACTGAAATCAAAAATCCATGTCAAGTAGTTACATACATTTCAAATACATCTACCAACGTTGAGATAGAAAGTACTAAAATCACAATTCTATGTCAAGTAGTACCACTTTGTATTAAGTTCATAATAATTTGAAATCAAATAAAATACTCCATAATTGAAATTATCTTTCTCATAGTACAGCTGACGTTATTCTACTAGAATCTCAAATCCCAATGATAACTACATGAATGGAACTTTTACATTACAATTCTTAACGTTTGAATGTTACAATTGTACATCATGACATTATTTTCACTCGCCAATTGAAATGTATTTATTTTGTTTCACTTCTTATTTCCTTTTTTTTCAGTCAATGGAATTAACAAATACATACTTGCCACGGGCTCGTTTTTTACAGAGATTCCGATGAAATTCATCTACGATACGATTCTTAGATACGTCATTCCATGCAAAAAAACTAACCACTGCTTGTAATATACAAAATGCTGATCAAACACGGAAAGTAAAGCATGAAAATTTTGAATAACGTTTGATGCTCAATGCTTCTTGAATCTACCTTTCCGCAAGTAACAAAAGTAATAAAGAATTTCCATCCTTCAAACATGTTGAAACGCCTACTTAACTATTATTGCTACAACTTAAAGTAAACGTCTTAATTTATCCTCGTTGCGGACTACACAGTGCAATTAGTCCGATCTGGAACAGCAGGATCAGGATTCGTTGTCTTAAAAATAAACTAGGTTCGCAGTGGTGATCATATGAGAGGTTAAATTGAAACACATAAGTCAAATAATATTTATCATTCATAAAAATATTTATTGCCTATAGAAAACATACTAAACTTAGAATTCTGAATTCATCAACTTTAATTTTATTCGTTTCAAAGGAAATTGACTTTACGTTAAATGAAAAATTGAAATAACTGATCTTGTCAAAGACTCATGATAAACGAACCCAAAAATGGAGTGACTATCTATTCATCGATAATTAGAGCTTTCGTTTCCTACTTCTTCCAACCAACGTATGATAGCGTCATCACTCGTTTCCGGATTACACGGGCTAAGATCTTTTTCCTAAGTCCGAATCCAGATAATTCTCAGCGGCTTTCATTGCCTACTCCTCGCTGGGAATTACACAGACACTTGACTTTGACAAAAGATTAGGATGACTTAACACTGGTCATAATGCCAGGTCCTCAGGTATCTGTCGTGGTTGCCCAAATGAATCATACCAATACTTATCGTCTGAAGTTTTCGTTACCTACTCCGTTCATCCGATATATATAGCTAAGACAGATTCATTTGGGTTGCCCACGTTACTTATTCTCAATATTCTCCGCTTATTATCGTACTTTTCTTTGTGTTAAATATAGGAAGTCTCTACAGGATAGGTTCTCCAACAAACATAAATTATTCAAAGGTTAATCAGGATTTTAACATACTGCTTGTTAGTCGCTCGCTTAACCTAGAGTAATGTTCAACCCTTTCAAACGGAGATCTACGTCTCCTACTCTAGTTGGCCATTCCGCTACCGTTTCAGTCTTAGCAGGACACCCTGGCTAGCACCTACTCTGATATTTGATTGCGTAACTCTAAGTGTTTGCGTTCAATAGGATGAGTGAGCTTCAATCATTCATTTCGAACTAAGTCCCCGGGACTTATACTCCAAATGATTGAATGAGAGAGTCACTTTTTCATTGATAGCGGGCCACCCCGACAATCAACTACTCCTGTAATAGAGGTCTCTCAAGAATTAGGATATTTTAGGCGGTTATGTTACCCTTGTACCTTGCTTCGGGTTACGTTGGTGCTGGACTTCTTTCGATGACTTCTCTCGAGTGTGGTTCTGGATCAAGTGGCCGAGTCCTCTCCGGGAGCCCTATTTATACCCACTGAAAGATGAAAGGGATATTCGGCGACATCTCCCACCATCTCTATTGCGCAGGACTCGTTCTGCGCGTCACCTCCTTCCATGGTCCGTTCCTTTCCCCTTCCAAATCATGGTATTTTTCGCGGTGAATTCGAATATCAAATTTCTTACCTTTATCTTTCAATTTCCGCGCCCTCTTTCGACCTTTCGCTCCTTATTCCGATTTGATCTACTTTACTTATGTCGACAACCTAGGAAATTTAATTTCCTCCAGAAAAAAAATGTTCGCCTTGAACGGGAATCGAACCCGGTCTGCAGAATCATAAAGCTCGTACTTGACCCCACGACCAACACGGCTATGACGAATACTATACCTAATTGTAAACGTACTCATCCGCTCGTTCTTATGCGTTCTGACCGTTACAATGTCTCAAACGTCCCTTGGTGAAATCTTTAGTTCTATGTTGTTCATCGTTTACATAGTGTAATCTCACTTCTATGGAAGAACATTTAGAACATCATTTGAGTAACTAAATATTATTTTTTTTAAGAATTTGCAAAACAGTATATTCTAGCTATGAACTTCTTTATCTCTGATTTACAAGAACATTCATTGAAGATCGATATTCCTTAGATATTATTTTGATATAGTCTCATGAAAAAACAATGAGATCTATCGAAACTTGCGCAAATAGTAATAATTTGAGCGAGAAAACGTATACAGATTTTTTATATATTTTGTAAGTTTACATATACAAAATAGCATCTTTAGGATAGAGGGTTAACTTTTGTTTGTATGTAAAGTGAAGATAAAAAACAAATACACTGCCCATCGAGAATCTGTGAAAAACGGACCCGTGGCAAGTATGTATTTGTTAATTCTATTGATTGAAAAAAATGGGAATAAGAAGTGAAACAAAATAAATACATTTCAATTGAAGAGTGAAAATAATATCATGATGTACTATTGTAACATTCAAACGTTAAGAATTGTAATGTAAAAGTTCCATTCATGTAGTTATCATTGGGATTTGAGATTCTAGTAGAATAACGTCAGCTGTACTATGAGAAAGATAATTTCGATTATGGAGTATTTCATTTGATTTCAAATTATTATGAATTTAATACAAAGTGGTACTGCTTGGCATAGAATTGTGATTTTAGTACTTTCTATCTCAACATTGGTAGATGTATTTGAAATGTATGTAACTACTTGACATGGATTTTTGATTTCAGTACATTCTATCGGAACATGGATAAATTGATCTGGAGTGCATTGACATTTGATAACAGTTCGTGCAACAATTGCTTTGAGGTATACTTTGAAAAAATATTAGTTCTGTATAAGGCTCCTATTAGTTGGATACTTGTCAGTTCATGCTAGATTTCGCTACTTTCTCATGTCATCATTGAAAAAATGAACTGGAATATATACACACACGCACATATAATATATATATATATATATATATATATATATATATATATATATATATATATATATATATATATATATATATATATTGTCACGGGCGGATAATCCATTATCAGGCCCGGTGAGATCTCTCTCCACAATATTATATTGTTTGTTAATTTTAAGTTATGTTTCAGCGCCCAGCGAGAGAGCCAGCGCTGTCAACAAGGTAAGAGAGAGAGAGAGAGACCGCGCCGCGATCGGGATTCAAACCTCGCGCCGCGTGACGTCAGCCGGACACCGTCGAAGCAAGCTCGGCCGGCCCAGCGCGCGGCGGAAGCTTATCAGTTTTATTGCCGGCCCTTGCGCGCGATAGCACGTGCCCTCGAATAGCGAGACCGCCCCGAGGTGCTACCGCGCCCCAGGAAAAGGACAGCGACATCCCCTAGGTCCACCAACTCACCACCCGTGCGCCCGTGACCGAGCTAACCGCGATCGCCGAATAGAGCCGGAGACCCACGCAACGCTGAGTAAGTGCCGCTCGATCATCATCTCTCTCTCTCTCTCCCGGCCAACACGCGTTCGCGCTCTCTCTCGCTCCGGCCCGCGAGACGCGACCCGAGGCTCGATGCTTCATACTTGTGTAGAATCTTCTCTTTATCTTAATTAATAAACTGTGTGTTCGTCAGAACCGTTTTGTATTCTTCATTGCCACGCTATTCCTGCCAAAGATCCCATTCCCGCGCACACGAGTTTCACCACCTCGTGCGCGCATTTGTTATCATGCTCCAGGCCCTAAGGCTATTACAGTATTAATTATTAATAATAAATACGGCGGTGATAATATATATATATATATATAACGATAGCGTTTTGGTGAATATGTCTATTGAAGTGGTAGATCTGTATTTCCAAAAAATATATTAGATTTGAATCATATTGATCTTACATGCATTTGGATGGACTGAGATTAAACAGACATTTCCAAATTTCTTTCTGCAACAAAAAATTTAGTCTCCTAAGAATTGCTTCAATACTATCTTTTATGCATTTGAATGAACTGAAATTGAAGACATTTTCAAAATTCTTTCTACCTAAAGAAATTGAGTAGAATAAAAGTTTATCTGACTACGAACCAAAGGATACGGAACATGCTTGTCGTCCACGTATACGTTTTTTAAAGGTCTATTTTTTACTATGAAAAAGAAAAATTGCTCGAGAAGTATTTTAATTGATTTCAACCATCTATCATTTTTCTACTAGACTTATACAAAATTATATGAGTTAAGTACTTGACATGGATTTGTGATTTCTTATCTTAACATTAAAAAATTGATCTGCATTGTCATTTTCAATGGTGGCAAAGATCAAGTGAACATTAAAAAAATATTCATTGTGTAGTCGGATGAATAATCATACTAGTTGGATACTTGCCATTTGATGCTAGATTTCAGTGCTTTCTTGTATCACCAATAACAAAATAAACTGGAATGTATAATTGGATTTCATATTACTGTATTTAATATTCAGGTAATTAGTTCAAAATCCGTAACAGAAAAACGTGAGGTAGAAAGAAGGCTTCTAATTTTGTGAATACTATCTTATATGCATTTGAATGGACTGAAATTGACGAGACATTTTCAAATTTCTTTCTACTTAAAGAAATTGAGTAGAATAAAAGTTTATCCAACAGCGAACCAACGGATACGGAACATACTTGTCGTCCACGTATACCGTTTTTAAAGGCCTATTTTTTACTATGAGAAAGAAAAATTGCTCGAGGAGTATTAGATTTGATTTCTACCATTTAGATTTTTACTAGACATAGAATATTGTGAAATTTTGCAATTGTAATTGAGTCTTTCATGAACGTCTCCGAAACCTGCCAATTTTTTTACGTACTCTTATAGGTACTACCTATCGACCCCCCACGGGAAAATATCGATTTTATCAATTTTAACCACTTTTATGATTTTTTGAAAATTTCTCGAAAAAAATGCAACTGCGACGCGGTTTCTCTATCTATTTGAAATTTAAAAGTTGCTTATGATAGAAGAGAAACATACGCTCATTTTGAGTTTTCATTTACTCGGATCTGATTCGTGAATCTCGAGATATAGAGGTTTTTAGTCGAGGTAACTTTCCGGCAAAAGTATACGCAGTAGAATAATAATTGAAACGGTTTCTGGTAGCTTGGACATTGCTCTACTTAAGTATTAATTATTATGTACGTGAGTAATGTTCTTCATACTTAATAGTCGGGCGGAAGGTTGGTGGAAATCATTGAAACGCAGCACTTTCGGCGCAGCGGCAGTGGCGGGCAGTGGAGGGGGAAGGAAAAAAGACGCGACGAAAAGTCGAACGCTCGGGATAAAAGTAAACCTTTGATGTTTTACCAGCAATATCTCAGCTTCTATATAAGATAATTTGATGATTCTTTTTTTAATTTGATATAGCAAGTCAAATGATAATTTAATATGCATGTTAGAGTACCGTAAAAATTATTGGTAACGATCTATGTATGAAAAATGTAATAATGAATATTTTAAGAGCCGTTCAAATCATATTTTTGACAATGTACATCACTCTGACACATATAATTAGACCAATGTGCATTTCATTCTATTCATAGCATATCCGTACGATGTTTACCTGAAAAAATTTTCATTTATCGATGCTCCCTCCAAGTGAATCTGCAGCAGCGCAGCACTGCTTCAGGGTTTATAACCAAGTTCATCAGTGGCTTGGTAATTAACTAAATACCGAAGCATGGGGTTGGAAGCTTCGGAACAACGGTTTAGAGCCCATTCAAACCACAGATTTACTGTTACCAGAACATTCATTGAAAAACATCAGTTGCAAATGTATCAAACAATGCAATAATACTTGCAGTTGCAAGAAACATGACCTAAAATGCTCCGATTATTGCGCTAATTGTCATAGTCAAACTTGTTCCCAAAAATGCTGCAGTTATAGCAACATCTATTGACGAAACCGATTTCGAAATAGATTTCGATGATGTCACGAAAGAGAAGGAAACAGGAGAGGCAATGAACGAATCTTTTGCATTGAATATTTTCCAAGTAGAAGATGAAGATTGTGACAGTGACAATGATGATGAGGAAATATCAATTCCTTCTTCGAAAAAACCGCGGAAACACTGATTAAATACTTGTTAACAATTGAAGATATATGTATTTATAATTTAAGTTTATGTATTTTGTAAATGTCATGTTAAATAAACGTAATATCATAAAATATTTTACTGTGCTTTCTTATTCAAAACCTTAACAAAATCGATTCATTAATCAATATCAATTGAGAAACATTTTTATTGAATGTATTCGTCAGCGTGACGTACAATTTTATTATGAAAATTAAAAAATATGATTTGAACGGCTCTAAAAATATTCATTATTACATTTTTCATACATAGATCGTTACCAATAATTTTTACAGTACTTTAACATACATATTGAATCATCATTTGACTTGCTATATCAAATTAAAAAAAGAATCATCAAATTATCTTATATAGAAGCTGAGATATTACTGGTAAAAAAACAAAGGTTTACTTTTATCCCGAGCGTTCGACTTTTCGTCGCGTCTTTTTCCCTTCCCCCTCCACTGCCCGCCACTGCCGCTGCGCCGAAAGTGCTGCGTTTCAATGATTTCCACCAACCTTCCGCTCAACTATTAAGTATGAAGAACATTACTCACGTACATTATAATTAACACTTAAGTAGAGCAATGTCCAAGCTACCAGAAACCGTTTCAATTATTATTCTACTGTGTATACTTTTGCCGGAAAGTTACCTCGACTAAAAACCTCTATATCTCGAGATTCACGAATCAGATCCGAGTAAATGAAGACTCAAAATGAGCGCATGTCTCTCTTCTATCATATGCAACTTTTGAATTTCAAATAGACAGAAAGACCGCGTCGCAGTTGCATTTTTTTAAAAAAAATTATTCTCGAAAAATTTTCAAGAAATCATAAAAGTGATTGAAATTGATAAAATCGATATTTTTCCGTGGGGGATCGATAGGTAGTATCTATAAGAGTACGTAAAAAATTGGCAGGTTTCGGAGACGTTCATGAAAGACTCAATTACAATTGCAAAATTTCACAATATTTTGAAATTGGCTTAGGATTGTGCGAAAACGATCAAAGATGTCGTGATGAAATTTTTTCTATATTTTCATTACTGTATAAGGTGCTCTAAATTAAATTGTCATAATCGTAGCTATGATTTGGAAAGTTGAAAAAAAATCACAAAAATGGCTTGTTTTTAGGGGTAATTTTTTCGTTTATAACTATTTTGCAACAACAATATTCGAGATTAATGTTTCGGAATACTCAATCCTCATGCGAAATTTTACTCTAGAATTGATAGTTTTCATACTAACTCAAAATCAAAAAACAAAAATGCAGATTTTTGAACATTTTCAAAAAAAAAACCTGAAACCATACTTTTCAGTTTGACGCTCTATTCTCATTCGATTTAAAGTCATTTTCTGGAGCGAACCCAATAGTTTTCAGCAGCAGGCTAACAAAGTCGAAAAAAGCAAGTTTTTTTACAAATGAGCACCGGGCTACATGAGGATTTCCAGGTTTAGCCAACTCGATTTCCAGGTCCCACCAACTGGCTTTCCAGGTCTATATATATATATATATGGATTTTCAGGTCGATTGATGTGGAATTCCAGGTTCCGGGACCTGGATTTCCAGGTCCCGCTTCCTGGATTTCCAAGTCAATTTCTGTGGATCTCCAGGTCCCGCTTCCTGGATTTCCAAGTCAATTTCTGTGGATCTCCAGGTCCCGAGACTCGGACATCCAGGTGTCGGGACCTGGAAATACACTTGAATCGACGAAGAAATCCACATGAATTGACCTGAAAATCCAGTTGCCGGGACTTGGAAATCCACATGAATCGATCTGGGAATTCATATGGAAATCCACATCTGAATTCTGTATAGAACTCCAGTTATTCTTTTGCGACAGGGATTAGAAAGTTCATTTCTGATGATTATGATTTGAAAAACGACAAATACCCATTCATTTGTAAAACTTTTCATGGATCATCAATCGACGCTGAAAAGAGTAATTTTCAAAGACCTCTTCAGAAATTGTCAAATTATGAAGATTCGAAATTGCCAAAAGAGAATCGTGAAATACGAGATACATGCAACTGTTACATATATTTGACTGGTAGATTCACAGGCCACATTCGTGTAAAAAATGGTAAAAGACACAAAAGAGAATGTAATAACACAGTTAATAACTCGACGGAGCTTCATGGATCTTCAACAATAGATCCACTTCCAGTTTTTAATATAAAAAAGGCTACAAGCATCATTGAAATGTGTAATAAGGGTTTTAAAGTGCTTGGAAGAGGTGCATATTTATAGAAATCAAAACGAGAATCTGTTGAAATTTATAGAAACTATGCCTGAAAACAATCAAGATCGAATTGTAACGAGTATTATTTAAAAAGAGGTTTAATCCACAAGTTCTACACTGAGGATGAATATTACTTTGAAGCTACCTACTGGAGGTTGCGAGAAAAAAATTGTTTGTAATCCTAGTTAAGAAAAACGTATTCCACTTGATGATGAGAGTTTGGATAACTTTCGAGTAAATTTAAGAGTTTCAAGTGATCAAATGGAAAATATAGCAAATGTTCTAAGATGAAAAGTAGGGAGAAAGTCTGTTCCATCATATCACTCCAAGCATACTTCAGATAAAGCCAAGATTTCGAATGATGTATATAATCAAGGAATATATGAGTTTAATTGTGAAAACAACTCGAAGAAAAGACCTCGACTTGTCGTTTATGCAGACGCTGAAGAGCTTCTTGAAGATTCTTCTTAGAGTTATAGATCCTCGAAAGTTACAAGGAAATGTCATCGTTAAAGTTCTGCCCAGTGGAAGCCAAGGCTCCTTCAAGATAAGTTTGACTATTCTTCCAGATTATTACGCTCCTACATCAACTTATGATGACGAGGACAATCAGTTGGATTTCAATGACGCAAATGTTTTGACTGGCAAAAAAAAACTTTATTCAGAGGGTACAAAAAATGTAAGCTCGCGAGTATAAATTGGTTAATACTTTTGTGCGTAGTACCTCAAATAGAGGAAACGTACAACATGAAACTTTGAAGTCACAAAAATCAAAATTTTTCGATTTGCCGTCTGAGAAACGCACAGAAAAATTTCTGAAGAATAAATTCATTATTTTTTTTCTCAAAAACTATAGATCGGATCAAAAAAATTATAAGAACAAGAAGGTCTTAAAATTACTCAAAAAATGTTCTCAAATTTTTTCAGTTCTCAAGTTTTTAAGCAATTTGCGTTTTTTTGAGAATTTGAAAAATCAAAATTTTGAAAAATCAAAATTTTGAAAAATTTCATCAAAAAATTCTGAAAAAATTAAGAGTGTTCTTCAGGTGATTTTAAGACTTTTTTCTTTTCAAGAATTTTTCGATTTGACCCATAGTTTTCGAGAAAGACAATTCCAAGTTGAGAGGTACAATTATTTCGGTCGGCCGCCATTTTGGGCCTTCCAACAATAAATTTGAACAATTACAACTATGACAATTTTTAGTTTAAGATCCATGGACGCTCGAAATACACTTCCCAGGGTTCGTTGCGACCGGTTTCCATGTTTTACGGTTGACACAAAAAAAATTGTGACTCGAAATTTTGTGTTTTACTGCAATCAATTATTTATAACAATGAGGGCGTTTATTGAATTGAGATAAAAGTAACGAAATCAGAAAGCTGACAAAATTTTGCACAAGAAAATGTTCTTCCCAAATTTTTTGAACCATTATAACCATATGAAATCTATCGCTCAAAAAAACGGCCGTCGAGCGGCCGTTTGGGCGCTAATAGGTTGAGGGGGGATATACAGTTAGAATGACAGAGAAAATCGATTTTTTTTCCATAAAAAGTTAGTAAATTTCCCGTAGAATACGCTCCTGAAACCCTTTTCTTCGAAATTCGAACTTCAAGTGTTTTCTCCAAGGGATTGCTGATTGAAGTGTAAGTACGATTCAACGATAATTTAAAACTTTCAACGCGTTTTTTTCAAAATTTCATTTTTGGAGTTTATGCCGGTGGTAACTCGAAAACTAATTATCCGATCGAGCTGAAACTTATTGGATTTCTTTATTATAGTGTTACCTATTAGATGAATCAAAAATTATTGTAATATTTTATTATTAAATATGGAAAAATGTGATAAAATGGCTGGAAAAAAATTGAGTTTTTCGAAAAAGTTACGCCAAAAGTGCAAATTTTTTTTCCTCTTTTTTTGTAACTCATCTACTAACTGCAAATATAATTAATGCAAATTTTTTTGATTTTTTGATTTCTGATCAGAATTGCGACCAGGAGAGCCGGAACAAGCAAAATAGAAGTACTTTTTCAACGCTATCTAACGGCCGCCATTTTGTTGAAAAAAATTAAAAAAAAAATATCTATGTATACAACATGGATACACTTATGATTGTAAAAAAGTTTCGATTGATTTGATTGAAAGCTACCCTTGAAAAACGATGTTCACAATAGAGTTTTTTTCTCGTTCTAACTGTATATCCCCCCTTAAATCATGATTTTGCTTGATAAATTACGTCACCAGCACTGTTAACAAATCGCGTAATTTGTTAACTCATTTTTTCACCCTTTTTCTCACCCATTTTTTCACCCTTTTTTCACCCTCTTTTTCCACCTCTTTTTCCACTCCCTCTTTCCACCCATTTTTTGATCCTTTCCCCACCTTTTTTCCATCCTCTTTTCCCACCTCTGTCTTCGAATAAATTATTTATTTCCAATAAATATTCAATGGTCCGATCACCTTGAAATTTTGCACACAGGTTAGAAGCGGCAAAATCTAGGCAGAGTTCAATTTTCAATAGAATCCGTTGTTTATTTGCCTAGCAACCGATCCTAACGTGTTACCTCACGAATCCTCCTAAGTGCTTATCAGGACTATGAGAGTCAATGGCATATAGTACTATATATCCAAATGGTCACTTTGCTTGCTTACACGATTACCATAACAGAAATTGAATTTGGCATGAATACCTTCAGTACGAACAATATGAATGCGGTTGTGATTTTTTAGCGTCCCTGACGTGGGCACGCACAAGAATACGATTTTGAGACAAGTACGGCTAAGTAACGTTCTTTCCATAGACACGAAAATGGGTATACATATGTTATTTTTTTAGCGGCCCTAACGTGGGTCCACAGTCTCAAAATAATCAGACACAATTCAGTTCAAAAGTCGTTTATTAAAACTTTCCGCTACGTTTCCCAAAACTCAAATTTAGGTCAGTGTAACTTTGCATTAAACTTTGGCTTCTAGCGGGAAAAGTTACAGAGCTAATCGAATTTCGTTTGAATAATTATTTTCATCACGACCTTTCGCATGATTGAGCATTGAAAAAATCGCCAAAAATATTTAATTGAAAATGTATGTCAAATTTACAAGTAGCGCCCTCTTAAAATTCTATTCTCTCCGTCTCTCGTCTCTCGTTTCTCTCTTCGTCTCTCTCTCTCTCTCTCTCTCTAATCCTTTCTACATGCGAGAAAGATTCGAGGCCTAAAAAGCAGGAAAAAGCTGGTAACTAAGATGTTGTCATTTTTATTCTCACAATACATTGAATATTTTCTTTTCTGCCATGTATACATGCAGCACAGCATCTCCCTTTGCGGTTTCGCTTAGTATCTCAAGTGCAATTATGTGCACGTGGAACTCTTTGCAAGTTGACTGTTATTAAGATGAATTATTTTGAATGATTGAAATAATTTCCTCCATGCTAAAAGTGCAGCGAGCGAGCGTCCGCGCGAGCAAGAGGGTCGTGGTAGGTAAACAGCTTATAGCAAGGGTCATAAAAATATTTATGACTTGAACTGAGCCATTTCCCGGCACTGTTGATGATTTTTATGCCTGCATGAGGCCTAGATAGATTTTCAATCATCGATTATACTTCAACGGGGCACTGATTGAAATTTGGCGAACACACGCCAGATTTTAGCTTAGAATATTACTCACATCCAAATAATATGTAACTTGACTCTGAAATGATTATATTCGAGATACCCAACAGACGTTTCAAGCGTTTGAACTGTTAAAAAGAAGATTTTTGATTCCGAGCCTGAAAAAACTTCAGAAAAAAAAATGAATAGTGTCTATCTTCAATTCATTGATATAGCGATGTAAACGCGAAAAACATATGTTTCATTGTTTCAACTTTTTGAAATGCGAAATTTTCAATATCCCTTATTAGTATGACACTACACAGTGATGAGCATCTCCCTTGAAAAATTCAAATCAATCGGTTCGGAAGAAAATGTATTTGTAGAGATTCATAGTACATATAGCATTGCAAAGCTTAGCATGACTTAGATATGACACCAAATATTTTTCCATATAACTCAGAGTTATCCGATTTTCACCGTTCAAGTTTGTATATTCGTGGTTTAAATTTCTGATCAGATATGAATATCGATAAATACACTACAATACTGATCCATTTATTCGAAGCTTTTTGATGAGAGGAAAAGGATCTTCACCTGTCCTTTATTGCTCTCTCAATGGGTCCTTGCTTATGAGAGGTCGAGAGGATAGTCGAAGTGGAGCCTTCCCAACACATGTTGCCAGATGCGAGCCATGGGTAACGTGACGAAGGATTTTTCTCTTGTATGGCAATTGTAAAATTGTATGGCAGTTGTATGACAGTCATATGGCAGTCATATGGCAGTCATATGGCAGTTGTATGGCAGTTATATGGCAATCCTATGGCAGCCGTATCGCGATAGTATGGCAGTTGCATGGCAATTATGACTGCCATACTACTGCTATACAATTGCTATATGACTCCCATACAACTACCATATAACTGCCAAACAACTGCCCAAACAACTGCCATAAACTTGCGTGACATGTGTCAGACAGATGCCAAATGATTTCGTTTACTGCAGCTAGACAAATGCTCTATGACTGCCATATGAGATTCAGATACTTGCCACAGTGTTCACGTATACTAGACATTGATCGGAATTGATATCCTCAATCATTGTCCACCAACTGAGGTCTGCTAATGCTTCAAATATACATAGGTATATAATGAAAAATTCATACATACAATCGCCAGACCTATGCCATACAACTGCCATATGACTGCCATATGACTGTCATACAGCTGCTATACGACTGCACTATGACAACTGCCATACAATTGTCACATAACTGCCATATAACTGCCATACACTGGCCATACAACTGCTATACAACTGCGATATGACTGCCATACAACTGCCATATAACTGCCATACTATCACAATACGGCTGCCATACGATTGCCATATAACTGTCATACAACTGCCATATGACTGCCATATGACTGTCATACAGCTGCTATACGACTGCACTATGACAACTGCCATACAATTGTCACATAACTGCCATATAACTGCCATACACTAGCCATACAACTGCTATACAACTGCGATATGACTGCCATACAACTGCCATATAACTGCCAAACAACTGCCATAGACTCGCGTGATTTGTTTTAAACAGATGCCAAACAATTGCCATGGACTCGCGTGACATGTTTTAAACAGATACCAAACAATTTCTTTTACCGCTGACAGACAAGTTCTACATAAGTGCCATGTGCAATTAAAAAACGCTATATTGACAACGGAATTGAAAAATTGAAAATTTTCTGTGATCAGCACATCAGCATAACCAAGCTGAAAGTGCCTGATAGACACAGGCGAAAACACATGTCTTATTGTTTGGCATCTCTTATTAACTTATTCCATTGAAGTAAAATTCTCAGTCATGAGCGAATTATATTTTTCTTTCAAAGTTTCTTTCAAACTATGCAATAAAAAGTAAAAGTCAGTATCGCATACTATTTTCCTTCCGATACTATGAAATAATTTAAAAGATATCCTTATCGAATATAATTCATTAATCATATCTATGAATTACGGAAAAATAATTGTCGTTCTCATGTTCGATTTGACATTATAAATTCGTATCCATGTACGACGACGTTAGCCTATATAACCAAACTTGCTTGCGTCACCGACCGAAATGTCAGATCCGATGTTCGAATTCCAATTCCGATTCCACCTTTCCAAGACAGCCATTTCAGTCTTGGCTTCTCTGCATATTTTTATTCTTCAATAATTTTCTAAATTAAAACTAATTAATCAATCGTTTTGGAAACAACTCTATTCATCTTCAAATTTCCCGGACTACAGGAATTTCATAAAACTATTGGATCATAACCCTTTCCACAAAAATTATTTTTTCTATTTTTTGAATGGTACATTTTCTTAGAAATTCTAAGCAAACACCATTCGATAGATTAGGAAAAATTACGTAGGAAATACCTTGTCCGATGTGGTTTCATCAGAGCGTTTTCGAGAAAATGAATTGTTTGTGTGGCACATTTCTAAATTGTCACGCTGTAATTTCAAAACTCTATACTACAGAAATGAAAGTGACAGGACATAGAATGAAAGATGATGATTCAATTCTACATATTCTTATCGAGACAAACAAAAAACTCACAGCTACATACAAGCAGTGGTTCAAAATATTAGTACGATTGAAAAAGTGGCAATATGCCATCATACGAATCGTCGGAATAATCCTCGGAGTGTTCTACCTCGGTGTCATCATCGACAATGACGGCCTCAAAATTGGCTTGGTTTGGTACTCGATAAGAGCAGGTATCACGATGCTCGTTCCAGTCGCGAGCTGGCATCCTTACACTACAACCATGGTAAGAATTGTAGTAAAAAAAACTGAGGGCTTTCATGACTTATTTCAAAGGACAGTTTCGCCAATTGTGGCTACCTTCTCGGCAGTATTGTCACTCAAATAGGAGATACGAACATCAGCCACACGCTGCATAACCCTCATCACATTGCAAATACTCTGGGTATAATAAACCGCAACAGAGCATGAAGGTGGAAATTTCCTATATGGCCTCGCCATAATCGGATCCTTCAGTCAGAACAGGCGCCCCATCAGAATTTGGAGCAGCTTCATCAATCGATTTCTCGAATAGTTCCACGAGGCCGAAAGAATCATCAAAGAGATCATCAAACCCAGCCATAGTTGGAGTGGGTTTAACCCTTTGTGGCTTAGTGGTCAATATATTGACCACCTGTTTCGTCTTAGATTTTTGCGTATAAAAACTTTATTTACAGGTATATATTAGTGATTATACATTCTTCTATCAGCTAAGATGTTTTTCTATCATATTAAATAATAAAAATTGATATTCATTGAATTGTTAATTAGTTATAGATAAACAAATGGTGGAAAAAGCTCTCTTTTGAAGTAAAAAATCAATTTTCGCTTTGTTTTTCATTCAATCATTCCAAAAATTGTTTCTACGGGATTTTTGGAGTCGCTGATTGTGAATCTGAAGTCAGAAAATTGAAATGTTAACATCCAAGATGGCGGATCCAACATGGCGGACTCACTTTCCCAAAAAATAGACGTAAAGCACTAAAAACTTGTCCTTGGGGTTTTTGGGGTCACTGATTACGAATTTGAAGTCAGAATAATGAAATTCTAACATCCAAGATGGCGGATCCTACATGGCGGACTCATTTTTCCAAAAATTAGACGTACAATACTAAAAACTTGTTCCCTGGGGTTTTTGGGGTTGCTGATTACGAATCTGACGTCAGGAAATTGGAATTTTAACATCCAAGATGGCGGATTCAACATGGCGGACTCTTTTTTCCAAAAATAGACGTAGAGCCGTAAAAACTTGTACTCGGGGGTTTTTGGGGTCGCTTATTACGATTCTGAAGTCAGAATAATGAAATTTCAACATCCAAGATGGCGGAATCAACATGGCGGACTCGATTTTCCAAAAAATAGACGTACAACACTAAAAACTTGTTCTCGAGGGACAAGATTTTAGTGCTCTCCGTCTATTTTTAGAAAAGTAAGTCCACCATGTTGAATCCGCCATCTTGTATGTAAAAATTTTATTATTCTGACTTCAGATTCGTAATCAGTTACCCCAAAAACCCCCGAGTACAAGTTTTTACTGCTCTACGTCTATTTTTGGAAAAGTGAGTCCGCCATGTTGAAACCGCCATCTTGGATGTGGGGATTCTATTATTCTGACTTCAGATTCGTGATCAGGGACCCCAAGAATCCCCGAGTAATAATTTTCAACGTGATATATTGAACAGAGAAATGTGAGACGCAAAGGGTTAAGCAATTTCCGTTCAGCGGAAGAAGTAACCGTCGTAGCAGTGAAAGCAATAGGCAAGGACTCTGGATCTGTTGATGAATTAGAATGAAGACTAGTGAAGGCAACATTTGAGTATTCAAGAAGAAAATCCAGAACTTCCAGCTGCTCTTCTAAACTAAGAGCTCGTTGCGAAAGTGGCTCAATATTCATCAAGACGGAGGTCTAGCAGATGATCAGAGACTCTAGGTAAAACGAGTGAGAGTGGGACGAGCAAGCCGGGGGCGACGTGGTCTGTAAAAATAGTTTTCAATACAGACAAGAAAAATCGAAAGTGACAAGATGGGACTCTAACTCGTGTTTACGGAGTAAGTTCGAGTGAACTGAAAAATAGGCCGGCAGCAAGTAGACCAGTGCACACTTGTCACACTATTTGGAAGCTTCGAGTCCCTACAGTCAGTGATTTGAGATACGGAGGGATCATAATGTTGAAGTTCCACGATGGAACAGTCAATTGAAAAACTAGAGGCTGGAAAGGGAGTTCGCCCGTTTTTGAGAAGCGAGCAAATCTCAAGAGGCAGAAGGGGAGAGAATGAAATATAATGATGAATTTTTCAATTATAGATGAAAAATACTTTATGGAATCCAGATGGAAGAATAAGGATAATAATCAGAATAGAAAAATGTCCACGTACAGTCGGAAAAGTCAAACCAAATATTCGGGTCAAGTGCTAATCAGGAACATGGGATAGCACGAATTCGATTTCTCCGGAACCGACTTCGGGAATCTCGGGTGACAGTAAATTACGGATCTTCATTCAGAATTTCAGTCACCGCAGACGAATAGTATCCATTCGCTCAGCCGTTCGGTCGGTAATAGTACCAGTTCACCAGGCAGAACTGTCAACTAGACGGGAAGAAGAATTAAAATCAAGTGCCCTTTCCGTTGAAAATTTAAAAGAGTTGGCGATGCAGCAGATCCCTGAATGGTCATTTTACCTCTTTTTCATGCCTATTCAAGGTAATATATTAATTTTCTGTAAGGTTCGAGAGCCTAGGCCCATTTTTTCACCATATAGGCTGCATGTGATTTCCAGTGTTCTTGAGTCGGCTTGATCTTCAGCGTATTCGTTCAAGGCATAACAGACTGCTTGATTCTATGTCAAAGGCGGCTTTTGGATATCAACCTGATGTGGATTATATAAATTTGGCGGATATACAGATTGGTGCTATGAATAAAATATGTAATTTTTGTTGTGCCAAAAAATGGAAGGACGAAGCCGCTGGTATGTGTTGCGCTGATGGTAAAATTTCTCTACCACAACTTGAAGTATTTCCGGGATCTCTAAAAGAGTTAGTTATAGGATCTCATCCTTTATCAATAAAAAAAATTGTTGAAGAAAATTGTATGTCAACCTTCAAAATCCAAGGACAAGTGTATCATAGTATAGGAAGTTTACTTCCTGCGTCAAATGAAAATCATGAATTTCTAAAAATATATTCCGTTTTTGATGCTGATCAGTTATCGCTTCGCTCTAATATTGTTCCAAACTTGAAAGGAGAACTAATAGAAACTTAACAAAGTATTTTGCTAAACAGTAATAATTTAACCCATTAAAGGGGGATATACAGTTCGAATGAAAAAAAAATTCGATTTTTTTTTTCATAAAAAGTTAGTACATTTCCCGTAGAATATGCTCCTGAAACCCTTTCTTCGAAATTCGAACTCCAAGTGTTTTTTCCAAGGGATTGCTGATTGAAGTGTAAGTACGATTTAACGGTAATTTAAAACTTTCAACGCGTTTTTCTCAAAACTGCATTTTTGGAGTTTATGCCGGTGATAACTCGAAAACTAATTATCCGATTGAGCTGAAACTCATAGGATTTCTTTATTATAGTATGACCTATCAGATGAATTAAAAATTATTGTAATATTTTATTATCAAATATGGAAAAATGTGAGAAAATAGCGGGAAAAAAATTGAAAAAAATTGAGTTTTTTGAAAAAGATACGCGAAAAGTGCAAATTATTTTTTTAATTTTTTTTTTATAATTCATCTACTAACTGTGAATGTAATTAATGTAATTTTTTTTTATTTTTTTATTTCCGATCAAAATTGTGACCAGGAGAGCCGGCACAAGCAAAATAGAGGTACTTTTTCAACGCTATCTAACGGCCGCCATTTTGTTAGAAAAAATTAAAAAAAAAATATTTTTGTATACTACATGGATCAACTTATAACTGTCAAAAATTTTCGATAGATTTGATTAAAAACTACCCTTGAAAAATGATTTTCAAAAATGAGTTTTTTTTCTCGTTCGAACTGTATATCCCCCCTTAAGGGGGGGGTAGGGTTTTGAAGGCAGAAAAAAACAGGTTCTTACAGATTTTTTTTTGGGCGTACGGGGAAAGTACATTCATTTCTGATTATTGTACATTAAAGAGTAGTAATTGAACTATATTCTGTGAAATATTGGTTGAAAAATATTGAAAATTGACCGAATGGCAGCAATTCTTCGCAGGCGCCTCAGAAAAAAATACATTTTGCGGTGCACATCATACCTCAGCACTGGATCATCTGAAATGAAAAAACCAAAGTTTTTCCCTTAATTTTTATGTCCCTCTAGGTATCCCTGTCGAGTTTTTTCCATTTTTTTTAAATTTTTGAACTTTTTACAAGACTTGAAAGTGAAAATACCGATTTTTGGCCTAAATTCATGACTATTGTTGTTAATAATAAAAAAAATAGAATCAAAAACGAAAAAATCTCAACAGGGTTACCTCATAAATTATGTGAGGAAATACTGTAAAAAATTTGAGAACGATCGGTTGAATAGATTTTGAGATACAGAGTGCACCGACTCATTTCTGAGGCGCCTGCGAAGAATTGCTGCCATTCGGTCAATTTTCAATATTTTTCAACCAATATTTCACAGAATATAGTTCAATTACTACTCTTTCATGCACAATAATCAGAAATAAATGTACTTTCACCGTACGCCCAAAAAAAAATCTGTAAGAACCTGTTTTTTTTTTCTGCCTTCAAAACCCTACCCCCCCCCCCCTTAAGTCCCAGATTGCAGAAATTTTATTGGTACTTTCGAGTTCAAATATTTTGATGAATAAGACGGAAGGTTCATTGCAAAATAGTCATTCCTACTATTTTCGGGTGTGCTCTACACGATACAATGGTTAAAAAGACTAAAAAAATTGATTTTCAATAAATAATTAACAAATTGAAATAAAAAATGCAATTTTTTGAAGAACTTTTTTTTTCAATCCAAAATCAGAGGAAGAAGGAATTTTATTTTTACGCAAATATGCACAAGAGTGCACAAAATTTTCGAACTTTCCAAATTCGTTGAGTTTTTTCGACTATGATTTTTTGCAGCAAAATGGCGGCCAAAAAACGGGAATCAATATTTTGGATTTTCATAGTAACAATATTTTAAAGCATTCATTTTCATATTCGATACATTCCTTTGAAATTTCGTATACAGGGGTTTTCAATGTCGCTGATAACGATTCTGACTTCAAATTCTCAAAATTCTGGATCCAACATTCTTGGATCCAGAAATTTGAGAATCTGATGTCAGATTTATCATCAGCGCCCCCAAGAACCCATTATTCCAAATTTTCACGATTCTGCGACTAAAAATGTGGAAAATCGTCAGCCGCCATCTTGAAACCGCCATCTTGGATCCAGAATTTTGAGAATTTGATGTCAGAATCGTTATCAGCGACATTGAAAACCCTTGTATACGGAATTTCAAAGGAATATATCGAATATGAAAATGAATGCTTTAAAATATTGATAATATGAAAATCCAAAATATTGATTCCCGTTTTTTGGCCGCCATTTTGCTGAAAAAAATCATAGTCAAAAAAACTCAACGAATTTGAAAAGTTCAAATATTTTGTGCACTCTTGTGCATATTTTCGACGGTAAAAATAAAATTCCTTCTTCCTCTGATTTTGGATTGAAAAAAAAAGTGCTCTAAAAAATCGCATTTTTTATTTTGATTTGTTAATTATTTATTAAAAATAAATTTTTTCAGTCTTTTTAACCTTTGTATCGTGTATAGCACACCCGAAAATAGTAGGAATGACTATTTTGCAATAAACCTTCCGTCTCATTCATCAAAATATTTGAGCTCGAAAGTACCAATAAAATTTCTGCAATCTCGGACTTAATGGGTTAATCAGAAATTTCAGATATAATTTGGAAAATACGCCTCCAGCTCAAAGAGATGATTTTAAATTGATTATTCATTCTGATCGTGTACCTCTAGATCAACAAAGAGGTCTTTATAATGCCCTGACTGTTAACGAAGTTGCAGTACTATTAGTAGATGAAGATAAAAGTCCAAAAGATATTGTTCTGCATTGTCGAAATAATTAACTAAAACGTGTATCAGAGCTTCATCGTGCGTATGATCCTCTTCAATATCCTCTTATTTTTCCTAGAGGCAAAGATGGATATCACCATACAATTCAACAATCAAATACTAATGACCGTGCTACTGTTACTTGCATGCAATTTTATGGTTATAGACTTATGATTCGTACAAATACTGAGAACTATTTACATGATTTCAAAAATTTATTCAACCAGTATTGTGTCGATATGATGGCAAAAATGATTACTGAACGATAAAATTTTATACGACACGATAAAAAGAATTACGTGCTGAAGAATATGTACATCTACGAGATGCAATAAATCAAGATGCGAATATTCAAGCTGATAATATTGGCCAACGCGTTATACTTCCATCTTCTTTTACTGATTCGCCTCGATATATGCACGAGAGAACACAAGATGCCATAACTTATGTACGTAAATATGGACGCCCAGCTTTGTTCATAACTATCACTTGCAATCCTGAATGGCCGGAAATTAAGAATGAACAATTTCCGGGGCAAAAATCGTTTGATAGGAATGACATTATATCCCGAGTCTTTCATCTTAAACTTAAAAAATTCCTATACCATATAACGAAAAAAGGAATATTTAGCAAAGTAAATTGTGTAGCATATAGTGTAGAATGGCAAAAGCGAGGCTTACCGCATGCACACCTACTCCTATGGTTGGACATCAAAATTCAACCGTTCGAAATTGATCTCATTATTTCGGCAGAACTTCCAAATAAAGATGAAGATCTACTATTATTCGAATTGGTTTGTAAAAATATGAATCATGGCCCCTGTGGCGACCTCAATGCATCATCACCTTGCATGGAAGATGGCAAATGTTCCAAAAAATATCCTCGCTCATTAATACTGGAGACACAGACTGGCGATGATGGTTACCCAACCTACCGTCGACGGAGTCCTTAGGATCGAGGTCAGACTGCTATGAAAAGGGATAATATACCTTTGTGACCTCCGATTTCGAGGTTATTTTCCAAACACTTACCATAAGCGCAGGAAAAATCTTAGGAATATGTGATTTGTTGCATATGAAAGAACTACTCTCCAACTATAAAGAACATACTCCATTTTTTTCAAGAAATACAAAGTGGCGGCGTACCAGCTCGTCAAAAGAAAAAAAATTATTTTACTTTTTCTCCGCGGCCGTACTTCTACAGGTCACAGTTTTGAACCTAGATCAAAAAATCGAACAGAGTTTGGAAGTAAAATAGAAAACTCAGTGAACATCTTACGGTTTTTCTTTAAATTCAAATTAGGGGCCAAATGAAGTCAATTTGGATTTTTTTTTTCGCGAAAAAATCGATCGAAAATCGGCGATTAAATCGGTTCAAACCAAAATATCAAAAACATAGTAAAATATTCACTGAAAAATCATGTTTCTACAAATGAAATTTTGAGTGAATCGGTTGAAAATTGACGACGCTACAAGGACGGCTAGGTCAAAAAAGACGGTTTCGAAATAAACGCGTCCAAAGTTTTGAGTACTATACTAGTACCATACGACTTTGTTCAGAGAGTCGATTTTTTGAGGCACTAAGAACTTCTTCTCCCACTTGATCGACTTTTTATATCATTAGTCAGTTTATGGATAGTTTATAGAGTGTTTGTATTTAAGCCAATAGAAAAAAATTTGGGGAAAAGAAAGTCACGAAGGTATATTACTCCTTAAATGTGCGTGGGAATTTAGTTGATGTTGATAACAGATGGGTTATTTCGTATAGCCGATATTTATTGAGAACTTTTAATCCTCACATCGATGTTGAATTCAGCTTCGATTTTGTAATTCAGTTCAAGCTATCAAATATATATTCGTAAATGAATAATCAAAAGGCCAGATTCAGCAACATTTTCAGTTGAAAATGATTCAGATGAATTGAATCATTACTTGAATGATCGTGACATATGTACCTCTGAGGCAACTTCAAAACGTGATCGACAACATAATACAAACCCTCATGACACAATGTTCCGGAGTTCTTGTGATATTGATGAGCTTCGAGCAAATATTGATATTAACCTCCCTAGATTGGTACCAGATCAACGCCAAGCATATGATTTTGTGACTCAGAATATCAATAGTAATAACAACAACATCTTTTTCTTAGATGCTCCTGGTAGGACAGGAAATCGTTTTCAATCAATTTACTCCTCGCTTATGTTCAATCAACGGGTAACTTAGCTCTTGGTGTAGCATCGTCAGGGATCGCAGCTACGTTTCTCACAAATAGTAGGACTGCTCATTCAACTCTCAAATTACGCCTGAATGTATCATGTGAACAAGAATCGGTATGTTCTATCCGTGAGAATGGTTCTTTCAAGAAAATTTTTCAAGATGAAAAACTCATTGTATGGGATAAATGCACAATGATTCACCGAGCTCATGTTGAGGCTATTGACCGTACTCTTAGAGACCTCAAGTCATGTGATAAGTTAATGGGGGGCATAACTGTTGTTTCAGCAGAAGATTTCCGGCAAACTTTGCCAGTTATCCCTAAAGGAACCAGAGCAGATATAATCAAAGCATGCCTCAAATTATCACTTATTTGGGGATCTGTTATTACTTTGGATTTGAGAACTAATATCAGAGTACATCTTGGTAGAGGCGATGCAGAATTCTCTTTACAATTACGTAGTGTTGGAAATGGAACGATACCCCACGATCATGGTATTTATCTATCGACGCAAATCTAGGTGAAATTGTGCACACGATTGACGCTCTGATGTCTGGAGTTTATCCAGAGATTGGTGATGTTTTACAAGAACCTTATCAGTGGCTATGCGGAAGAGCTATTATTATACCTCGTAACATGTCTGCGTTTGACATTAAAACTGTCGTTTTGGGCAATGTAAAAGAGGAAAACAAACAATACTAATCAATTGATACTGTAATAAATACTGAGGATGCAGTTCACTTTCCATAAGAATTTTTGAACTCACTCAATCCACCTGGTTTTCCACCACACAACCTCCAGCTCAAGGCCGGAATTCCCATAATGCTACTACGGAACTTGAACCCACCAAAATTGTAAATGGCACCCGTTTACAGATTAAAACGATGAGAAATAATGTAATTGAAGCTACTATTCTCATAGGTCCGACAACGGGGGAAATTGCTATTATACCCCGCATACAATAATTTCTACGGATTTACCTTTTGAATTTAAACGACTTCAGTTCCCAATTAAAGTTTCTTTTGCCATCACAATAAACAAGGCTCAAGGTCGGACATTTAAATATGTCGGAATTGATTTACGCTCAGATTGTTTCTCACACGGGCAGTTGTATGTTGGACTTTCTAGGACGGGTAAATCGGAAAATCAGTTCATCCTAATGCCGAATGGTAAAGAGAAAATCACAAATATTGTTCATTCTGAAAGACTTTAGGGAGTTGGAACTTTGAACACTTGAATTTCACGTTTTTAATCCTATGCACAGTTAATAATTATAATTCGAATTTTATTTACTCAGAGAGCGGGCGAAGCTGCGACTGGGAATGCTAGTGTATATATATATATATATATATATATATATATATATATATATATATATATATATATATACTAGCATTACAAGAGGCGGCAAGCCTCGGATCGCGTCTCGCGGGCCGGAGCGAGAGAGAGCGTGGACGCGTGTTGGCCGGGAGAGAGAGAGATGGTGATCGTGCGGCACTTACTCGGCGACGCGGCGATATGCTTCGGCGGTTGGCGATGCTCGTCCTCGGCGCGGCCTCGGCGTGCGGTAGCGAGTTCGATGTCGTGGGGTAAGGTCCGCTGTCGTCCTCGGGGTCGCGATAGCCCGGGCGGTCTCGTGGTTTTGAGGGCACGTGGTATCGCGCGCAAGGGCCGGCAATAAACTGATTTACTTCCGCCGCGCGCTCGGCCGGCCGAGCTCACCTCGGCTGTCTTCGGCTGACGTCACGCGGCGCGAGGCTTGAATCGCGTACGCGGCGCGGTCTCTCTCTCTCTCTCTCTCTCTCTCTCTCTCTCTCTCTCTCTCTCACCTTGTCTGTAGCGCTGGCTCTCTCGCTGGGCGCTGAAACATGACTTAATATTTAAGTATTATTTAATATTGTGGAGAGAGATATCACAGGGCCTGACAATGAAAAGTCGGCATTCCTGTCCGTAATATCGTTACTAATATTTATAATTATTATCGTTTGATATTGGTTTTTCGCACTTATTCTAAAATTGTTGCAGTCTCGAAGTTTATGTAAGTCTTTCTTATTACTTGTTATCTTTAGAATGTCAGTTCCGCACAGACTAGTTTGGCCTTTGTTTAATTCCGGGAGGGAATTTTGTTTCGTCAGAAACAATTTGAAATCTTCCAAAAGTAAAATGATATCCGAGAGAGATTCTATTTCGCTTGAAAAAGTCTCGAATTTCCGAAAACGATTTTCCGGCAATTTTATTTCGTCAGAAAACGTTCGGAGCCTTGAAGAAAAAAAAATGAATCCCGACTTTCGAAGTTCCGAACGGACAAATGATTCTTAGGTTCCGAAATCCCGAAGAAAATATTTCTTAGAAAATTTTATTTCGTTAGAAAAAAGGTCTCGGAGGGAGGGAACAAAATAATAATTTTATTATGAGGAAATTTTCGTTCCGTTGGAAACAATTCAGATTTTTTAGAAAAAGAAAAATTTTATCCTCGGGGAAACAGTAGTTTCTGAAAAATTTTATCTCATTAGACAAAATCTTAAATTTTGGAAGAAAAAATTCAATTTTCAAAAGGTTTATTTCGTTAGAAAAAAAATTTGAAATTGTGGAAAAACTAATTCTCAAAAAAGAAATTTGTCCAGGAAAAAAAAAATTGATTACCTTTAATGAAGCTTATTTTATTGAGAAAGAGAGAAAAGGAAAATTATTATAGTCCAAAGAGGCGTTTAAATTATTGTTCTAACTTCGATAGCCATATGTCTACCAATGACCCTGGAACCAATTTTCTTAGAAAAATTGGCATTCTCCCAGTAAAAAAGTTCTCTTGAGTTTTTGCTCCAAAATACCTCTAGATAGCTCAAAATTGAGGGCAAGGTCCTCATGAAATGTCTGATATTGCTAACTTCTCTGGCAGGATCGGATATGGGGTACAGAAAATTCTGAAAAAATTTAGGGGACATGATGGAGTCTTCTAGAATTCATAAAAAAAATTTCAGAATTTTTTTTTCATTCTCATTCTTCCATTTGACAGAGAATCGCCCATATACATGATTCTCTATCACGTGAGTGAGTATTTGGGGTCCCATGATGTCACCAGAATTTCCTCAGATTTTTTTGAGCCCCAAAACCTCTGCTGCCAGAGACCCAAATTTGCTATTTTCCCAATATTTGCTATATCAGAGCTATCTTTAAACATTCTTTACACCCATTAAATAACCTCTGAGCAAGAAAGTGGTAATAACATTTTCCTCTGGTAATTACATGAAGTTTTGAAAAAAAATACGTCCAAGATCATAGGTGGCCATGCGACCACCATGATAGTCACTTTAGTACTCTAAATTAAGCAAAAGTTGTTTCCGATAAACCGGATCAGGATCTCATACCCACCAGAAGTTATCTCATTATGTTGACAAGGTATCCAGAGTAGGCAGATTCCTCGATTGCCCATAGTAAACCAATATATGCAAGAAAATTGGTAAATATCAAGATTTACCAATTGCGCACACAGTAGACGGTAAATGAATTTCCCATTATTTTCCTAATATTAACAAGAAAATGTTATGGTTCACTTCCTTGAGTATTATTCATGAATATTTACTCATGAAATTTACTTATATTTTGAAACTGCATAGCTAAGGTTCGAAAAAGCTGTCGACCGGTTGGCTCAAATTCCAACTTCAAGTTATTCACTCATGAAATTGGCTACTATAAATCAATTCATACAGAATTGTGATCACTAGATGAAAAATTGCATAACGAACTCAAATATATGAAGTTTTTCTGGATTGGTTGATATTACCATGTATTCAGACCATTGCACAGTAAAAATACCCAACACTAAATTTCCTTAGAGTATTGATGCACTTTTTGAAAAGTAACATTCATGCTTTATTTCTGTATTAAATTTTGTGTTTATTTTTATCAAATTTGTAATCAAATCGCAGAAAATGGCGCAATTCTAAACGATTCTTGATTTTTTGAGCATCTTCGTACTCTAATTAGTACGAAGTATCCGCGGTTTTGAGATCAACTTGTGGCCTTGGAAACTCACTCAAGGTCATACAGGTGCTGTTTCAAATACTTTCCGAAGGTTGTACTTGTATGTATCCGTTGACTTCAAAGTGATTCTTGATCATTGGAGTTCATGCAAACGTATGATCAAGTTATTTCCCGATGTTCCTCATATTTTCCATATTTCCCATATTTCATTGATAAAAACGTGCCGAACAAAAAATGTTAACCGTTCGAAGTTTTTCTGAAAGTCCTTACGCAAGTAGATATAGAAGTAAACGTGGAACTTCCTATGTATATACCCATATTTTCATATATATATATACATATATATATGTATATGTATGAATAAAAATACTCAAAAGTCTTCTTATCTTACCTAGGTATTACAGCGATAGAGGACAATGTGCTAAGTGCTATTTATCATGTAAGACTTGCTCGGGACCAAGAAGAGATCAATGCGTGAGTTGTCCAAAAGGATGGCAGTTAGCAGCAGGAGAGTGCCACCCTGAATGTCCAGAAGGATATTTCAAAACTACTTATGGCTGTCAGAAGTGTCACCATTACTGTCATACCTGCAAAGGTAATTGTAACTTAATTTAGTAAAATAATTTTGTAATCAGTATTTGCTACGTATCAACTAATCAATCAGTTTATGCATACACAAGCTTCAACGACAAATTTTTATTTATCGGGCATAGTGAACCATGGCATTTATCGTAAAATTGAGGTTACGAGAGGCAAAATTCACGTTCCTCGAGCTAAATTCGAACCAGCATCTTCCTGATCTCCGGTCTGCCGTGCAGCTATTCGCGCAACTGGTGACCACCAAATAACTGTTCATCGCATTTCTGTAATATAAACTCAGTTCTCAATTGCCGGTTGCATGATATTCGATATTCGTCTAATCTCATTTTCTCAATAAATGTTAAGGTTCACTAAGCTCGATAAATTAATATATAATAATATATTAATTCATCAATAATAAATTAAATTGTCGTTGAAGCTTGTGAATACATGGGAGATACTACGAGTTATACTTGATTCACAAATTTGATCAGATTGGAATTAGATCGGGAATTTGCATAGTAATAATATGAGTATGGGTAGTTCGAATTTGAGAAAGAAATCCATCGGCATCCTGAGGAAGAAAAAGGTCTTTACAGATCGAACTTTGTTTTGGAATATATTATCTTCGAAAATATTCTTGACATGAAAAATATCGTTAGTTTGAAAATGAATATTGAGAAAGTACGTATCTTATACGCACTAAAATGCAATCTGTCTGTGCTCTTTTCGAAATTTGAATGTGGTCTTTTAGATTCTATTGTTCTCGTACTTGTCCTTCTGCACATACACAACCCTTTGATTCAACTTTGCAAAAAGGAAATAATAGAGAATTTCTGTGTAGGATACTAATTATTTAAAAACATCTCTCTAATCCTGCCAATAAAGCTGGTCGGTTCAGAGGACGCACTCAGACGATGAGCACTTCTTTTCGGCTACCTACCAATGCGATAGCTGTGGCCAGCTGCTCTCGTGAAGCGAATGCGGAGAGAGAATTATCCGGAGAGAGGTATCCGCGCGGATACAAGACAAGCTGGGCTCGGACAGGCTTTGCATTCTCATGGTACAGAACAAATATTCTTGGAGTCTACGACATTCAAATATTGCATTAAATATTTTTTATTAATGTCACATCTAATTTTCCATACTACTACTACACTTGTGATTACATCATTAATATTTATGATCAATACATAAAATCGGCATATGGGGCGTCTTACATCAACTTTCCAGAGCCTGCGCGCGGACGTTGAACCTCGCGTTCTTGACGCTTGTTTTCGACTCTGTTAGACCAATATCTGAATAATGTACGTCATGATATCAGTGTAGTTTTTCTTCAGCTTTCCAATGGTGGATTTAGTTTTCCAGAATTTTCCAGTGAAAGAGTTGAACAATAAATCAAATCAACTATCTGCACTAGGATCAAGAAAAACAAATTTTTCTCCTGAAACAATTCTCCAACTTTGAAATGATGTGTCTAACCGTACCTACATGCTATTTTTTGTTTACGCACTTGACTACACTGAGAGAAATTTATAGTAATTCCTACTATGAATCAACTATAAATATAATAACAGTATGGACCAACTATCACTTATAGTAGATTTAGGTGAAAAAAGATAGTTATTTCGAATATGAAAATACAGTTGTTTTTACTATTTATTTAGTGTTGCTTACTAAATTTGTAGTATATGTTACTATGCTTTTAGTGCACAATACTATAAATCTCTAATGTCTGAGAACAATCCATACACCATTTAGTGTTCACTATATACCCACAGCATTACGTATTATTTTTTTAATGAAGGATATTTGGGATCGATCGGGTGGAAAATAAATTAATATTATTCTGAAACAAACAGGTATAAAAATTTATGTTTGTCCTTCTTAAATATAAAAACATCAAGATATCGTAATAACATATTTTTCCTTGTCTTTCAAAGTGTACAAGTAATATTATTCATGGTATTCGAGACTTTTAAACTGAAAGAGTTGTTCTTTATCAGTTTCTTTCACTTCGAATAATTGTGAATGGCCATTTAGACCGACCGTTTCGTAAAGCTTCAGAACTGCACAAAAACCTTTCATTTCTGGATGAGAATGGGAAGCTTTACGACGATATAAATTAGTGATCTCACCAAAAATTGGCATGTCATCGGAATCAAATAATATTATAACACCTTTGTAATACTTTTTATTATTGACTTGTACAAGTTTGATCGTTTCGTACAAATCGAACTCTGTCAATAAATCATTTGGCTCTTCGCCATCAGTCGATTGATAGATAATATCGTTAGAAAACATACGATCATTCAATATGAAATCACTCAGGTACAATTAATTTTTAATAGCTAAAGATAAACATAAATTAATTCTATTACAAATAACATCAGCTGTCTGAGTTGAAATTCTATGACGACTTTCGAGTCTCATAGTCCAAAAGTATCTCAATGGTCCAATCATACATGGTAAAAATGAATTATTCAATATTTCATGTATTGATAGAATATATAAGCAACTGATTAGTTTAAATAAGAACAAGATATACATACTTCCTATTTTTGAGCAGCAACTTATTTACGATTGCTCCATAAGTATGCTTTCTATCAGATTCTGTGAGGCGAATCGATTTAATAATAATCGAACAGATGACTGATTCTTTTAACAATCTTCGTAGTGCCTATAAAAAAAACAATATACTGAGTAATATTAGAAAGATAGCACTTATAGAACTAAAGTACTTTAAAACGAATAATATAGAAAATAAAAGAATTAAGATATACTTGATGCGATTGAAAATGAATAAGTTTCTAAATCGTAATTAGTAAACATCTCACCTCTTCTCGAACTATGTCACTTGTCGAAGCTCCATCGACTTGTTTTGGTACATCTTTGAACGTTTCCTTTGTACATTTCCGAAACTAGAATTGGTTTTTATTTCGACCAGTATCCGATTTTGTAAAGCTATTGTCCTCTTCATTAATATATTTTTCTGATGATTGAGAATTCTGCTCCAATTTATAAATATATTATTGGTAAATTTGTGACACCTTTTATGAATTTACGGATGATTTATACAAACAGAAATAGAAATCAATTGAATGGGAATGATTATTAGTTAATAGAACAAACCTTTAAAACTTCTCGATTTTTCAAAAATTTATATCTCTCCCCTTTTGGTTTGATCAGATCACTGAATTCCTCAGCTGGGAGATTCAAAAATGAATCAAAATCAATGCACTTTTCTAAACTTGTAGAGTGTTGAACGTGAAATTATTTATCATTAGATTGAATAGAGTATGGTGTTGTAATCAACGTATATAATATAGAATAAGGATAAATAGAAGTGGGTATAATAATTTACCTTTGCATTTAACCTCATAGTGAATTCAATTCCATTCAGTTAAATATCTTTTAACCAAAGAATCCATCGCTGAGAAAATAAAGCACACTCTACTGCTAGATATATATACACCGAGTACAATACACAATATTAATTGCCTGCACTATTCAATCGACGGCGAAAAACTGACTGATCGAACAGTGCTGATATGCTAACTAGGAGACCGCTTGGGATGCGGGTCACCAATCTTGACAAAAATTTTTTTCCTGGTTCCTGGTGGCCATAGTAGAGAGAATCCAGAATTTTAGGGTCCAACGCTTCCAAACTTCCCAGATATTAATTTATGTATCCTGAATGGAGACGTTGTTCTCGTCCCAAATGACAATATGTCATCTGAGACGTATTTCCCTCACTGCACTGCACTTTCACTGTTCCAACTTGACCACCACATCACATTCTATCCTAGAAAACATATAAAAGGAGTAAATAGCGTGTACATGCAACAAATCTTACTTTCATGTCTTACTCACATAGAGTAAAACATGAAATATATGGAAAAATCAACGATTATCGACTTTTCACTCTGTGCTTGGATACTGAAGCAATAATAACATGTATCCAAGCACAAAGACAACAAATGCAGTATAATTGGACGACATTTCAGTGTCAGAATTGATTTTCACTCATGAAAACTTCAATTCTGAGCATGTGTCGACCAATATCATACAATAACCAATAATATTGAAACTTATCTACTCACAGTTTTCTTCTCACTTCAATGCAATTTCTGGCTCTGTACAGCATACCTGGAACACAAAAAATTATCACAAAGAAACATCTTTCAAAAATATATGAAGAAAGGCAAAGGTTAAGTATACTTATCTGGATTCTCTCTACTATGGCCACCAGGAACCAGGAAAAAAATTTTGGTCAAGATTGGTGACCCGCATCCCAAGCGGTCTCCTAGTAAGTCTGTCGACCTCTCCGCGTTGAGATTCACTGTTTGGAATTTAGCTCGTATGCGAGACAAAAGCACGAATGTAAACAAAACTTTTGGAACCTTTCCATATAATCAACAAATCACGGAAAATTTTGAATAATTGGAAAATTTGAGTAATTATAGTAGAACTTACTAAAAACATGGCCGAATTCACAAAATAATTTGTCAATTTCACTAAAATTATAAGAATTATAGTACGAATAACTATATCCATATAGTCGAGACACATTGTTAATTTTACTATGATAGAATGTCGATTTCACAAAGAATTTAGTATTTCCGACTATAAAATATGTTGAAACTACTATTTTTCGTTACACTATGTGACATAGTAGATTTTACAAGGGCGATTTTTCTCAGTGTACTTTTACAAATTTGATGCCTGTTTTTAAAGTAGAGATTTAATGATACATTCACTATATGATTAAATTTGTTCATTCATGTTCCAAAATGCGGAACATTTCATTATCCGTGAATACATTTTCGATATATGTTAGACCGATTTCAATGGTTCAAAGAACCACAAAATATTGGATGAAATCTCTCTTGGTATAGACTGGGATGAGTTCCGGAAAAGTGAGTTGCTAAAAAAAGATCAAACATACAAGATCCGGAAAAATTGGTCAGCTTTTTACGTTATAGCTGTCAAAGAAATGATTCGAAGATTTCCACCACTGGCTGAGATTTTGATAGATATAAATTTCATTTAACTTCCAGTAGCTTCGAGTCTCGGGAAGAGAGAAATGTATCCTGATTTGCAAAAATATTCTGCAAAGTTTTTCTCAGACTTAGATATCTCTGAAGTCACCCGCGAGTGGAATATTTTAGTATTTCCTTTCCTACAAATATTGTGATTCATCTGAAGATGTTGGTTTCTGGAAAATTGTGTTCGAACTGTAAGATAGTGAGACTTTACGTTTTTTCAATTTCAAGGAAATGATTAAGATCGTTTTCCCTATTCCACACTCGAATGATGAACTAGAAAGGGCATACATTTTTTGAAAACTAAAAGAACTAATAGAACTAGTATTGAAATGTTGAATGCTTGATGTTGTATAAGATCAATATCGAAAGCTCATAACAAGAAATTCGATTCATCTTAGTCAGATGACAATCACATTGAATGTTGTAAATCTAAAAATCTGTATAGTAAAAAATAATGGTTGAAAATTATTAAGCAATAGATTAAATTTATCGTATTATTTTTACACTCAATTGTAGATCATGTCATTATTCTGGTTATAAAATTGTATTGTTTATTCATAATCTTGCCATGTTACTGGTTACTCCCACCACAGAAAAGTGTACTGTCTATTTCTGAGTTTCTACTCAAAATTTGAAGATGTCACATATCTATGAACATGCCTGGGATGGTCAACAACCAACTTTCGAAATTTCATGAAAATTGGTTGAGTAGTTTTTGAGATCATCGGCCACGAAAAAGTAACCTCTCCCTTCACAAAGTAGTAAGGATTGCTATCATAAATGTTAAAAATTCATTTCATGCGACATTCCACTTTGCGAAGGGGATCCACATTCAAAAATTCATTTATCCAATAATTTCTTTACTCGTTCAAAACCCCAACGCGTTGATAGCAGTACCTTATAGGTAGCGTGAAAACTTACATGTAGTGTTTTTTGCACAGTTGGAGGAGCAAATCTCAATCTGCCAAATCTAAGTCGGCCATTAAACAACTAGATCATCGACACTTTATCAACTCCTGCGATCGCTAATCGATAGAAAGAATATGTTATGATCATGCCTGCCAGGTCTAGCTTTTACATGCAGTTCCCGTGCTAAGTTTCTGTACTCAATCTTCAAAACAAGAGTTGTCGACTTAACTTGTCCAATACAATTACTTGACGAAATTGTCACTCATTTCCAAATGTTAGATATATTTTCTCAACTTCTTTATTTTTACAACTTTCTGGCTAGTAAATGATATTGAACTCAATATTCCAATCCCATACGTTGAATTGCAGACTCAATTCGAGAAAATATTGATGACTTTCATTTTCCTCTGTAGGGGAAGGTCCTCTCGAATGTACATCTTGTCCACCGCACTCGATGCTCGACGGGGGTATGTGTATTGCCTGCTTGGGAGCTCAGTACTATGATACCTCAACGCAACTTTGTAGAAGTTGTCATGTAAGTTGCCACAGGTGCTCAGGTCCAGGAAAATTCAACTGCTTGACTTGTTTACCACCGTTGCATCTTGATGAACGTAACAGTCTATGTATACCCTGTTGTAAGGGTGAAGAGAAACTCGACGAAGCCGAAGAGTGCTGCGTTTGTGATCCCGAGACCGGTATGTCTATTTAATTTCTAAAATCTATTTATTGTCACTTTATTGTAATGGGTTGGAGTTCAAATCAGTTAGATTTAAAAAATCTCCAGTTTTCTGTGAATTGATTTTTTTGGAAAAGATATACTTACAACAGAAATGTTCAATATAGTCGTCCTCTATAATTTTTACCTCTGAAAGTTTAGATTTTTGATTATGTTTTCACCCTCCATTTTTCAAATTCATTTATATGCGATCTTTGAGGGCCACTCCGTGACATGGAGTTATAAATAAAACTACATGTATATGTTTTTATTCGCTTGGTTCGCTGGCCTCATCAGGCAGTGTAAACAATTAATTAATTCATTATTCAAACTTAGTCAATAATTCAATTAATTTTGAATAATGAATTAATTAATTTTTTACACTGCCTGATGAGGCCAGCGAACCAAGCTGGCGAAACGTCGCTGAATAAAAAAATATACATGGAGTTTTATTTATAACTCCATATCACGGAGTGGCCCTCAGAGATCGCATATCAATGAATTTGGGTTAAGATTTTTTATTTTCTAAAATCTTTTTCATTGGAATATCAAACTATATCTTTGAAATTGGAGTTTTCCATTGACGGGAAAACAGTTTTAATACAATATCATATATTGGCACATAATACCGTAAGCCATGCTTGGTGGAGACTTTATGGTATTGTATTGGCATACATACCATGAAATGTTCTTGGTAGAGATCTATTAAGAACATTTGCAGAGGCTCCGACGAGGTACGTCTATAGACAGCATTAGAGTCTCTGGGTTCCAGAACAACAGTCATCTCCGAATTTGCCAAAACTGGCGACTTCAGAGCACCTCGAATTGAGGGCTGATGATTCGAGTCAGTTCACGCACGTGCATACGTTTCCGTTCAAATCCAAAACTATTCCGAAATGTTTTATCGTGATTGGTCACCCAGCGGCCAATATATATTATACTGTGATGATATATTATCATTATACTTTTTTTGTCAGAATAAAACTAGTCATTAGATGTTTTTTTTCTTCCCCATTTCTATCGAAAATCAAGACATTATTT